>LPNX011093520.1:564538-623201 GCA_001517045.1 Pseudotsuga menziesii | reverse complement strand
TTTTGCCGACATGTTAGTAACGTTACATCACGTTACATCACGTGACATCACGTGACAAGATCTCCCCCATACTGGGCTGTAGAGCGCCTCTCGGCGCAAACAAGTTAGTAATGTGCCTAGCATCACTATTCTTGTAGCATGGAATGAAATGTGCCATCTTAGTAAATCTATCAATAGCTACAAAGATAGAATCATGTCCCTTCTGAGTTCTTGTTAAACTCAGAATGAAATCCATACTCACAAAATCCCAATGCCTAGCTGGAATAGGCAATGATGTATACAATCATGTGTTCTGTCTTCTCCCTTTAACATGTTGGCATACTCTACATCTACTTACAAATTTCTCAACTTCAGACCTCATCCTTGGCTAAAAATAGAAATGATCCAGCTGTCCAAAGGTTTTCTCACTTCCAAAGTGACCTGCCATACCTCCATTGTGTTTTTCCTATATCAAGCTCTCTTTCATGGAACACTTGGGTATGCACAGCTTACTATTTTTAAAGATTAAACCATCTTGTAGGGTGTACTCCATCCATGGATCTCTATCCACCTCCATTTGGTTCTTACAAGCCCTGTAAGCTTCATGGAAATCAATGTCAGTCTCATACAAATACCTTAAATTCTCAAATCCCAATACTTGGATCTCATTCTCTTGCACAATCAACAATATTCTACTTAAGGTAGCAACTACTCTATTTGATTGTCCACTTATGTGCTTCAACACAAAGGTAAATCTCTGTAAGAACTCAACCCACTTGACATGTTTCAGGTTCAACTTAGGTTGCTGCATAATATACTGCAATGCATGGTTGTCATAATACAACACAAATTCTCTAGGCATCAAATAATACCTCCAATGCTTCATTGCTTGAACAATAGCATAAAACTCCTTGTCATAAGATGAATACTTCTGATTTACATCATTCATTTTCTCACTGAAATACGCTATAGGTCCGTCCGCCTGACTGAGTACAACTCAGATTGCTACTTAACTAGCATCACACTTTACTTGGAAAGGGTGATTGAAGTCTGGTAACTTCAATACTGGTTGTTTGGTGATCCTCTTCTTCAAGAACTTAAAACTCCTTTGAGCCTCTGTTGTCAATTGAAAAGCTTATCGGTCCTTATTAATTGTCTTAACAACAGATGCACAAATACCACTGAAATTATGTTAAATTTTTCATATGCTTAGCTAATACATCAATATTTCATTTCATTTTCATGACAAAAGCATATAAACAGGATCACTGAAAGATAGACAAGCACAACCATAAAAAATGAACATAAATATTTATCCTAGGAAAACCCTTAAGGGAAAAACCCAGCAAAAGCTTCCTTAATATAGATGCCCCAAAAAGATAAAAGATAAAACCAGCAAGGAGATCAAAGCATGATCCTCCTCCTTCTCCAGCTACTTCTCTTCTCCACTAATGTGCTACACAAGTGAGAGTGTGTGTGTCTCAAATGAGGAGCACTACACCTCTATTTATATTCATCCGTTCACTTAAGTTAACTCATTTGACATGTAGGCTAGAGTTAAATCATGTAGGATCGAGTTACACATGTAGGCTCAAGTAACCACACTGGGGTGCTGATGACCCACCTTTACAATTAGAGGGGACTACCTCATGACTCTTATTAGTTCTTCCGATTAGGAGCATCGGGGTACAATGTAATACAAGTGGTTCTCCCAATAGGACCATCGGGGACCACAAAAAGATACATATAGAATATTCTTCAAAGTTACAATATTTCAACAAATTATTTATAAACTTCCTATAGAAAATTGTGAATCCATGAAAGCTTTTTACCTCAAATATGTTCCTAGGTGAAGGCCAATCAATGATTTCTTGAACCTTTTTTGGATCCATCTTCAACCCATCTCTTGAAATAACAAATCCTAAATATACTAGCTCTGGCTTCATGAATGTACACTTCTTCACATTTATCAGCAACTTTTCCTATTGCAGTCTCTCTAAAACATATCTTAGATGATTCATATGCTCTTCTTATTTTTGGTTGAAAACCAAAATGTCATCAAGGTAAACTATCACAAACTTACCTATGAAATATCTCAATACTTCATTCATCAAACTCATGAAAGTGCCTGGTGCATTGGACAATCCAAATGGCATGGCCAACCACTCATACAACCCATCATTTGTCTTAAAGGTTGTCTTTCACTCATCTCCTTCTTTGATCATGATATGATGATATCCACTCTTCAAATCCATTTTTTAAAATCATGTTTCCCCACTTAATCAATCCATCATGGCATCCATCATTGGTAATGGAAACCTATATATGATGGTAATCTTATTAATTTCTTTGGATTCAGTACACATTCTTCACTCACCATCCTTCTTTGGTGTCAGTACTGCTCGTACTACACATGGACACAGACTCTTTTGAACCAATCCTTTGTCCAACAATCCTTGGACCTGGTTCCTCAATTCTTCATTCTCTTGAGGTGTCAACCTATATGTTTCCTTGTTTGGTAAACTGGTTCCTAGAATAAAATCAATTTGGTGACTTATATTCCTCCTTGGTGGTAGTTCATTGGGTAAACCATCCACCATGATGTCATTAAACTCACTTAGCATCTCCTAAATCTCCTTAAGTACATATGTCACATTAGTCTTCATTGTCACCACTCTTGGTTTGCATACCATAGCATATCTTAACTGGTTCTCCTCAATATGCTGCAAATATTCCTTTCCTGACAGCATCATAACTTCGGGTGTTGACTGTCCTACTGTACCACCTTCTTGAAAAGGGTTAATTACATGTCTTACCCCATTATGCTCAAAACTATGACAGTTACTGCTACCATCGTGATTTCCTTTCTTATCAAATTGCCATGGTCTACCTAACAGTATATGACAAACATCCATGGGAATAACATCACACAGAATCTTGTCCTTATATGTACCTATTTGGAAATCAACTTCACACTGCTCACTTACCAGGATTTGATTCCCTTTATGTAACCAAGATACTTTGTATGGAACAAGATGCTTGATCCTATTCAAACTCGACTTCTCCACCATATTTGAGGAAACAAGATTGTCAGTGCTCCCACTGTCAATCACCATATTGAAGCACTTCCCTTGGACTTTACACATAGTCCTGAATAAATATTTTCTTTGAGTAGGCTCAATGTGCTCCTTCTCAGGTTTCAACAAGACTTTATTCATCATCAATGACTCTCCTGTCTCTGGAAAAACCTCCACCACTATTGACTCTTCTTTCTACTCCTCAATCTGAGATACATAGGATCCTCTCTGTCCTATGTTTTCCTTTCCTAGACATTAAAATGACTTATGCCCCAATTGGTTTCATTTGTAGCACCTAATGACAACTTCTCTTCCTCTTCCACTACCTCTAATTCCTTGGTAAGGTCCTCTTCTGCTAGAGTCACCTCCTCTACCATGCTTCTCTTATTCGTCATGGCTACTGGAATCTCCTCTCTGTGCTCCAAATCGTCCTCTTCCAACTACTTATCCTCATTCCTTGGTCGGACCTTGACCTCTATTTAAGTTTTTCTTCCTCGTTATATTTTCTTCTGCCCTCAAGGCACATTGATATGCCTCCTCCATTGTTCTTGGTGATATCATATTGATCTCTTCTTAGATATCTATCCTTATACCATTGACATATCTATCAGCCTTCTCTACTGAATCTTCCACATATCCTGCCCTTAGGTTCACTTTGTAGAACTCTTCAGTTTACTCCCTCAGTGGTAACAATATTTTCCTAACGTTTTGTACCCATCTATATAGAATTAAATGGTAATATTTGGGCAAGAAATTAGCCCTCATTTTTGCTACCATTCTAACCTAGCTTTTTATCAACGACTTGTTCTTCCTCTGTCTTTCAGCTTGCACACTATCCCACCATAAGGATGCATGCCATTTCAACCTTGTTACAAAAAATATGAATCTCTTATCTTCTTCAATCTCATCGTACTTAAAGTACTTATCCAGCTCACTCATCCAATAAATGAGAAGCTCGTTAATAAGACTTCCATCGTAGGTCATGTTATAGCAGATTTCACCACTCTATGTGAATCACACTTTGTATGGCCTTCCCCTGTCCCGCTATAGACTCTTTAGACCCCATGGACCATTTTTTGTCCTTTGTTGTTTCCTTGATCATCCCTACAACCATATGAAAAATGATATATGCAGCTTTTAACCTGATAACCGCGTACATACGCGGGTTTGACCCATATAACCGCATACATCGGGATGTGTGCATAATCCAAATCCTTTTGGAGTTTTCCTTGACATAGATCTGACACATATGACTCCTGGCCTTCCATATGCCTTGAGATCGCATGGATTCGACCTTTCATTATCCCTTTGAAAGCTATATAAGGAACTCCTTGGTACATTGAAGGCAAGAAGAGAGAATTGGGAGCAAAGAAACTATAGTCCATTGTTGTCAGAACTTATACTTGAGTCTGCATCCCTTTGTCCCTTGGAGCACTTTGGTGTTCTTCCCAAGATAGCCTTTTACTAGTGAGCTTGCTATCGAGAGATGGAGGATTGAAGTGGTGGAGGTCCAAGTGGGGAATTCAGTTTCTCCTGTTCGCAGACGTGCCCTCAGAGGTTGTATCTATCTTTTAATCTCTAATTTATATTAATAGAAATATCTTTTCCTGTCTAATGATGTGTATTTGATTGAATATTGTATCCATGGGAATATGTCAAATGCTTTTACATTATTGATTATATATGGTAGAATAGATCTAACACCATGATATATAGTCCGCTTGTATTGTTTACTTGTTGTTGAGGAAGTATTATATCAATTCAAGCTGAAGATTGAAAAGCTCAACGAGGATCTACTTCAACTGTCCGAAATAAGCTACGAGGTCTGATCCTTTAGTGTTAGATGTTTTATTTCTATTGCATATTGGGAAAGATTGATTTCTGGAGTCAAAGTTGTCTGTTGTGGTACCCCAAGCCATAGGAATTTCTCTCCATAACAGAATTGGCGACTCCGCTGGGGAGTTCCTAGTAGTTGTCCTTTGGGGGTGATTTTCTCGGCATTCAATGTATTTGAATTGCTCTTTCTCTCTTGTTTCTGTGTCGGGTCTGGGGCCATGTATGCCTGGTAGAGTCTGATTGGTGTGAAGTCTGTCTCAGCCTGCCTGTTTGCCTTATTTTATGCACCTTTTATTCCTGTATGAGGGTTTTTTATTTACAGTCGTGTATACACATGGATTCCTCTGTGATTTCCGCGTATACACGCAGGTTTACTACAAATAGTCGTGTATACCCTGGATTTTTCCTTTTTGTGGAAGATATTTGGTTGTTGGGTGAATGCTGTTAGTTGCTGAGTCTTCTTTGGCACTTCCGGAGTCTGTTTAGACCACTGTTCTTGACCAAAAACGTTTTTTTTTAGCCTAAATTTTTTTTTTAGGATAGTTCTTGTCATGGCATTTTCAATTTTTTGTTTGAGATTAGTGCATTAGAGTTATTTTACCTTAGTGCTTTGCTTGAATGTTGTTTATGTGTGCTTGCAGAGTCTAAGGGGGGTAGAATCATTCTTTTGCTTTTTGTATCTCTTTTATTTTCAAAAAATCCAAAAAACATTTGCTGATCATCATGCATTGCATTTTGCACTTTGCATTGTACTTGCACTAGATCTAGATTTGCTTTGGAGTACTAGTTAGGACTTCATATAGGACAAATTTGTATTCATCATTTGAAGAAGAATTGTGCATTTCACGTAGTACGCATACCCAGTTTACATGGACACAATGCATTTGCATTGATTGTTAGGTGTGCATTTTACTTCATGTTGAGTCGTAACACCACTAGTTCGACGGCCATATCCTATTTTTGAGTAATAAAGACAACTAAAATCAATGCTAAAGTAAAATGAGTTACACTCTTTTCTTTTCTAGGGTGCACCAACAAGCTTAGGTTTTAGGATCTTGGAATAGTTCATTGTAAGTCAATTCTCCAAGATCACTAAACAACAACATCTAGGTGTCTGTCCAGGTGAGTGTGTGAAATCCTTGGTATAACCATTGTTCTCAGGATCCTCCTCTCAAACGGGAGTTAAGCATGAGGCAGTGTGAGATGTTATTGATTGGGATGACCTCTAGTCATAACTGAGTGGCACCGGAGATATTTCTAGGATTGTATTCATATCTGGGGGCTCTTTCGAGAGTTTTGGGCTTTGCTACCCTGCCCATATGGTCAATCCTGCCTGCGACTGTCCGCTTGAGCTTTGATTATATTGAGGTGACCTTAGTGACCTTACCTAGGATATCGAGGGGGTACTTGTATAGGTTATTATGCGCGTGTCCCGGCCAGGTTGGGGTCGGACAGCACAGTCGCTTTACGCATTGAAGCTGAGAGCCATAATAATTGGTTACGTACCTCCGCTTGTTGTGTATGGGAGTCTCAAGCCTCTCCTAGTTGAGACATACCTGCTTCATTTAGGAGCTCACTTATCCAGCCCTTGTTTGCTTTCATTTGGATTTAGATTTTATTAGTGATTGCTTTGTGCACGCTAGTTGGCCTGGGGTTTACGTAAATAGAGAGTCTTTGCTATTTTTTGAGTCATTGTGGATTCGAGTGTGGTTCTGCGCCATTCTCGTCGGTTAGCAAGAATTCCGCCTTCTACCTCTCCTCCTCCTTTGGGAGAGAGACCTAGACAGTCCAGGCGGACTATGTCACACACTGATTCACACACCATGGGGGACCATTCAGAGGATATTCCTCAACCACCCCCTCCCATTCGTATTGAAGATGGGGAACTTACTTCTACGTACGATCCTTCACCCGACCTAGCTAAGTTTGGTCCTGTTATTTCTCATATAGGAAGATTTCATGATAGACCTACTCACTCTAGGGTGGATTCCCCATTGACGCGTTACCGGTATGGAATTCTGGAAGATGCCGAGACTCACTTTGAACCTGCCAGCACTAGCTATGGTAGTTATGCTACGTCTGGTTTTCCTATGCACGATTTGACATTTCATGTCGAATCCGACTTTGAGCCTAACACTATGCCTGGGGGCAATCCCATTCCTTACCTTGCGGAGAGGTTTGGAAGTACTAGTCACATTGCACCTTCTGTCCCAGTGGTGGAAGCTACATCATATCTCCCTCCTAGGTCTAGGGTTAGCGATCCGATTAGGATACCAGATTCGAGACGAGTGACAATTGGTAGTAGTAAATATCTTATTACTCAGATTCCTTCGTCCTTGGTTCCTATTTCTTCAAATGTACATCCTCCACCTTATCCACGTGGTCCTTCGAGCCGGTATATGGCTATGAGTCAGGTCCATACTGTGGTTACTAGGACAATTGTGTCTCAAGTTCACATACCGCCCGCTGCTTCAGGAAGCTATGTTCACACTTCTAGAGGTCAGCTTGCTACTTCCGAAGCCTATATCCCTACTTCCGGTATGTATATCCCTACTTTCAGAGCTTATATTCCTACCTACGGAGTGTCTCATGGGACATTGCATGCGATGACCTATGGACCTTATTATGGGACGCAGTATGGACAGGTTTCTTCACCTTACAGAGGCGGGTATCAACAACCTGCTTACTCTCCTAATTATGGCTTCGTAGCTCCTACTAGTCAAGGTCCACCATATTATGGTACTTCCATGCCACCCTATACAGGTAAGACAGGAGGAGGACACTATGGCCAAGGCCATGGTTGTGCTCAACCCTATGTGAACCAGGGAGCGGTCCATCGACCTCATCATCCTAGGCTCCCTTTCCTCGTGATGCTTAACCTTCATGACTTATCGAGACTTACAAACGATCCCATGGCTCATGACCCAGCTTGGCCGGCTGTCCTTACCAATCTTCCTTCGGACATACCTAAGTTCGAAGGCAAATTGAGAGAGGATCTGAGCGAACAAGTTACTACGTTTCACCTTTGGTGCTCTTCGAATTCGTTACATCAAGACTTGGTCTGTTTGAGACTATTTCAATGCACCCTCACAGGGCCTGCTGCGAAATGGTATATGGAGTTACCTAAGGGTGCTTTTGCTTTGTTTGATGACTTTGTGATGACTTTTCTTAATCACTTCCAGCTACCAGTGCGCTATGATGTTGGTACTGAACTCTTGTCGACATTTCGGCAAGATAAAGCCACCCGTATTTCTGATCACATTCAGGAGTGGCATAGACGAAAGAGATTAATTAAAGCCTTTATACCACCAGAGTTCCTTCTCAAGTGGTTCCTCAATTCATTGTTGCCATATATAGCGGAGGATGTTTCCACATCCGGAGTGCAGAATGAGGAACAAGCGATATTTAGGTCACAGGAACTAGACTTGATCTATGCTCAGTCCAGTTTGTTGTATGAGATTATTCCCAATGCTCCTCGTTCTAGTTTCGATCCCAAATTCAAACCTGGACCACATGCCGATGGCATTGTGGGTTGTGCAAGTGCGAAACCTGCGGATTCGGTTGCAAAACAAGTTAGTCATTTGTCGCTCAACCAATCTTCTTCGGGACAAGCTACGGCTTTGTCTCAACCCACCCAAATGGCGATTGTACTTTCCGTGCAATCATCGGACCAGAAGGGTAACCAGCATCCTGGATGGAATAGAATAAAGGGTAAGAATAATAATCCAAAGGGTGGGAATAAGAATGAGAATTCTACTAATAATGACAAGAATGGTAAGAATGCTGGGGAGGACAAGCAAGCAAAACGTAAGGTTAAATTCCCTTGCAATCTATGTAAGGATGATCACCTCACTTACTTGTGCCCTCAGATGGATGAATATTCGAGATACTTAGCACAAGGCCCAGCTGTGCTAATGAACCCTTTACTGAATAACTAGAATATGAACTCAAAGTCCCATGACCAATCTAGTGAGAATGATCCACCAGAGACTAGTGCTCGTGGGTGCATTAACATGGTCCATGCTGCGAAGGTTGTGACTCATGCGAAAGATTATGGTTCATCACAACCCAGCCCAGGCAAAGAGCCTAATCCACCAGGGTCCCCTTTGTGTATTGAGAAACCTGCGGATAAACCTGAGGCTGTACCTCGCATTCCTAAGGGAGTCCTTAAGCATTTGGGGCATAATCCAAATGCCTGAGCCACCCAGAATTATTCAGTTGTCGAGGATTTGGGCCACAATCCTTGTGCGATGTCTGCATTGGAAGTGCTTCAGAGTTGTCCTTCGCAAAGGAAGGCATTGCTTTCTTCCCTTGGTGTGAATGGAGATGATTCTTCCTCGGTGATCAAATTTGAAACCGCAGTACTACAGCCTTGCTTTCCATACTATGTGTCCCTTTTAGTGCACATAGAATGTCTTAATATGATCGTCAAGCGTACTGTGATTGAAGAGGGCAATGTGGCTTCTTTGATGTCTTTGTCTTGTTGGAAGGGTCTAGGTTCTCCTGAGCTGTCAAAGTCAGTGACTATGTTAACTGCTTTTGATGGGAGATCTTTTAGACCGCATGGCATCCTTCCCTTAAAGTCCCTTTGGGTGGGAAGACCATTGCGATAGAGGTTGAGGTAGTTGATGTGCCCCTTGACTACAATCTCTTGCTGGGTAGAAACTGGATGTATAGTATGCAAGCCGTTTATTCTTCCTTGTTCTGCATTGTATGGTTTCCACATAATGGGAATATTGTATCGATTGATCAAATGGAATTCAAGAATCCTTCTATTACTGCATCTTCGGGAGCTTCGGTCCCGATCATTGAGCACTCTCATCCGGCAACTGGGAGTGTGGGTGTAGGCATGTATCCATCCCTCATGGGAAGCTTTAGTTGTCCCGCACTAGTCCTCATGATAGGATCTTGTTCCGATGAGGCTTCGACTTCTACAACCTCAGTGTCTTTTCGCACGACTCATATGGAAGATCCTTTGATTCTTCCTACACCGAGTACTTCAAGTGAGCCTATCGAGACCAGCGTGTCATTGCCTGTAGCTATGATTGCTTATCAAGCTAATCTTAAGAGTGTTGCAGAGCCTTGTTCTTCCTCTTCGCGGACGAAGGAGGAAGACCCCTATGTGTTGTCGGCATGGGCAGTACAGTATTCTCATGCCCATGACTACCTTGATACAGTTTTCCCTTTAGATGAAGTGATTATCAAGGCTATGTCGGGAGTTGAGCCACCATGGGAGGAACTTCATCATAGATCATACTTTATTCCACCGCTTGACCGTTTGGAGCATGAGGATTATAGGGAGATTCTTAGTCAGAGAGTTGGTAGTTTGTGGTTCCATTAAGCTCTCCTGGTCCGATGGCTAATGGAAACATGGCGAACATATCTTCCACAATTCCTATCAACATCTCTCGCAATCCTAGCACCATTGAGAATGTCTATATTGGGGCAGAATGTTCCCATGGTGAGATTCTTGAATATACCAAGCTATTCAAGGAATTCCATGATATTTTTGCTTTGTCCTATGATGAGATTCCAGGTATTGACCCTCAGATTGTTGAACATGAGATTAAGACTTACCCCAATGCTAAGCCTGTTCAACAACGTTTATGCGCCGTGAATCCTAGGAAAGCGCTCTCCATTAAGACAGGGATAGAGAAGCTATTGAAAGCTGGTTTCACCTATCCCATTCCCTTAACGGAGTGGGTTTCAAACCCCATTTCGGTGGATAAGAAGCAAGGAACGATCCGAATATGCATTGATTTCTATGATTTAAATTGTGCCTGTCCTAAGGATAACTTCCCCACACCATTTATAGATCATATTTTGGATGAGTGTGTGGGTAGCGAGGTGTTCTCCTTCATGAACGGCTTTTCCGGGTATAATCAGATCCAGATTAAACCTGAGGACCAACACAAGACTGCATTTATTTGTCCTTGGGGAACGTTTGCATATCGGAAAATGCCTTTCGGCCTTAAAAATGCTGTAGCTACATTTCAGCGGGCGATGACCTTGATTTTCCACGATCTCAAGTCTATTATTGAAGTATTTTTGGATGACCTCGCTACTCATTCTCGTATGAGAATGCGTCATTCCTATCACTTGAGATTGGTATTCGAAAGATGCCGGCACTATTCAGTTAGATTAAATCCACATAAGTGCATCTTATGCATGAAGTCAGGTCGTTTATTAGGATTCATCGCTTCAAAGGAGGGTATAAGAGTCGACCCCTTAAAGGTTGAGGCAATACTTCAGTTGTCTCCCACGAAGAACATTCGTCATCTTCAGTGTTTGCAAGGTATGGAAAACTTCTTACGAAGATTTGTTGTCAACTTTTGCAATTTGACTAGAGGCTTCATGCATCTCTTGAAGATTGATACTCCCTTTGAATGGGATGAGCGAGCCCAGGAGTCCTTCGATGCACTTAAGCAAGCCCTAGCATTGATCGACCCCAATGATTAGTCCTCCGGATTAAATCCGTGATTTTCTATTATATGTGGCCGCGTCTTTAGAGACGATTGGTATGGTTTTGGTTCAAGAGGATGAGGATCTCTAGGAGCATGTCGTATATTATCTGAGCCGAAACCTTATTGACACAGAGATTTGTTATTCTCATGTCAAGAAGCTTGCTTTAGCTACCGTACATGCGGTTCTGCATTTGAGACATTATATTCTCCTTCGTCAGACCTTGGTTGTGGCCCATGTCAATCCATTTCAGTTCGTCCTCACATGAAGGATGATTGGGAGAAAGTATAATAAATGGATTGTCATTCTGCAAGAGTTTGATCTCAAGTTTGTTTCGGCAAAATCGAAGAAGTCGTTAATTTTTGTAGAGCTTATATCGTATTTTCCGAGCGAGGCTGAGGATTTGGTTTGTGAAGATACGTTTGTTGATGAACACATCTTCTTAATCTCAACATCTGACCCATGGTATGGAGATATCATAGTATATCTACAAACACAGAGGATCCCTACTCACCTCTCGCGAGATGAATGATGACAATTACGTCACGTCTCTAATTAAGAACTACTTTATAGTGGACAATACTTTGTACGGCCATGGGGTAGATTCCATTTTACGACATTGTTTAACTCACTAGGAAGATGAGGTTGTGTTGAATGATTTCCACGGAGGGGGTTGTGGTGGTCATTTATCTGGGATTTCTACAGCTCAAAATATTTTGAGAGCGGGTTATTTCTGGTCGTCGATATTTAAATATTGTGTTAATGCGGTCAAGAGATGCCACCCTTGCTAGGTGTTCACATGTAATATGTGCTGGAAACCTACCCTATTACATCCCGTTATCACTACCGGTCCCTTCACTAAGTGGGGGCTCAATTTTATGGATTGCAACCTAGCTTCGGCTGGGGGGGCACCATCAAATTATAGTGGCTGTTGATTACTTCACGAAATGGGCTAAGGCAATGCCTACAGTAAAATCTGACGGTGGGATAGCCACTCACTTTGTATTCAACCAAATCATTACTCGGTTCGAGATTACAAAAGAGCTTGTCACTGACCATGGCTCACACTTTCAAAATCGTATGATGGAAGAGTTGGCATCCAAGTTAGGGTATAAGCAAGAGCACTCCTCTTCTTACTATCCTCAAGGGAATGGACAGGTTGAAGCAGTGAATAAATCACTCAAATCCATTCTCCAATGAACCATCGCACAAAGCAAGACGAATTGACATATTATGTTATACCCTACTTTGTGGGCATATCGAACCATGGTTAAGAATGCCACTGGTTTTTCTCCATATCAGCTTGTGCATGGAGTGGAGTCAATATTGCCGGTTGAATGCGAGATCCCTTCATTGAAGCTAGTTGTGGAACTCTTACCACACACTTCATTTTTGGAAAAGCGTTTGGTCCACCTTGAGAAACTTGATGAGCAGCATCGAGATGCCTTGGTGGCTCTAGAGGTTAATAAATGTAGCGTTAAGGTCCAATACGATAAGTCTGTCCATCCAAGAGTGTTTAGTGAAGGAGACTTGGTCCTTTTGTAGGATCAATCGAAAGAACCCTTGGGGGCAGGGAAGTTTAATCCTATGTGGCGTGGTCCTTACGTGGTCAAGCGCGTATTAGAGAAGGGTGCCTATGAGTTAGTCGATTACAAAGGTATAGCTTTGGCGGAGCCTAGAAATGGGCTCTATCTCAAAAAATACTATGCATGATATTTAGCCAAGGCTGCTTGTTGTATATTATTGTACAACTTTTGCATAGTTAGGTCTTTTTCTTATAGTGATCGGGTTTGTGATTAGTTTCAGTTTCTTTTGGCAGATGTCAAGGGAATCTTCCACCTACATAGGATTCGTAGATGGTGCAAGTCGTCACACTCAACACTCAGCCTCTGCTGCTTGGGTGATTTATACTCCTATGGGTCAGGTACTATCTTCGGGAGGTGTATGTCTACGGCCATATTCTAAAAATGTTGTTGAATATAGCGTCGTTATTGAGCTTCTATAGGATGCCATTTCACATGGCATTCTATCTCTTGAGGCATGTCTGGATTTGGAGTTAGTAGTGTCACAGCTCAATGGTTTGTACCATGTTAGAGATCCGATGTTATTAAGAAGGTTCTTATGTGTGAGATTGCTAGAACGACAATTTGACAGTATAACATATATACACATTCCAAGAAATAATAATCAAGTTGCTGACTCATATGCTAACTACGTGTTAGATTGTCATTTGTTTCATTCATAATAAATTAATCACAAACATTTTTACACATGTAAATAAATAAATCGATCACCATAAAACATTTTTATATATACATCAAAAATGTGGTAATACATAGTGTCATATACAAAAGTGGAGCTTTCAAAGCTTCCATCATATAATACACGGTCGTACAAAACATATACACTCCCAGGTATCTAATCCTGTGGAGGAGGAGGGTTGTGATCATGGTATGTCACCACAGCTCTAGCTAGCCGTTGAAATAAACGCACCCATGCACGTGGTACACCCACCACCTGTCTTTGCATGGCCTCATGAAAGTCCTCGACTTGCGCCATGGGAACTCTATGAGTCAGTCTCACAAATTTGGTATGGATGCTCTGGAGCGTCCGCTCCGCATCCACACCGGTGATGTCATCTTCTCTTCCCCTCTGTCTATGACGTGGGAAGCCCTCTAGTCGTTGTGGTCCCACATCTGTACATAAATGGTAGCTGTCACTATGTGTTGTCACCCAAAAACATGTCTTTTTGATTCCACATAATCAAGAAAATACAAAAAAATTAAATAACTCAAAAATTTTAAAAAGAGTGAGAGTCGAGATTCGGTACCTATCTCACCATATGCCGATCCCGGTGGCAATGGCATGTCCGATTCCCCCCGAAATCTATCCCTCCATAGGGGTAGTCATCTATGGCAATAATATGTCGTCTCCCCCATGGAAAGAAGTCAGCTAGATATGGGTTGGCCACCCTACCACGCCCCAGTCTGCACATCACATCTTCCCAACGTCGTTGGGTCAGATCTTGAACCCCGTGGAGAGGAACGTCTGCTCTAGGGCTCAATCCTAGAACACTCTTGAAGAAAAATGTGCTCAAAATGCTGCTGAACCCGAAGTTTCGTATCCTTCCTACCTTACACTCATTGAGGTAGTGTTTCATGTTGCTCAGTAGTGTGGTACTCCAGTCATATATGGTCGGTCTCATACACTCCACCGCATAGAACATTAGTGGCCGTGAGGCCTGATGGAGTGATGCTAATCTTGCTATCCTTCCCATCGTCAGTAGTATGGCCTTTAGGCCCAGCACCTGTATAGCATTGGTGGGGACTTGGCTCCCCACCTTCTCTGTATCTGGGTAGCAGTACACAACTATGTACTCATCCATAGTAATCCCACCACCTGGCCCACCTTGGGAACGAAGGTTCACCACCTCCCCTCATCTAGATAGACCTATGATAAAGTATATGTCTTCCACATCTATGGTGAGAGACATCCCATCAATCCAGAAGGACTCTGAGTCTGGATACCAATAGTATACCAGCATCTGTAGCAGTCTTGGTTTGCCCCTCAAACCACCAAGACACCAAAACTTGTAGAGTCTGCAACCATGTAGAGCTTGTTGAGCCATTATGCCAGCCCTTACTACTTCCTCTACTTCACCATGCTCGTGCTCTCTCCACTCTAGCACCATCCTGCAAGAAAATTTTGAAAATTTCCCATTAGTTTCTTAGAAAATTGTATGCATGGCCTCATATGCGACTATTTTGCAAACAGCCATGTATGTACGTGGTTTTCAGCCCCTTTTCCGTGTATTGACATCCCTATACGCGGAAAAATATTCGATATCTACGTGGGCCGCAACACGCATGTAGAGATGGCCTTAATAACCTCATTTAACCATGAAAATCAACAAAAATTATATCAAAATGCAAGCTGAGAGCATGAGTAAATACTTGGAAGAAACGGTTGTGAATTCTGCTGGTTGGATCTCCTAGAATTTGTAGTTGAAAATCAGAGCTCCAATGGGTAAAAGTTTCAAATGATTTATATTTTTTACTATTTATATAAACTTGTTCGAATATTTGAAAATTTTTAACCCCTTTCTATAGTTTCGACATTTTCTAACCATTTTGGACCGTTTCTGACATAATTTGTGATGTAGAAGACCTTCTTTAGTGCCATTTCAACCATTGGATTGACCCATTCATGCCGATCTCAGGTATCATGTCTACACTGGCATATAGGTTAGGTTCACCACCATTTGCATTTTGCATGACCTTATGACCATATCATCATGTCCTTAGGTACGAACCCACTCTATTATGTCACGAAACCTCCTTACTACTTTAGAAGTGGCATGATATGAGTGGTAGAGCTTCACCTTACATGGGTACCCTAGTTAGCGCCTTATTTGCATTTGGTGCCCATGCCGACGTTTTCTCCTTTAGGGTGTGGGAGTCCGTTGTATAGTATCGCCATGACATTTCGCAAGAGCCTCATACTTCTCTTGATCTTATGTTGGCCTTTTTCCCTCAGGAATCCCCTATGTCAAGTTGTGAATGCATTATCATGAGCTTTTCCTACCTTATTGAGCTTTATGTTGGCTCCCCTGACATTGCATTTCAGCCATATAGCCTGAGCTTGTCTCATGTCTAGCCATGCAGAGCCATTTTTTATATCCTTCGCAACTTGATTCCCTTTTTACCGGGAGGGGACTTTCCCTCGAGTGTCGATATCCTACACATGTATCCTTGCATTGAGCATAGGTATGTTCCACTGCTTGGAACTAGTTTGTTTTCCCTTATGACACTCGTCTCCTCCTAGTTTGTAACTATAAAGCTAGTTTATTCTTTTTCAAGATTTTCAAATAACTGAAAAGGTCCAAAAAAAATCAAAAAACCAAAAATCCAGACAAGGAAAGATGTTATCTTTGGCAGTTGTCGAGTCGTGTCACCTTCAAACAGAGAACTGTATATCACATCCATTGGTTGGGTTATAGTTTGACTTTAGGAGCTGTACTCGTTTATATGAGTTTATCTCCACCGACTGGTTAAGCTTCCAGTCCCTATGGAGCCTTTGTTGATGCCTCCTATGTCACAAAGATGTCCCAGTTTGTATATCGAGTCTATGCTTCCTTCATTCAGTCACCATACGCCTTTATGCTCTTGTTCGAAGGAAGTTGAAGCCTATGTCGAACATTCCTCAGTTATATTGACTTTGCATATCGGCCATTCCCGGTACAGTTACTGGTTCGTGCAGCTTATGATTGATTCCTTCCACATTATACAGCTTTGCTGAGTACCTCATGTTGGATGATGGGGGATGCCTTAATTCCCTCCTTCCAGCGGATTTCATCCCATCGAATTCAGATCATTTATTCTGGGATTGGAATCTAGAGTCCTTTTGAGTGCTTTGAGACTTGCAGTCATCAGTGACAGGTTCTCTCACCATCGATAGTTCTTGGGAATACATCAATGTCCTCTAATCGATGGATCCTCTCAACTATTCGACCTCAACACATTTATTCACACTTGTTAGTTTGCACTCTAGTACCTTGATTCCCATTTTCATTATCGGTGGGTAATCTCGCTTCTGTTAATGGTATACATCAATGACTGGTAATCAGACGATGGACTACTATGTTCAACCTCGACACCTCTATTCGCATAGTAGGACATGTACTCATAGCGGTTTTTGTAGAAGAATTTCGAGATTGGTGGCATCTTTTATATGCTACCTCCTTCATCATGCCAGTGTTCATGAGATTTCACCTCTCGTGACTTGATTCCAGTGTATGTCAGACATTTCCAGCCATTATGGAGATCATGTTCCTTTGGTATATCTTCATCATGGAGATTCTGATCTATGTATATTATATGTGGTGATGACCACATATGTGATATCATGTATTATGCCTATTCATGGCCATTGTACTCTTATGTATCTGGGACTGCTATATGTACTTGCAGTTATATGCATAGTTGTATTATTGTACTATGCTGATTGGGTGGTTGGTCTTCCATTTGGGACCCTTCATCACTCCACTTCTGGGATGGAATTATAATGTATTTCAGCCATCGTATGACCCCTCTGACCTCACACATTAGAGGGCATCTTTTATAGCGGATTTCACCACTCTAGGTGAATCAAACTTTTTATGGCCTTCCCCTGTCCCGCTGCAGACTCTTTAGACCCCATGGAACATTTTTTGTCCTTTGATGTTTCCTTGATCATCCCTAAAACCATATGAAAAATTATATATGCAGATTTTAACCCAATAACCATGTACATATGCAGGTTTGACCCATATAACCGCGTACATCGGGATGTGTGCATAATCCAAATCCTTTTGGATTTTTCCTTGACATGGATCCGACTCATATGAATCCTGGCCTTCCATATGCCTTGAGATCACATGGATTCAACCTTTCATTATCCCTTTGAAAGCTATATAAGGAACCCCTTGGTACATTGAAGGCAAGAAGAGAGAATTGAGAGCAAAAAAACTATAGTCCAGTGTTGCCGGAACTTATACTTGAGTCTGCATCCCTTTGTCCCTTGGAGCACTTTGGTGTTCTTCCCAAGCTTGAATTTTACTAGTGAGCTTGCTATCGAGAGATGGAGGATTGAAGTGGTGGAGGCCCAAGTGGGGAATTCATTTTCTCCGGTTTGCAGATGTGTCGTCAGAGGTTGTATCTATCTTGTAATCTATGATTTATATTAATAGAAATATCTTTTCCTATCCAATGATGTGTTTTTGATTGAATATTTTATCCATGGGAATATGTCAAATGCTTTTAAATTATTGATTATATATGCTAGAATAGATCTAACACCATGATATATAGTATGCGTGTATTGTTTACTTGTTTTTGAGGAAGTATTATATCAATTCAAGCTGAAGATTGGAAAGCTCAACAAGGATCTACTTCAACCGTCCAGAATAAGGTACAAGGTCTGATCCTTTAGTGTTAGATGTTTTATTTCTATTGCATATTGGGAAAGATTGATTTCTAGAGTCAAAGCTATTTGTTGTGGTACCCCAAGCCATATGAATTTCTCTCCATAACAGGTCATCAACTTAGGTTTTGGCCTTGACGTTGCTCCTAGAATCGATCAGAAATATCTTAACTCAAATGTTTCCTGCATAGGTGTAGCTTCTTCTCTTTTCTCTTCCTCCTTAGGTTCACTTACATCCCCTACTTTTGGGTCTCTTTGTCTTTCAGTCTCCATGGATTCCAGACATGTTTGTAGATCCCTCAACTCTTCCATAATTTATGTGTTCACCATTGGTCAACCTTTGTCACAACCTTGCGCTTTGCCTATGCCTGTAACAATCCTCTTGCACTAAGCCTCTACAATAATAGTTCTCTTTCACACTATTACAACTTACCTCACCAAGTGTCTTCTCTGTACTTGGTCTTTTGGAAACACTATTCATCTATCTTGAACCTCTTGAGCACTCTTCTTTGCTCTCTCCAAGCTTCTACATCTACACTTCTCTCCCACACGAGCTTCCCCCTGCTCCTTCAGAAATTATACCCACAACCTCAACTATGGAATTTCTCAATAGTAAATGTCTTCCTTCTCTAATACAAAAATTGGTGCAGGGTCGGATCAACCACAACCAACCCAAATAACACCTCTAGGATCTCTTGTGGCTCCTACACTTAACAGGACTGCCAAATTTATCCCTCGGCCAAATTATGCTCTAAAATTTCCTTCGCACAATTTTACTCCGCAACCGTCTTTCCTCAACTCTATTTTCACAAAAGAGCTTCCACAACAAAACTTCCCGCAATTATCCTTCTGCAACAGCATTTCCACAAGTGGGTTGTGGGATATAGCATGTGGGATGTCAACTTTCCAAATGTGATCCCCCACAAATTCCCCCCCTCAATCTTTGTTTCTGCAATTTGTTTAGCCGTCATATATTTGTGGCCTTCTTCACAACTGTCAATCTTCTCCTTTATACGGGTCACGCAAACCCTTACATGACTGTTATCGTTCTTACAAATCCTTTTGTGGATCCCTCCTGAACCGTCAAATATTCATCTGTGGACTTGATATGCACTGTCTGTTTCCTGCAAAACTTGTTAATACCAGAAAACCAGCAGGTTGGGACGATTGAACATGGAATCAATTAATCCATCCTGCAATCTTCAATATTAATTAGCCTAACACTCTTATGCATGCATCTACACTCTACTTCAACTATTCAAGCTATAAATTGATGTGTGAATTCAATAGACTTCACAAAAATAAACAGATCTTTAGAATAATCGCCGAAGTCGACTCTTCAAGAATACAATTAAACACAGTACATGCATAAAGGCTACAACCCAACAAACACATGGCTAATATTTCTATTAAGCAATGAAATAAACACACAGCTTGGATCTCTCTTCTTCTATTCAAAATATTTATAAACAAAACTAGACCTCAGTCTGTCCTTCCTCTCTGTAATTTCATAATTTCTCAATGCTAAAGAGAAGAACCCCCTCTACGTCTATAAACTAACTATTTAAGCTAAACTACCACTCCTATCCCGAGTGGTCCTACCACTGAAACAAACACTACAAAGCATGATTTAAACGTCATTTTCTGAAACAAACAATCGGAGGCTTGATCTACATGCAAGGAGTTGTGATCCACAATTATTCTTACTTGCGCTAACAGAATATGACTCATCCAAATAGTTACAAATATTCCATGGCATGTGACCAACTCATCACATTGCTGGCATATGACGATGCTCCTGCATCAGCTCTTCCTAGAGTTTCTTTTTTGTGCAGATGATTTTTTGTTGAATCTCTATCAACAAATCTAATTTGAACATATGGGACTCCCATATGGCCTTCTTATAAGCTCGGGCTTCCTGACCACTATCCATGTCCCCACTTGAGACCTGTTTCCCTTTCCCTTTGCTTGCATCCATTCTTTCTGCTATTTCTCAGCTCAGGATAACAGCAAACTGCCTCAGATATTCCATCTCTCTATCCAAAACAACAATTGACGACACTTTCCAAGAGGATTAATGAGCCTCTGTGACACCTCGAGCTTCTTTAAATGGAATCTTCCAATTTCAAATCATGATTTCCTCTCAACCTGTCATGATGATCTGTAGGTTAGCCATAGTACTAATCAAATCGATCTCATGCATTATCACTTATGGATTTTGGGTTTTTCTTTTCATATCTCATAATTTCAGGCCATTGGAGTAGGAAATTAAGTTGCCTTTACTTGATTTCTTCTCAGGCTACTCTACCTTCATTCAAGTTCCAAGAAAAAACCTTATCTAGGTTAATATGATGATGACTATTGTCGATGTTAAAGATCACTAATTGATTTGTGCTAGTTAATTTGTAAATGTTGGGATGATCCTCAAGGACTTTGTCAATTATTCTCATTCTAAGTATTCTTAAAACCTAAGGGTATATGATATCCTTCTCCTTCATCTAGGAGCATCTCATCATATAATTCATCAAATTCTTTATCTTGTGGGGAAATCATGAAGTTCTTCATTTCTCATGGTCCTAGAAGTGACTTGAATGCAATTGAGTTCCTTCACTAGAAATAGGGGATGTGTTCCTTTCCTATTGTTTCTTTGGAGATTCTTTTCAAACATCTTGTTCAAAAGAAAACAATTAAGTCAAGGTTTCTTCTGCATTTATGGTTGCTTGGAAAATATGAGAATGCAAGTGAAAGCACCTTTTACTCTTAATACTTATCATAGGGTATCTTCACTACTCACACGTACCGTCCCATTTTATACTAGGATCCCAACTTTTCTTTGTTGAAACTATATTTTAGAACCTCTTTTATCCTTTCTTTAGAAAAATATTTAAATCTCATACATTGGATTCTCACCAAGGAATTATACGAATGTGGGGGGATGAATGAGGCCTTGTGGGCCCAATGGGTTGTCACAATAATTGGAAACTAGGGAAAAATTAAGAAATATAAAAAACAGAAAAGTATAGAAAGAATGACAAAAGCAACAAGCCATAAAAGCATGAACAAAATAGGCAAGTGCAGAAAAAGTTGTTAGCATGAACAACACACAATGTTTCAAACTTAGGAGGGCGAAGTTTCCAAAAAGGAGAAATCCAAGTCAGTGCAAAAGGTAGGAGGGAAAAATTTCCTAAAGTGAGAAAAGGCAATGCAGTCTAAAGGTAGGAATATGCAGTTTCTAAATGAATAAAAAGGGCCTGTGAGTCTAAAAGTAGGAAAGACCCGATTTCACTCATGAGGGCGCATGAATTGAGGAAAGTGGGACACATTAAGAGCTAATTTTGACTAGAATCCAAATTTCCTATGAAATAATGATAGCACAACACTATCACATATTTTGGTTCTCTAAAATTGTGTATGAGTGAGCCTTGGGCCTCTGAGCCAACGTTGGGTGATGTGCCCCTCAGAAAACATATTCCATATTTGTTCATAATTCTAGTGGATCCATTAATGGAGTTTTATTCAATGTTTTTAATATCATTACAGCCATGTTTAATAACCTTCATTAGTGGTTAATAATATTGTGTTCAGATCTCAGTGAATCTCTTGTCTCCTCTCTCCGTTCTGTAAATTCTGAGCTTGATATGGCCATAATGGAGTCTCTGTAAATGGCTTGTCGACCCTTCATTTATATACGTGATGTATTAATGTATTTCTTCAATCTTTATAACATGTCCATAGAAGTACTAGCGCTCTTGTAAAGAGATGAGAAGCTTAACACTCCAATCTCCATGATTTCTAGTCTTTTAAGCTACTATATTGTTTAAATGTTAGATGAGGCTATCTCTAAGTTACCTATGAGATGCATTTAGACCCTATTATCATGTATTTCATATTATAAAAATTGGATCTATAATTTTAATGATATTTTGAAGCATTTTTATGGAGTTTTAAAGGATGTAATTCGACCTAGTCTAGATTTCCATGTGCATTTGACTAGTCTTACTGTTTTGTGTGCTAGTTGGTGTTAAATGAACCAATTTAATTCATTATTGTTATGAGACTCTAATAACAAGATGATAATGATATTTTGTAAATGAAACCTGTTAGGATTATAACCCTCCCTTGTCCAATTTGGTAAATTATGTCTAAATTAGGAGTCCATTCAATGTATTTTTAGTCGCTAGCACGATTGGGTCCACTTGGCCTAATTGGGGCACATATACCACTTACTAAAGTATGGGGAGAAATAATTGATGCCAAATGCCACTGATTTCACTTACATGCATCAGTTTAGTAGCCTCCTAGATCAATCTCTACAAATTAGGAGCCATTGGTAGTGTCGATACCAACCTCCATTAGTTGAGTTCAATTGGTGACTAGTTAAGCTCAGTTAGGAGTTAGTTACATTTAGATCTAGTCTATAACATTAAGTTATACTCAGTTAGTGCTAGCTTTGCATGGTTTCATGCAGGTGAGGCACATTTACTCACCTACCTCAGTCAGTTAGACTAGTTAGCACTGAATTAGACACTTGAGTTTGGATTTTGAACTCCGATGAACTCTGATAATGATTTAGACAAGGTCATTTAACCATTCACTCAAGTAGAGTCAAACCAATTCGAATTTACTCACATGGATTTGAATTAAATGAGGCTCTTTAGCCATTGTACTTCATTGTAATTAATTATCTAATTACTTTTGAGTAATGAAAGAATTCACAGTTGCAAGGCATTTTTGCACTGTTTCATTCTTCAATTTCTGATTAAAATTGTATGATCTATCTTGTGAGTTGTGTGTTGGTCCACATATCTATGTGCTCAATTTAATAAAACCAAGAATTTATGGTGATCCTTAGGTGTTTTGGAATCCCATAAATGATCCCATGTGAGTAGTCTTAATGACTAGTTTTGCCAATGCAGACTTCTTAGCCTCCAAATTTGATTTAAAATATTTATAAACATGTTATTTATTGATATAACATATTAACATAGATATGGAATCTTCCATAATCCAAATGCACTCACTTCTATTTTTCAGAGATTTATTTGTAAAAGTTCTCGTATGCTTATGTTGGGACTCCCAGCAGCCTAGAATTAGATTTAAGCATGGATGGCATTCGAACCCAAAAAGGACCCAACACATTATGCATAGGAACCTGAGAATTCATTATCATTCCCTTGTCTTTTTTATCTGCTTCAATTCTCCCTCTCAATATTCTAGCCTGAAATCCCCCCTGCATATTAGCTTGTTTTAAAATTTATTGGGAAATATTTAATGAGATATTGAATCTAAAGTTGGTTCATTATAGTGGTATCAAAGCACTTTCCTCTACTACTATTGAAAATAATATCTCAATTACAAGAAAATTGCATCCATTTCCTACTTTGATGATGATTCCTATGAGTTGTATGGTGATTGTGAACTGTATGAAAGAAACTAATTTCATATATGAAGAACCAACATGAAGTACTTAATCACATTTCACATACAAGGATGATAAAGAATTATATGTTTTAGCATATGATTAATTCATGAGGCCGATATCTATTCATGATGGATTCCCTTGTAAAAGAGGCCAAAGGAACCTTTTATTTACCTTGCAGAGTATTGGGGACTTAGTGATGGACTTTTGAAAGGACCTAAAAGAAGAATATAATCTTCTGAAGAATCTTCTTTGTGAGGCACACCATTTGGGTGGATCACTAAATGAGGGTGAAGATAATATCAAAGAAGAAAAAGAAATTTTTCTTGATGCCAATGCCTTGTTGTTAATATGTTGTTGGAGATATTTAGAAGAAGGATTGGAAGCAAAATCCTTCTTGGGATATTTTGAAACTCTAAAAGAAGCAGTGCACAATATGAAGGAAAGCTACATGATTTTTCTATCATATAGACATAATGTTCTTGAGTTAACCAAAATATACCATCATGCACTCAAAAGGGAGGAAGTTGAAGCAGAAAGGATTGGTAATGAACATGAGGCTACATATATCTCTTTGGAGAGAACCCAAAAGGCTCTTCAATAGTCAATGTTGCAAAGATATCAACTCAAAAAGGAGTTGGATGTATCAAAAATTTCATCTTGTATGGAATGAAATGTATGGGGTATGATGGAGGAACTTCATGTGGAGGATGAACATGAATAAAGTTCTGATTTGAAAGGGTTGGTGAAAGGAGATGTCATAGAAGATATTGGCCAAAAATTTGACTTGTTCGGAAATACATTCAAGAAAACATACCATTCATATATGCAAGTAAAGGTACTTATTTTTCCATGTATTGGATAGACAAGTACATCACTAAGATGGAGGTCCAAACATGCAAAAGTATTTCCTACATCTATATGGATTTTTGTGGCATGCATGCATTGGAGGAGAGTCTTTAGGGGATAATTATATGGAGAGAATACTTAGATTTAAAGAGGGAGGATTATTACATATAATTTAAATTGGCAAGCCAAATATTCTATTCATTAATGGACTGGATGGATGAATACATAACCAAGATGGATATTGATAAAGGAAAAAAAATAGTTTTTCTTCTATGATACGTCTTTTGGACTTGCTGTTATAGTATTACCCTGTGGGAAGAAAAAATATAAATTTTGAATCCATAATATACCTCTAGTAAATATGCATATGAGGTGCATTTTTATTTTCATTTAATTTAAGAGTTTAAGAGAAAACAAAATGGAGACCAAGCACTTGCACTATTTTAGAGAGATTTGGAGATGTCTCTCGGTGAAAGTTGTATAATTTTGGAGGAGGAACAAGATGGTTTATATTATGAACCCATAAAATAATTCAAGGATTCATCCAAATTCTTGGTGGATGGGTATTACCAAATTTTCAATTTGGTTCATGACTTTTCATCCTCTACACTTCCTACTACAACTATAGCACATGAGGATGATAACTGGGTGAAGAGATTCTTAATTTTTGTGTCAAGTAAGGAGTAGGAATCTCACACAAACATCCAAGGGGATTTGATGAGAGAACCATCCCATTCTCAACATAATTAAGGGAATCCATTTCCTATCTTTGAATCCTCCATTGATTGCGTTGATTGCATAACTAGTGGTAGAAAGTTGAGCCATTCGGATTATGCACATGTAAAAGAAATATGATTTCGATATGTACCTAACAGTTGGAGGATTTGTTCATCCATGGAATGGATGGATAGGTAATTACTAGATTATGCACCTTGTAGGATGTACCTTTTCTTAAACCAAGGGAGTTTCAGTAGACACATCCTACATCCTCTGTGAGAAACATGGGAATCTATTTTTGTTGGACGATGGCTATACTTTTCTCAAGACATGGGACTCACATCTATGTCATTGCAACAACAAAATTGTGAACTCTATTACTTCTTTGCATCAAAAAAATAAGAAATTTATGTTGTGTGGAGAAGGATCACAAGGGTTTGTCCTTACATTCAAGAGTTGCATAATTTATTACAAGGGCCCTCACATTTGTGATTTTCCACTGAAAGTGTTGATATTATAGTGTGGTGGTATGATTTTCACATCCTCATTTTAATTTTTTGTGATGATGAATATTTGTTGTTGTTATTGATGTTTGGGAGGATGCAGTTGAGATATTAGGACCCTGGCATTTATTGAATGAAAAATTTCCAAAAGTGGCAGGAACATTTGGATCCTTGCATAGGAGGCAGTGGGATCTAGGCATTATACTCGATTATATTATCAAGGTTGAATTTCTTTTTAAAAATGGTTTAGTCATTGGGGTATGGATATAATCAAAGTGGTGTAGCAAAAACATGGTGAAACTGTATTATTGATATTGGAATTGAGGATGACAATTCTATAAATACAACAACATATTCTCAGGATTTAATTCATTGGTTGGATTCATATATGGTTGGAGTTGGTTCATTTCTTGGGGGAAATAAATTTTGGGAGGGAAGGACCGTAATGTCCCCATTTTTCTTGATAACGCCAAGGAGAAACCCCTATCCCTAAGAATGGTATGGTTCCTAGTGGAGGACTAGATTAATTAAAAGGGGGGAGGGGGTTAATTTTGATATATAATAAATATCCTTGTCCTCTGTCCTCTGTCCTTTCTATATATTTTGAGCTTGGTATGGACATAATGGAGTAAATGTAAATGGAATTTCGACCCTTTATTGATATGTATGATGTGTTAATTTATTTCTTCAATATTTATATCAGGCCCAGATAAGTACAATTTCTCTTGTAAATAGATGGGAAGCTTAAGATTCCAATAACCAAGATTTCTAGTCTTTTAGGCTAATATATTGTTTGAATGCCAAAGGAGGATATCTATGGTTTCATGTGAGAATATTTTAAATAATCTCATAATTTATTTGATATCATAAAGAATATATATATATATTATGGTGGTTTGAATCATTTTGATGGATTTTTAAAGGAGACAATTAGACCTAGTCTAGATTTCAATGCAAATTTGACTAGACTTGTTGTTTTGTGTGCTATTTGGTATTAAATCAGAAAATTTACTTCAATATTATTATAAGATTCTAATAATATCATGATAATTATTTTACATAAATGAAACCAAGAATTGGTGGCCTTTCTTAGGTGATTGGGAATCCCAAAAATGATCCCTTGGGAGCAGTCTTAATGACTAGTTTGGCCAATACAAAATTCTTATCCTAAAAATTCGATTCCATATATGTATAAACTTGTTATTTACTGATATAAAACCATAACATAGATCTGAAATCTTGCATAATACAAATCCACTCATCCTTGGTTGTTGAACATTGAAATGTAAAAATTCTAGTATGCATATGTTGGGACTCCCAGTAGACTGGAATTAAACTTCAGTATGGATGATGTTCAAACCCTAAAATGACCCATCACATTATTCATAAGAAAATGAAAATTCATGATCATTTCATTGTCTTGTTGATCTATCTTAATTCTCTTTCTACTCACTATTCTAGCCTAAAACCACCTGTGTCTATTGCCTTGTTTTAAGATTTCCTATCCAAGAGTTAATGAGCTATTGAATGTGAATTTGGTTCATTACATGTGGACTCATTAATTTATTTTGACTCATTTGTAGTAGATTCTGGGAACTCATACCCATCTTCCACTCATTTCCAACTATACATACCAAGGAACTGCAAGTAAACTTCCATTCGTACTTTACAGAAAGCATAATTTCAGCCATAAGATATCAAAGATTGGTTGGCGTATAGAAATTATTTTTGTTGGAATATTATAAACCCACTCACAAATTAGGATAAAATAATTAATTAAGTTTTATTAATTTCCCACCCACTATCCTAGATAGTTGGCATCGTCTTTCACTACAAAGCCTCACACTTTCCATCTACACCCCATGAATGCTTTAATTCTGATTCTAGGTTGATCTTGACAAATTTATTGACTCCTAGAATTAGTAAACATGCTTTCCTACAGATTCTTCCTTATTCTACTTTTATCCATATTTGTTGTGAATAAAAGCAGAATAAGGATTGAGGAGTGCATCCAGTCTCTTATCTCTATATGAAGAAGAAATTGATCTAAGATTACAAGATCTCCCTCCTAGTTTTATTTGTACAGGTTTTAGAGAGTATCTCCCGGATCATATAAAAAAATTCAATATGGATTCAAAAGTTCCTCTACTATCTCCTTTCAACTATGATGATTGGAATCCCAAGATGAGCGCATACTTGAAGAGGCAATGTCATTTGAAGTCTCCATTGGTGCATTGAGCGGACATGAGTCTTATAAAGAGAATATTGTCTCGATGAATAATTGTGATAGAGATTATGGAACAATGTGTTTGAAAATGTATCCAAATATGCATTATTGCATAGATTCTATTGAATATCCATTTGAGCTTTGGAACAATTTGTACAAAGCTTTTTTGTATGCAGGAAATAGAATATGAAGTATGGAGTAAACCCAACATCTCCTCATATTCTCTCTCTCAATATGTCTTGGCCTCTACATTCTCTGATGAATTTATTCATAATGAAGAATTCTCTCATATAGTTCCTGTTTCTACTATCCTCTTTTATTCAAATGCTTCCTCCTTCAATCAAGAAGCAAATATTGAAGATCCATCTTTTCATGTACCTCTTGAAGTTGAAGAAAATGATTCATATTCGTGTGATGCTGATGATGAAAAAGAAGTGATAAATGGAGCTTCTATTGATATTGATGATGATCAATTCACTCATTCATTGTTCTCTATATATTCTATTTTAGATTCTGAGATCTATGTGCTAGATCTTTCAGACTTTGTGCATACCTCTATCATTGATGGTGCACAACCTAATGACTTCATACTTGTTTTCTTGGGTATATCAAGTTGTATTTTTGTCATACCAACTTCCATACTTGATCTCATGTTCTTCTTTATCTCTTCCTTTGTTCTTGGCACCAATACTTACATCCTCCTTGAATATTTTGAACATCTCCTTCCTTCCTCCTTTTCTACTATAGAGGATTCATTACCAGTGTATTCCCATGAGTATACTGATATGATTATATGTGATCTCTTGGATTATTTAGAAGCATGTTTGCGGGATGATATACATGTCATAATTCCATTCATACCACCATCCACACCATATACCATACTTCTAAATAATCCTAAGACTCACTAGTTGATTCCTCATTGGTCTCTTATGCAGTGTTACTTATATTACATGGTTTGAAGTATTACTTATATTTCAATGGTTTGTTATCCATGACCTTAGTCACCATTGGATTGATATTACACATTTTTTGATCTATTATAAAAACTTATGGTTCATATCTCAAGTCCATTTATTATTTATATTTTTACACTCGTCAGTTTTCCCTAGTTGCTCATTATTTTCCTAGTCTATCCATATATCGTCATGGATTCACTAAATCCTTTGTCTTTGGTGTTCCATATAATAATTTTTCTGATGTATCATATTTTTATCATCCTCATATCATATCTTGGAAGGTGCTACACCAGTTTGGAATAATTACATGTGATTCACAACATAATTCTGCAGCTATTCAAGGAATTGAGTGTGTAACAAATTGTCCTAATTTTTGTAGTATTTGGGAAACAATATGCACAAATATATTTTCCATTTCAGATTTTTGTATATATCAGAGTTTTTTATCACTAAGAAGCATTCAGATAATTCTCCTACTTCATTATATGATGAGATACCAGGAGTCTCTCCTCTTCCTTCTTGGAGATTCTACACTCTAGCGCATGATCATGGAGTCTACAAGACTCTTCATAAATTTTTTCATCAGAAGTAGTTCATTCATAGCATTCAAGTGAAGTTAAATATATGTTAAATACATATTATTCAAATTTTGTTCCTTTTCCTTTCTTGAGTGAGGATTTTCCCCATGTGTTTTTTCCTATTTCCTCACCTTTTTAGACATAATAATTGTTAAAGGGTGACCATAGCCTTGTTGTTGGGACCTATAAGCATCCATAAGCATCAATATATCACCATAAGGCCATAATTAAAGGGGGGTTTTGGAGTATTATAAACCCACTTACAACTTAGGATAAAATACTTAATTAATTTTGACTAATTTCCTACACATTAGCTTATACAGTTGGAATCCACTTGTAGTAAAAAGTCAACACTTTCCATCTATACCAAAGGAATTCTTTAATTGTGATTTTGGGTTGATATTGACCACTTTATTGACTACCATAATTAGTAATTGTGCTTTCCAACACATTCTTCCTTATTCTGCATTTATCCATCTTTCTGTGATCAATGAGCCATTGGTACCCCAAAGAATTCCAAATCTTTCCCTAAACAGAATATATGAAATCTTCATTCTCCAAAAGCCTGCTTCACCACATTTGTGTATTGCTTATTTATAATCTTCTTACCTTAAGAGATGTGTCCACTTGGTGAAGTTCCTTATCATTGATTAAATCCCCTCTTTTTTAGTTCTTCATCAAGCTAGGATCTGTGTCGACATGCCACACATCGTAATTCATCATTATGGGAAATGGAACACCTATGCCAATGTCCTTGTTGTACATTTTCACATAGGTTCATAACTCATTATTTTCCTGTATAAGTATTTGTACCAAATACCATTTTCCTTGTGGTACTTTTACACACAATTTTGTCTTTCTTCATTCATAAGTCTCACAACCGGTATCTGTGCATATGTTCCATTTTCAATGTTCTTCTTTATGGATTATTATTTGTGCACTTTGGGAAACATCATGATGGGATATTTGGTCCCATGGGACTTCTACATTCTTCCATATGTATATCTTCAACATGGTTGTGTGTGAGGAAGTCCTTGGCTTCTGTTATTTGATAAGAAATCCCCATACCATTCAATTCAATGCCTTTAACATTAGTCAATACCTTTGATATTTGATTCTTTCACATTTAATACTTTTACATTTTGTCGTTTGAAATCACTGACAATACATTTTCAACATTAACATGTTAGGAATTCATGTATGTTGATCTATTAAAGATTATGAAAGACCATATACAAATGAGGAAAATTAGACCATCTATTTGATCATCTTTTTCATAATTAATATCCAAACCTCTTGTTGATTTTGAATGAATTTGAATATCATGGGATCAATATATTTACAATGTGATATCCTCAAACTCTAACAAAAAATATAACCTAATTTGATGTCTCCAATTGACAAAGTAAAGAGAAAACAAATAATATGATAATGTTCCATATAGTATTTGCATTTACATAAGTATTAATAATGCAAACAACTACTCTTTAAAATGTTAAAATGTAAAATGAGATACATAATCACTTATATTAAAGTTTCTAATATGCATGCCAACATGATATATGTTGGTCACTTAACCAAAAATGGTTACTTAGTTGATATGGATGGTGACAAGTGTTATATTAACCATCAAGAAAGAGGACTTATCAATAGGGCTTATCAATAGGGTAAATTCAAAACTGGTGAGGTGGAAGTGGAGTTGAAATTGACCTAGAGGGCATATTTCTATAGGAAAACCTATAACTACTAGCATGGCAAGAATCCTAATGCACATAAGGTGAGGATGAACAATTAATTTTTGTCACCACTGTCAATATTGTGTGAAGACCTAACTAACTCATCACTGCACCTATAAGAACCAATGTACATCATTTATAAACTATATATTGTCCATATAGTACACAATCAAATCCATATAATAACATATCAATCATGTGTACCTAATTGAAGCAATCCTTCACACATGAACTGAAACACTTAGCATATAATAATGAAAAAAAATGAGCAAAAACTATTGTATTTGAATGAGATCTTACAACCAACATGCCCCATGGTGAAACTGATCAAAAAGAAAAAAAACTTGATCTTTCTCATATGCCACTCAAATATATCAAAATGGACCATTTTACATGTCTTCGAAAATGTGGTCCAACAAGGGGCATCCTAGATGGTTTACATTTTTATATATCATATGATTACAATGGTGTTACATGATTATTGGCTACAAAATAGGGCTACATATTTAGAAGGTCATCCTATATATGCTGTTAATGCACATGATCGTAGGCTTTTCATAAAGGCCTAAATTACCTAGGAACGATGTGTAACTAGGGATTTTTTTGTGATAGAGTTCAACAAGGAGAAATTTATTCAATCAGTGAAACCCCTATCTATGCTTACAAATAAAGTGATAAATTTAAAACACATTTATGGCATGAGATATTTGGTAACTTGAATGATCATATTATTATAAAATAAACTTCTATGGTTGAAGGAGTTCCACACTTTGATAGAATTGAAGGTGGAAAATTGCAAACCACTAGCAACTAGCTTTTTTATTATTTTCATAAGCAATTGAAGTTTACATAAAATATCTACTAAGAAATTGAATTTTACATACAATACTTAATAATATATATGCCACTAAATTATGAAGCATTGTTATCTAGATTGAAGGGATCTAATATTTTTTCTATGTTTGAAATACTATATTGGATTTTCATATATTTGAATTTAAGCAATATACAAATTCAAAATTGCTTTCATGGTTCTCATTGACATTACCAATGGAATACGATGCCATTTGGATTATCTATAAATCCATATGAGTTTCAAATAGACATGAAAGACATAATAAACTAGATTTTGCATAAATTTAGATGGATGATACGCTAATTTCAGAAGAAGAAGAAAAAGTATCACCCACACTTGTAGAATACACTGGTGACAACCCAATGAATGATATTTAAATATTTATATAAATAAAGGATGAAAGAGGTTCTAAAATATAGTTTCAACAAAGAAAATTTGGGATCCTGGTATAAAATGACATGATACTTGTGAGTAGTGAAGATACCCTATGATAAGTATTAAAAGTACAAGGTGCTTTCACCTACATTCTCAACCTTTTCCAAGCAACCATAACTGCAGAAGAGACTTTGAAATATGTTTTTTATTTTGAACAATATGTTTGAAAAGAATATCTAAAGAAACAATAGGCACATAATGCAACGTCTCTTGCCACTTAAGGAAATCAATTGCATTCAAGTCACTTCTAGGACTATGAGAAATAGAGCACTTCATGATTTCCCCACAAGCTAAATAATTTGATGAATTATATGATGAGATGCTCCTAGATGATGAAGAAACATATCAAATACCCTTAGGTTTTAAGAATACTCATAGTGAGAAAAATTGACAAAATCGTGAATACTCATAACGAGAAGAATTGACAAAATCCTTCACGATCATCCCAACATTTACAAATTGACTAGCACAAATCATTTAGCAATCTTTAACATCGACAAGAATCATCACCATACTAACCTAGATAAGGTTGTTTTCTTGGAATTTGAATGAAGGTAGAGTATCCTGAGAAGAACCCAAGCAAATACAACATGATTTCCTACTCCAATGGCCCGAAATTACAAGATACGGAAAAAAAAAAAACCAAAATCCTTGAGTGCTTGGTCCATAGGCCAGAAGTAATGAAAGTTGGAAAAACCCAAAAATATTTAAGCTATAATAAAAACTAAATCGAAAACAATGTATATATGGAAAATAAAAATTCAAAATTCTATTCAATCCATAATATGTGGACAAAATTTAAAACAAAAATTGGATTTCTATGATCGGTGAAGGACAAAATCACCCTCAACAATTGCCATTTCCATAGATATCAGTGAATTAAAGTGATCTTTATATTTTCATGGGATGTCGATGCTCCAAATCAAATGAAAGAGGGGAAACATGATTTGGTTTAGAACCCATGTAATGTATTTTATGGGGATAATGTCATTTATTAAAAATAAATAAATAAAAACTTGGCTAATGATAATAAATAATGGTTTAATAAAAAATTACCCATTTAAATATGAAAAGTCTTAAATTTTATCCATAAGCTAAAATTAGCCCCTAAATTTTTCTCACAAGGTTACCACAATAATAATAAGGACGGAGCCATGACAAAACAAAATGGTTAGATTGTTACATTGTATAACAAATCATATTCAAAATACTTATTCACATCAACAATTAAATAATAAAAAAATTCACTCATAGGCGCAGAGCCTTGAACTTATTTGTGTGTCAATCCCCGATAGAATCGAACTGTGGGGTGTCGAGAGTCATTTATTCGGACCAACCATTAAATAACCATGAACAATAAATAATACAAGGTAGTTATTCACAACAACAATTAAATAATACCATGTAGATATTATAACCACTAGCTCATGCATAGTATCACTACTCTTACAATACATTCTAAAGTAATAATATGGATGGTGGGTATCAAAAAGACACATTTATGCCAAATAAATGTTAGGATATTTAGACACTTAGGAGTTAGGTAAAAGTGTGTTTCTTTAGTATGCATTATTATGTATTTGTAAATATTCTAATCTGACAGTCACAATATGTTCTAGACATAGAGTGATTTGATGGTTCAACTTATCTTAGATCATACCTACCATTGATCCGTGGCTTAACACCCAATTGGTGTCTGATCTCTATTTAGAGAGCATAGAGGGTCATGTTGATGTATTTGTAACTTCAGAATGTATTCATCTATATATCTTATGTATTGTAACCCAATGTTTATTCCGAGATGTATCTATAATGTAATTGAGTCATAATGTCATGCCCCAATGTTCCGATCGGGAGGATCAATTATGTAAACAAGTCATGTCAAGTCATAGTGGGTAACCCTCCAATTGTCTAAGGGTTAAAGTCCTCGCAGTTCTAGGGCACTAGGGTTATTAGACTCTCCTAGTAGAGGTCAGCCCTGGTAGGATTTTAGTCTTGTTGGGATTAGTATAAATAGAGAATTGGAATCACTATTTATCATACAAGTCATTCACACTCAAGTTTAGCGCATAGTTTAGGAAGGAGAAGACACTGGGGATAGACAAGAAGAAGATTACTGCTGTTGGAAGATCACTTACTATTTTGGGGCTTTTACTATTTTGGTGCTAATTATATCTCTAAGGAAGTTGCGGGGTTTTATCCTTTATGTTTTCCCCGAGGAAAAACATTGTGTTCATTGTCTCTTGTGTTTGATTGTTGTACTTGTTATTCTCTCAGTTAAAGATCCTAATAATGCTAGCTTAATGTTGAAAAACTAGCATGGTATCAGAGCTAACTTGAGAAGAAGACATTGTGCAACTGCGGGATCTAGGGCTTCCTAGTTTGTGGATCTTCCTCCACATATTTTTCATTAAAAGTAAGGTGGAATAACTCTCCTCCTTAGGGCGCATCGTTTTGTCAAAGTAGAATTCAATTCTGAGGTTGTTTAGTTTTGGACCTATCACTGCTGCCGAAAATTAGGGCTTTTCACAGAAGAGGAATTTTTTAGTGAGCCCAGGCTTGGATTGATCTCCTCCCCAAAATCAAAGTTAGGGACAAATTTCAAAGCATTTGGTTGGACAAAACTCTGGAAAAGCAAAACCCTAATTTTCTCTTGAACCAGGTCTGCAGGATTTCAGCTCAAGTTTCATATCCGACATCTTGAACCTGGTAGGATCTAAAATATTTTGTATTTACATTTGAGGTTCTTAGATAAGATGTCTCGTCATACCAAGCTTGATGAAAAGCTTGAGGGAGCTAACAACTTTCGAGCCTAGAATTATAAGATCTCCTTGGTCCTGGAAGAGAATGAATTAAACTCCTACATCCATAAGGAGGTTCTAGTTCCAAAGGGAGATGAAGAAAAAGCCTCACATAAGAAGAAGATGGTTATAGAAAAGAGGATCATTGCTGATTCTATCAAGGATCACCTTATCCCACAAGTTTCCTCTCTCAAGACACCTAAAGCTATGTTTGATGCCCTAACCAAGTTGTTTGAAGGGAAGAACATAAACCAGAAGATGACTCTGAGGAATCAACTAAAGAATGTGAAGATTCAGAATGCAGAGACTATCCAGTCCTACTTCACAAGGGTTTCCTAGATCAAGGAACAATTAGAATCTATTGATGAAGAAGTGGAAAATGCAGAGATTGTGATGACTACTTTGAATGGTCTCCCTAGGTCATGGGATTCTTTCATGGCAAGGAATCGGTGTAAGAAAGAAGTTATTCAAGTTCAGCAGACTATGGGAAGAATGCTCTCAAGAAGAAGCTCAGATAGCAGCCCAAGAAGAGAAGATGGGAAGTGAATATCAAGCCCTCACAGTTCACTCCAAGAAGGGAAGAAGAAATCCTCATTACTCCAAAGGTAGGAACTCTCATTCGAAGGATAACAATAAAAAGGACCTATCTAGAGTGAGATGTTATACATGTGATGAAAAAGGACACTATGCAAAAGATTTTCCTAAGAACAGGGCTCACTCTCATAAGAAGAAGGGGAACAAAAGAAGACATCATGCTCATGCTACAGAGGATGATGAACCATCCAAGAAGAGATCGAGATATGAAAGTGAAGATTCTACAAGCGAGGATGAATATGTTTTGATTTCTGCTCTCACAGGTAACATTACTCATGGAAGTGATGATTGGATTATAAACAGTGGGGCTTCCAAACATATGAATGGATTCAAGGAATACTTTGTGATACTATCAGAACATGACTCACCTCACAAGGTGAAGCTAGGAGATAAATACCAATATCCAATAAAAGGTAGTGGGGAATCTTCATATAAACTAGACTCTAGTAAGTATCTAACAATGAAGGAATTATTGTTTGTACGAGGACTCAAGAAGAACCTTCTCTAAATATCAGCATTGGATGCAAAAGGAATGCGAGTTGCATTCATAGATGATCAAGTCATTATGTGGCCTAGAGGAAAGACTATCGATGATGCAGTAGTAATTGCAGAACAAGAAGGAGGATTGTACAAATTGAAGGGCCATCCAGAACAAGCAATGGTCCATGATATAGTAGAGCCAAGAGAACTTTGGCATAGAAGGCTTTCACATGTGCATTATAGAGCGCTACCTATTGCAAGAAAAGCTGTTGAAGGTCTTCCACAAATCCAAGTAAAACATGATGGGGTCTGCAAAGGATGTGCGAAGGGAAAGAAAACAAAGAAGACATTTCCAAGTAGTGAAAGCAAAGCAAAGGGAATATTGGAAATCATCCACTCCGATGTATGCGGTCCTATGTCATCAAGCTCACTAAGCAGGTATGCATATTATGTTTCTTTTATTGATGATTTTTCTAGGAAGACATGTGTTTACTTCATGAAGAACAAAGACGAAGTATTCAGCAAATTCAAGGAATTCAAAGCCTTGATCGAGAACCATACTGAAAAGAATATCAAGACTTTTCAATCAGACAATGGCGGAGAATTCACTTCAAATGAATTCAAGAGGTTGTGCAAAGTCTCAGGGATCAAGAGGGAGTTTTCCACTCCTTATAATCCACAACAGAATGGGATTGCGGAACGGAAGAATAGAAAAATCATGGAAGCTGCAAGAGAAATGCTTCATGATCAAGATCTTCCTATGCATCTTTGGGTTGAAGCTTCCAGAACAACAGTGTATGTACAAAACCGTACTCCACATAGAGTACTCAAGAACAAGACTCATAAAGAAGTCTTCTTCGGCAAGAAACTAGAAGTCGGCCATCTTAGAATATTCGGTTGTCATGTGTACATACACATTCCAAAAGAGAAGAGAACAAAATTAGATCCTTCAAGAAATAAGGGCATATTTGTGGGATACTCTGAAAGCTTGAAGGCTTATAGAATCTATTTCCTAGGATACAAGAAGATTGACATCAGTAGGGACGTGACATTTGATGAAGACACAGCTTACAACAAATCCAGAAAGATACATGCTGAAGAACCTGAAGAAGCAGAAGTAGAAGCACCTAGAATTCATGCTACAACCATGAATGAAGAAGCTCAAGAAGAAGATCAAGAATTTGAAGAGCCAAAAAGACTTGTAGATCCACCTCTAGAGAAGAATCCTCATAAGAGGAAACCTGCTTGGGTATGAGAACTTATCCAACGTGCGGAAATATATGGGGCTCCAGAAGAGAATCATAGAGAAAGAAAGAGGACCAGATCATGCTCCGGGTATGTAGCTTTACTATGTGATTTCATTGATAAAGAACCTTCTAGTTACGAAGAAGCGGTAGAATGAAAAGAATGGAAGGATGCTATGATTGAAGAATATAAATCAATCATGAAGAATGATGTTTAGAATGTTGTCCCAAGACCAAAAGGAAATTCAGTTGTAACTTCCAAATGGATATACAAGATCAAGCATGCTGCAGACGGTAGCATTGAAAAGTATAAAGCAAGATTTGTGGCTCGAGGTTTCTCTCAGAAAGAAGGAATAGACTATGAAGAAACCTTTGCACCTGCAGCTAGGTACACTTCCATCAGATCAGTACTTGCTCTGGCTGCAATAAGGAGGATACACTAGATGGATGTCAAGACTGCTTTCTTGAATGGTATAGTGGAAGAGGAAGTGTATGTAGAACAGCTACTCGGTTTTGAGACACATGACAAAGAGTCTCATGTATGTAGATTGAAGAAATCCCTGTACGGTTTGAAACAAGCACCCAGGACCTGGTACAACAGAATTGACAGCTTTCTATCCAATTTGGGCTTTACCAAGAGTAAAGCAGATTCCAACCTTTACTATAAGGTTGAAGATGGCAACCCAGTGATGCTCCTACTATATGTAGATGATCTATTTGTGACAAGTACAGATGGGTTGATTGTTGATAGGAAGAGAAAGCTTGCTTCTAAGTTCGAGATGAAGGACTTCGGTATGATGCATTAATTTCTAGGTATGGAGGTGTGGCATAGTATGCATGGAATCTTCCTTGGACAAGGGAAGTATGCAGTAGAGATCCTGAAGAGGTTTGGGATGATGGACTGCAAGACTATGGCCACACCTATGGCATCAAACCTGAAGCTATTGAGTGATGCTTCATCAGAAATGGTTGATGCTATGATGCATCATCAGATGATTGGGTCCTTGATGTACCTGGCGAACACGTTTGCTTTGCTGTGAACACCTTGAGCCAGTTCTTGATAGATCCGAGACATGTTCACTTGATTGCTGCAAATCATATTCTGAGGTACCTAAAGGGTACAGTTGATTATGGGCTCATGTATGATGTGAATCAAAATATTAACCTAGAGGTTTATGTTGATTCAGATTGGGCAGGTAGTGCCATAAATAGGAAGAGCACTTCAGGATGTTGCTTCAGCATGGGATCAAGTGTGATATCTTGGTTTAGTAGGAAGCAATCCTGTGTGGCACTGAGTACAGCTGAAGCAGAGTATGTTGCAACTTGTTCAGCTAGTTGTGAGGCAGTATGGCTATGAAAGCTACTGTATGATTTATTTGATCTCTAGTTGGATGCTACTTGTATACATGTGACAACCATAGTTTTGTGAAGTTTTCAGAGAATCCAGTGTTCCATGACAAGTCGAAGCATATCAAGATCAAGTATCACTATATCAGGGATATGGTGCAGAAGGGAGTAGTGAAGCTCCAGTATGTTGCGACGGAGGAACAGATAGCTGATGTGTCGAAGAACCCATTGGCTAGAGTGAAGTTCAAGTACTTCAGGGAGAAGCTTGGTGTTCTCTAGATCGAGATTTCCTCCAAGGGAAAGTGATGAGTCCCATAGACATTCTGTCATGGTGAGAGGATTGGTTCCTTCCATGACAGATATGAGTGCTGAGATCCATAGCCATTCTGACAAGTAGGTCAAATGTAAGGGCTGAGCCATTCTATCATGGTGAGAGGATTGGTTCCTTCCATGACAGATATGAGTGCTAATCCATTCTGATATGACTATAGGATTGGTTCCTACATGATAAGATATAAGGTCTATTGCCATTCTTGGAATGGAGCTGCCTAGTGAGGTACCAGGAAAACTCAGTTTTAGGACTGAGGGCTGTTCTGATATGACCGTGAGATGTGTTCTCACATGATCAGATATGAGTGCATGGCCATTCTGATGTGATAGAGGGATGTGTTCCCACTTGATCATATGTAAGGGCTGAAGCCATTCTGTCATGGCTAAAGGATTAGGTTCATTTAATATCAGATATGAGTGCTAAGCCATTCTGAATTAGTGTTAGATATGAGGGCTATCGTCATTCTTTGAATGGAGCTACCTGGTGAGGTACCAAGGATCCTTAGTTTAGGACTGAGAGCCATTAATGACGTGACTGAGGGATGTGTTCCCACATGATCAGATGTAAGTGCAGTTGCCTTTCCATTGATGATAGTAAGTGTGTCCTATCATGCTGGTGGATGTGAGTGTTGTGCCTTTTCACAGATGATAGTAAGTGTGTCCTATCATACTGGTGATTGTAAGTGCAGTGCCTTTTCACAGATGATAGTAGGTGTTTCCTATCATGCTGGTGATTGTAAGTGCAGTGCCTTTCCACAGATGGTAGTAGGTGTGTCCTACCATGCCAATGGATGTGAGTGCAATGCCTTTCCACACATGGTAGTAGGTGTGTCCTACCATGCTGCTGGATGTGAGTGCAAAGCCATTTCACAAATGATAGTAGTTTGTGTCCTATCATGCTGGTGAATGTGAGTGCTGGGTCTTTCTAATATGATTATAGGATTGGTTCCTACATGATCAGATGTGAGTGATGGGCATGCCTTTCTGATGAGTAGATCAGATGTAAGTGCTGGGCAGGACATTCTGACCTAGTGTCAGATATAAGCGCTGAAGAAAGACCTACATGGAGGCTAGGCCTACAACCAACATGAAAAAGGGCTGGCTCTATAGAACTTCATATGACGAGAAGAATCATAAGATAGCATTAGTGATGATGATCTAGATCGAGTGATGATCCAGATCCAGTGATGATGCCCAGTGATGATCCAGATCGAGTGACGATCCAGATCCAGTGATGATGCCCAGTGATGATCCAGATAGAGTGATGATCCATATCTAGTGATGATGACCAGTGATGATCTAGATCGAGTAATGATCCATATCTAGTGATGATGACCAGTGATGATCCAGATCCAATGATGATCTAGATCCAGTAATGATGTCCCATGATGAGCCAGATCGAGAGATGATCCAAATTCAAATATTGACGATGACTTGAAGATGAAGATGACTTGAAGACTCAAAAGACTTGAGATGCAGATGACGAGATGATATAGTTGATGCAAAGAAGAAGACCAGTGCTAAAAATTGTGTCGAAAGAATACCTTCCTAGATAGAAAGGAGTGTTGATGTATTTGTAACTTTGGAATGTATTCATTGATATATCTTATGTATTGTAACCCGATGTTTATTCGGGGATGTATCTATAATGTAATTGAGTCATATTGTCATGCCCCGATGTTCTTATTGGGAGGATCAATTATGTAAACAAGTCATGTCAAGTCATAGTGGGTAACCCTTCGATTGTCTAATGGTTAAAGTCCCCACAGTTCCGGGGCACTAGGGTTATTAGAATCTCCTAGTAGAGTTTGGCCCTGGTAGGGTTTTAGTCATGTTGGGATTAGTATAAATAGAGAAATGGAGTATCTATTTAACATACAAGTCATCCACACTCAAGTGTAGCGCATAGTTGAGGAAGGAGAAGACACTGGGGCTAGACAAGAAGAAGATTACTACTGTTGGGAGATCACTTACTGTTTTGGTGCTGATTCTACCTCTGAGGAAGTTGAGGGGTTTTATCCTTTATGGTTTCCCTGAGGAAAAACACTGTGTTCATTGTCTCTTGTGTTTGATTGTTGTACTTGTTATTCTCTCAGTTAAAGATCCTAATAATGTTAGCTTAATGTTGAAAAACTAACAGGTCCTTGGCTAGTTGATCGATTATGAGAAGCTCATGTAACTTTATTTCTTTTGCATAATAAATTGCTCCAAGTAGCTATTTGGTTGGGGCCGTGGATTGTTTCCCTCTCGAGGGTTTTAACCACATGACAAACATTGGTGTGTTGATCTGTGATCTATTTGTGTGAAGCAGTTGCTCAAGGTGTTTTCTCTTTTGGTAGTACCTTGTGTACCCAAACAATAAAGCTCATCATAAAATATAGAATCGTTTAGAAAAACAAAAAAATATAATATATACAAAGGAAATTTTAATAATTGGAAATAAGCAAAAAAATATAGTATATAGAAAGGAAATTGTAATAAATGGACATATTGGTTAATTTTAGCTAACTCATTCAATTAAGGTGTGGGTCTAGTCAGTATGGAAACCCAGGTCCAATTCCTCTTAGGGGTGAGCTAGTTGGGAGAAAAAGCTCAAAAATGTGTTTTTTTATTGGTTGGATGCCCCTTGGGTCATGGTATTTTTATATCAAAGGCCATGGATTATATGCCTCTAGGTCATGGTTTCTTAGACCGAAGGCTACTACCATGATCCTTCAAGGATAAAATTACTCTCAACAATTGCCATTTCCATATATCTCAGTGAATTAGAACAATATTTAGATTTTCCAACTCCAATGAAAGAGGGGTGAAATAATTTTATTTAGAGCCCCCTTTGTATATTTTATGGGGTTAATGTGTCATTTCTTAAAAATAAATAAATAAATCTAGGCTAATGATAGTAAATAATGGTTTAATAAAAAATCACCCATAAAAAATGAAGTCTTAAGTTTTATCCATGAGCTAAAATTAGACCCTAAATTTTTTTCACAATGTTACCATTATAATAATAGGGACCAAGCCATATCAAAACAATAGGGTTACATTTTTATGAACTTAAGCCATAGCAGACACCCAAAAACATATAAGTTGAGGGTTGGTGTGTCCGAAGCCTGATGCTATCCTAAGGTGGTTTTTATTGCTTGGATTCTCCTTGGGTCATGGTTTTTAATATCAAAAGCCATGGTTCCTATGCCCCAAGGCCATTGCTTCTTAGACAAAAGACTACTCCAACAAGTGAGGGAAATTCTAGCAAACAAAAAAAATAAAAATACTAACCAATTATAAAATTATGGTCCTTTTTTTTAATGAAAATGAAACTAAAATTAATTTTTTTTTGTTAAAATTGTGGTCCTACTATAAATAAAGGCCCAATTAATAAGTGTTTTAATTGATTCAAATAAGTGCAATTTTTCTATAAATAAAGATTAGATGCATAGATATTTCTTGATTTTTGTGATGCGGTCTTCTTATGGATTAGATTGCGTTATCTTGCTCAGCATGGTGTGGGTGAATCATCATCTTATCTTTTTTCATTTATTGGATTATTATACCGAGAAAAATTAGCATTTGAACTCCCTATGAAGCTATCATTCATTTTGTTCTCTTAGAGAAACAATTGCATGGGATTGAAAATCATGTCGATAGGGAAGTCCATCATATTACATCCATTTTTAGATTATCACCCACATTCATAGAATGCACTAGTGAAAACCCAATGGATGATATTTAAGTATTTATATAAAGAACGGATACAATAGGTTCTAAAATATAGTTTCGACAAAGAAAACTTGGAATCCTAGTATAAAATGAGATGATATGTGTGAGTAGTGAAGCTACCATATGATAATTATTAAAATTACAAGGTTCTTTCACTTGCATTCTAATATTTTCCCAAGGAACCATAAGTGCATAATAAACCTTAACTTACGTGTTTTCTTTTGAACAAGATGTTTGACAAGAATCTATAAAGAAACAATAGCCAAGGAACGTAGGGAAAACGAAAATTCAAAATTGGATTCAATCCTTTATATGTGGACAAAATTATAAAAAACTTGGATTTTAGATCTCGACGAATTAAAGTGATCTTTACATTTTCCTAGATGGTAGATGCTCCAACTCAAATGAAACAGGGGAGAAATGATTTAATTTAGAGCCCCCATTATATATTTTATGGGGATAATATACCATTTATTAAAAATAAATAAATAAAAAATGGGTTGACCATAATATATAATGGTTTGATAAAAAGACACCTATTGAAAATAAAAAAATCTTAAATTTGATCCTTGGGCTAAATTTAGCCCCCTAAAATATTCTCACATGGTTACCACCATAATAATAGGGACCAGACCATAGCAAAACACCATCGCTACACTGTTTTCAACTCAACACTAAAGGTTATGATGAATCCTATTCAAAATCCTTTTTCACATAAACAATTAAATAATAGGAGGTAGTTGTTCACAACAACAATTAAATAATACGATGTAGATATTATAACCACTAACTCCTGCATAGTTTCACTACTCTTACTATACATTCTAAAGCAATAATGTAGATGATGGGTATCAAAGGGACACATTTATCCCAAATAAAATTCATCATAAAGTATATAATTGTTACAAAAACAAAAAAAATATAATATATAAAAAGGAAATATTAATAAATGGACATACTTGTCAATTTTAGCTAGCTCATTCAGTTAAGGTGTGAGCTAATTCTTGGGTTTAATTCCCCTTAGGGGTAAGCTAATTGGGAGGAGACACCCAAGAAATTAGTTGAGGGTTGTTGTGTCCTAAGTCGGGTGCCATCCCAAGGTAGTTTTTATTGCTTAGATGTCCCTTGGGTCATGGTTTTTTATATCAAAGGCCATGGATTCGATGCCTCTAGGTCATGGTTTCTTACACTAAATCCTACTCCCTTGATGGATGAAGGAAAAAATTACTCTCAATGATTATCATTTCCATAGATCTCGGCAAATTAGTGTGATATTTAGCTTTACCTCTACAGTGAGTGCTCCAAATCCAATGAAATAAGGGTGAAATGAAATAAATAAATAAAAATTGGGTTAATGATAGTAAATAATGGTTTAATAAAAAATCACCGATCAAAAAATTAAAAGTTTTGAATTTTATCCATGACTTAAAATTAGCCCCTAAATTTCTCACAATGTTACAATAATAATAATAGGGACGGTAAAGCTATAAAAAAACATCATGATTACATTGTTTTGAACTTAAGCCATAGGAGACACCACAAAACCAATTAGTTGAGGGTTTGTGTGTCCCAATCCTCGTGCAATCCCAAGGTGGCTTTTTTTGCTTGGATTCTCTTTGGGTCATGGTTTTTTATATCAAAGGCCATGGATCCTATGGCCCTATGTAATGGTTTCTTATACCAAAAACTACTCCCACAAGTGAGAAATTCTAGCAAACAAAAAAAGATTGAAAATACTAACCAATTATAAAATTGTGGTCCTTTTTTAACGAAAATATAACTAAAATTAATTTTGTTCATGATTAAAATGGTGACCCTTGTTTAAAATAGTTTATATTTATACAAATAAATGCCCACTTAATAAGTGTTTTAAATGATTCGGTTATGTCCAATTTGTCTATAAATAAAGATTAGATTTCATTTTGGGGATGTGATCTTCTTATGGATTAGGGTTATTTTGCTTGGCATAGTTTCGATGAATCGTGATCTTATCGTCATCGACCGAGAGAAGATATTTGAACTCCCTTTGAAGCTATCATTCATTCGGTTCTCTGATAGAAACAGTTGCAGGGGATTGAAAATCATGGCGACAGAGAATTCCATCTTATTACATCCATTTTCAGATTTGTCGCAGACTCGACCTCTCTTTTTTGTTTGTAACCTAAAGAAATATATAACGCATAGGATCATGAGCTTGTGATAAAGGCCTAAATTACCTACGAGCATTGCATAACTAGGAATCTGTTCAATGTGATGGAGTTCAACAAGGATGAATTTATAAAATCAGTGCAAATCCTAGCTATGCTTACAAAGAAAGTGATAAATTTGAAACAGAGATGTGGCATGCAAGAGTTGGTAACTTTAATTATGATATTTTTATAAAAACAACTTCTATGGTTGAAGGAGTTCCACGCTTTGATAGAATTGAAGGTGGAAATTGCAAACCACTAAAAACTAGTTTTTTGTTATTTTCACAAGCACTTGAAGTTTACATAAAATATTTACTAATATATCCTCTACTAAATTATGAAGCATTGATATCTAGATTGAAAGGATGTAATGCTTATTCTATGTTTGAAATACTATATTGGATTTTGTTAGATTGGAACTTAACCAATAGACAAATTCAAAATTGGGTTCATGGTTCTCATTGACAATACCAATGGAATACCATGCCATTTGGATTGTCTAACTATCCATATGACTTTCAAAGGCACATGGAATACATAATAAACTATAGTTTGCAGTCATTTACATTGATGATATGCTAATTTCATAGATAAAAAAATTATCACCTACATTTGTAGAATAAAGTGGTGACAACCTAATATATGAGATTTAAATATTTATATATAAAGAAAGGATAAAAAAGGTTCTGAAATATATTTTCAACAAAGAAAAGTTGGGATCCTAGTATAAAATGAGATGATACTTGTGAGTAGTGAAGATACCATATGCCAAGTATTAAGAGTAGATGGTGCTTTCACTTGCATTAAGTTGGGAAACCTTGATTTATGTGTTTTCTTTTGAACAAGATGTTTGAAAGGAATCTATAAAGAAACAATACGCAAGGAACACAATCTATCTTGCCACTCAAGGCAATTGAGTGCATTCAAGCCACTTCTAGGACCAAGAGAAATGAAGCACTTCATGATTTCCCCACAAGATAAATAATTTGATGAATTATATGATGAGATGCTCCTAGATGACAAAGAAGAATATCATATACCCTTAGGATTATGAATACTCACAATAAGAAGAACTGAAAAAAATCCTTCAAAATCATCCCAACATTTACAAATTGACTAGCACAAATCATTTAGCGATCTTTAACATCGACGAGAATCATCGCCATATTAACCTAGATAAGGTTGGTTGCTTGAAAGTTGAATGAAGGTAGAGTAGCCTGAGCAAAAACCAAGAAAATATAACTTGATTTCCTACTCCAATGGCTAGAAATGATGAAATATGGAGAAAAAACCCAAAATACTTAGGTGATTGCTCCATAGGCTGGAAATAATGAAAGTTGGAAAAACCCAAATTTACTCAGGCTATAACAAAAACCAAATCGAAAACAATCTATATAGGAAAGCGAAAAATTAAAAATCGGATTCAATCCATAATACGTGGACAAAATTAAAAAAAAATTGGATTTCTATGATCGGTGAAGGACAAAATCATCATCATCGATATCTATTTCCATAGATCTCAATGAATTAGAGTAATCTTTATATTTTCATAGACACTCGATGCTCCAACTCAAATGAATGAGGGGCGAAATGATTTGATTTAGAGCCCCCGTTATATGTTTTATTGGGCTAATATGTCATTTATAAAAAATAAATAAATAAAAAGTGGGCTAATAATAATAAATAATGTTTTAGTAAAAAATTACACATCTAAAAACAAAAAGTCTTAAATTTTATCCATAAGCTAAAATTAGGCCTTATATTTTTCTCACAAAGTTACCATCATAATAATAAGGACCAAGCCATAGCAAAACACCACGTTACATTGTATAACAAATCCTATTCAAAATCCTTATTCACATCAACAATTGAATAATTTCATTGTATAACAAATCTTATTCAAAATCCTTATTCACATCAACAATTGAATAAAATGAGGTAGTTATTCACAACAACAATTCAATAATACCATGTCGATATTATAACCACTAGCTCCTCCAACGTTTCACTACTCTTACTATACATTCTAAAAGCAATAATGTATCAAAGAGACACATTTATGCCCAATAAAATTCATCATAAAGTATATGATCGTTTACAAAAACAAAAAATATAATATAAAAAGGAAATTTTAATAAATGGATTTTATTTGATCGAGTCCCTATTTTTTTCTCACAATGTTACCATCATAATTATAGGGACTAAGCCATAGCAAAACACCAAGGTTACATTGTTTTGAACTTAAGCCATAGGAGACACCCAAAAACCAATTAGTTGAGGGTTGGTGTGTCTCAAGCCTTGTGCTATCCTAAGGTGGTGTTGCAGCTGCAACTATTTCCCAAATTTTTTAAAATTTTGGACCCTCCTTTTAAATTTTATCTTTCCTGGATTTGTTTGGGATTGCTGAACTTTGTTGTTCCTCTGCTACAAGTTTGGATCTTTTGAAGATGGATTAAGGTTAAGTGTTTAGCATTTTCGGAAGTTGAATGACTATCTTTTTTCTGCAGATGCTTTTGGTTTGAACTTGAAGTTTTGGTTTGTAGATAATTTCCTTTTCGCTATCGGAAGTTTATTGAACAATGAATCAGGGTCGTAGTCCTCTACGCATCCGTCGTTGCGGAAGCTAAATTATGAATGTCTCGATGGATAGTCATGTTCTTTGCCGATGTTTTTATCTCATTTTTTTATTTTTTCAAAACTTTTGACTATCGGTGTTTTCTGTTTTATCACTATCGGAGCTTTAGTCACGTGCATTGCCGTCATTTCAGATGGCAGATTACAAGCACCCTGAAGAAAGCCCATTTATTTGCTGATTCTGTGGGTTTTTTGTTTTAAATGATTTGCTTTCTTTCGCTATCAGGATTGTGTTTGACATTTGATCGAAAGCCTACTCTTTTTCTTCATCGATTCACGGTCCTCCGAGTTTTCCATTCGTCGATGGTTTGTTCTGATTTTTTGCCGATGTTTTCTATTGCTGTGGAACCCTCAGTCCATGTGATTTCCGCTATTATGGCTCCTCATTGGACTAGTCATCCGATGCTGTAGTGGTTCCAAGGTCTGATGCTACATTTTTTAGTGTTTATTTCGCTAATGTTTTATTTTTCCGTGGAACCCTTAGGCTGTATGGGTCCTGCCGTTGTGGCTCCTTGGTGAACTAATCACCCGATGCTTAGTTTTTTCACTCATTGATGGATGTTTTTTCCCATCGACATTTTTTCACCTGAGGTCTATATATTAGGGTTGGTTATTATTTTATTGTGATCCTTGTAAATAATTCGTGCTTGCTCTATCCCTGTCGAGTCGAACTGTGCATCCATGGTTAGCTATCGGGATTTCGCTCATTTGGGGTGCTACCGTGGAAGTGTTAGACCATCCCATCAACTGCAGTTTGCTTTCCAGGTAGGCCAGTCATGGTTTCTCATTTCTCTTGAGTTTACTGGTTGTTTTGGGAACTAGGGTTTTCACCTGTTTTGGTTTTTCCCGCTGTTTGGTAGGTGGCCATCTAAGTATGATTACGGCGTGAAGTATTGGTCAGTTTCATAGCATTTATGGTGAGGGGTTTGTTTTCTTGAGCCTGTTTTCAAGCCGTTATGGAAACTTGATCCCAGTCCGAAAGTTTAGGTAGATGGTGCAGACAAGCATTACGTTGTCTACACCATTTTTTTTGGTTTGCTTATGGCCATCCGGGGAGGAATTTTTCAGTTCTCATGTCGTCGTGGGTTTACCCTATTTTTATGGGATGTCGAAGAATTTGATTTTCAGTCAAATTGGGATTTCCGCGTAGGGCCTCACTGATAGGGTGTTTCGTTTTGGCAAGGAGTCGAAATGTATTTTGGTTTAATTGATGCATATTTCTATCAAGGTCATGTTTAGTTGCGGACGAACTTAGAATTTTTCAGACCTAGCTTGCCGAAGTTCTTCTTGTTGGTTATTTTCTATTATGCATTAATTTTCTGATAGATTATCTGTTGAAAATGAATATGGAAGAGGTAAGTGTTTTTATACAATTTTTCTCCGTTCTTAGAACGCTGATTAAAAGCTCCAATAGCCTAAGAGCATGTTTGGTCTATGACAGGGCAACTTCTTTAAAGGAGATATGTCTAAAAGACAAAAAAGAAGGTTCATGTTGCTGAGGGAGAAAAAAATGTGGAAATAATTACTAAGGTAGAATACATCTACGAAGATACCAGAGCTACTATAGGGGTATAGCTAGATTACCAGTGGGGTGAGATATATCGAATGATTTCAAACCAAAAAGTGCCTGATGCAGGATTCAAAGAACTAACCATATATGCCAACATTGAGAAATCTACTCTAAAAAAGGTAGCCACTAGACCTGAGTTGTTCCCATGCTCTGAGGTGATTGGCTCGATCCTGCCTAGGGAAAATGTGACCACGATGATCTTAGCAAATACTTTCAAATAGGGCTATGCTGCATATAGTCCTGGTTATGTCTCACTGGCATATCACCTACCTCCATCTCAAATATACTTAACTAAAAGATGGTTGAAGGAGATAAATTTGGACCTGGTCGAAACAATGAAGAGAATGATGATACTTGGGAAGAACTTTCGAACCAGGCCATCAGGAGAGTATGATACAGCCACTCTCCGGACTTCTTACTAGCTTATAGTAGGAGTGTTTGGGAGAGCTCATGGTAAAAGTTTCAAGTTGGGATGGATACCCATTATTTTTATGTGGCCACTCAAGGGACCATATTCAACTGGGAAAACATAGTATCTAACAGCCTATCATCCTATATATCTTCAGCTTTGGGAGGGGTATCCCAGAAGAAGTCTGTGTTCTATATGAGCTTCATCTTAGTGGACTGTATATTGGGTACCTAGTCATTTCCATTCTTAAGGTGCAATTGGGACAGGGACAGAACCCCTGTGTACATTGCATGCAAACTATTTTGGGCACACAAATATTATACCCACTATAAGGAGATATGTGAACATTTCATTATGCCTTTGTACACTTTAATCTTCCTGACAGAATGCAACTGTATGTTCGAGGAGGCATTCAAAGTCATTGAGGAACATGGGAGCTATTATTTGACTAAAGACTCGGGATGTACATTAGAATGTATGGTTTCTCTAGGGCACCTTCTTTACTCCCTAAGTATGCCACTGATTATGTGGTGCATAAAGAAGCAGTTATGCAAGTGTATCTAGATGTTGTAGGAAGCTTCTTGTTTGGACATAAGAAGTCAACCTATCCTCCCATACCTTTTCGGCTGGGAAGTTGCAAATTTTCAAAGTTCAAACTAACTGCTGAAATTGTACAAGAGTTGGAGCACTTTCACTTTGGGGAGATAAGCTTCCACAAGAATGACTCCCAGAATAAGGTTGCAAAGCATTGTAAAGAAGAAAATGCTCATTTCGAATATACAAACTTCTGGGACAAGGATGAACAAATATTTAGGAATGCAAGGAATATGACTACATTGAAGAAAAGGTTTAAACAAAAAATCACCATTGTGGGCAGTAAGGGCAAAACCGCACAAAAGAAAGCTGAAGAAGAGGAAGCCAAGAAGAGGGAAGAGGATGCTAGGAGGCTAGCACAAGAGGCTAAGATCTGGTTAAAGAATGAATAAGAAGAAAGAAAGAAAGTTGTAGAGGAAGCAACAAAGAAGGAAGAAGAAGAAAGAAAGAAGAAGGAAGATGAAGAGATAAAGAAAAAACAAAAGGAAAGTGAAGGTCTAAGATTAGTAGGAGCTAAGAAAGACCAGTAAACTACTAACCCAATGGATACACAAGAAGCACATGAGCATACCGATCAAGGGCATGGACAAGACAATCCTGACCCTCAAGAGTCTGCTGCAACTTCTGGCAGCACCCAAGAACAAGTTGTTTTTTTTGGATTGAAACTGATACCATTTATGCAAAAAGAAGGAGAAGAGGTCCCTTATTTCAGCACCATCTTCTATGACAAGGAGAAGAAGAGGATTGTCAAGAGAACCGAGAAAAGGGTAGAAACAGGAGAACAATCAGGTATGATGATTACTGATAAAACTTTGGTGCATGGGACAGATGCAGATCCACGACTGACAGCCAGAGCTAGGGTGGCATTGACCCACGCCACTGAAGACAATGTGGATAGACTTAAGACAAACCTTGAGCAATCAAGGAAAAATGAAGCATAATTAAAGGAAAATTTAAAAAGGGAGAGGGATTAAGGTTATAAGCTGAAAAGGAAATTTGAAGACATGCATAATGAAGTGAGGATTTCAAAGGCAGAACTTTAGACTTTGCATGCAGACAAGATGACCTTAGAAGTTTCCATGGAAAGAATAGGAAAAGATGCTCAGAATAACCTAGCAGAATTGCAGAGGTTGCAACAAGAGTATCAAGTGTTGAAGACAAATAAGAATGACCTCAAAGTATCATATGAAACTTTAAGCACAAGAAATGGGCAACTATAGAGCAAAGTTGTTGAGTTGGAGGCACATAGGGCCACCATAGAAGAAAGGGAAAAACAATACCAAGTGCAGGAAGCAAGTTTTGAGGGACAGATTGCTTCATTAACAGTATTACTGAACGATGTCAGTGAACAACAAACTGATATCCAGCCTCTAAAGGAGCATGTCCTAGCCCAACGAAGAAGAATGCACCAACTGTAGGTGTCTATTGAATAAGAAAGATGTAAAATCTTATAGATAGATAGCAGGTTGGAGAAAATTTTGGACACTACCTCATAGTTTGTAGATAGGTCTCAAGATATTTTGGAAGTCCTGGCTAGAAGGATAGTAAGGATAGAAACCAATGAAGAAATTCATGCATATTTACTAGCTAAGGATCAACATAGCTTAAAGCAGGATTACAACTTATTAGAATTTGCAAAAAATACTGCGAAGGAATTCAAGAAGACTGTGAAGAAAATGAGAGGAGCTTGTACTGAATACTGCAGAAGGGTGCTAGTCACCTACAACAGATGCCAAGTTGTTGCAGAACAAAGATTGGATGCACTTCCAGAACATGAGTTGTTCATAGAACAGTTACAAAGCAGGTACCAAGAAGATGAGCAGAAAATTCAACAAGTCAAGGATTTTGATGAGCAGATCCTGAAGAATGTAGTAGCTCATTCATCAGTCAACATCCATTTACTTGAAGATCAGCTATGCTTAAGTCCAGTAAGAATAGAGGTGGTTAGGAATCAAGCTGCACAATATGAGATCAACATCCATTTTCTTGAACCTTCAGATTTTGAAAGCATCGCGGCAAAGGCCCAGGCATGGAAAAATTCTTTAATGATCAAGCGGGGCACTCTTCATACAAGTGCTCTATTAAATTTTGTTTTAAATGTAATGTATTGTATAATGTATGAGCACTCACTACGGGACGAATTTTGGGATTTGAAACGTTGGGGAAGCCCAAGAGTCATTTGGGGCAACCCAAAAATTTTTCCTTTTTCTATAAGTATAGGAGAGTTAGATGTAAGGAAGGACTTTTTCCCAGATAGATTTGTGACAGTATGATGTAAGAAGAACTATTTCCTTTTGCATAAAGAAATTACAAGTTTCCTGTTGGAGAAAGCTTTGTGGAAGGTTTCAAATGCTGTGCTATGGATTTGTTGAATATGAATTATTTCGTTTTCAGCTATTATCCATTAACTGTGAGATCATTCTAACTCTTTGAACCTATGTTCTTGTTATGAATGCGCTCTAGTTTATTCTATGAAATTTCCACTGTGAGTAATGAATGTTGTTCATAAACAATTAGCTATCTTGTTGTTCATATATCTATAAATGTTCATGTGTTTTGAAATAAGTAACAGCTATCCATGATTTTTCTTAATGCATGGGCAAAATACATTACTCATTGATGAATGATGATCTCGCTCCCTATGGATAGGTTAGATAGTTAGTTTTAGTTTTTCTTGCTGTGGGTGATTTAGATGCGAGAGAGTTAAGATGAGAGGTAAAAACCTGCGCATCACATTGTGACCACTCCTCGTATTCTCTATCAATCTGCACTTTTAGATAGGCACTTGCATCTCATACTTAAATACAAAAAACTAAAAACATACACGGTGGACCGGGCCATAACCGGTAAAACCCTTTATTTTTGTTACTTGACCTACGGTAGTCGGACCGTAAACCAGACGGATTCCCCATACCAAACATTAATGAGCTAGTTGGGAACATTTATTGGAGAGAATCCTTAACTGTTGTTACCTGCAATTTTCTAGACCTCAACAGGTGGTTTTTATTGCTTGGATGCTCCTTGGGTCATTGTTTTTTATATCAAAGACCATGAGTGGTATGCCCCTAGGTCCTTTTTATTTTAATGAAAATGAAAATAGAATTAATTTTGTTTTGGGTTAAAATTGTGGGCCTAGTTTAAAATAGTTTATATTTATGAAAATAAAGGCCCACTAAAGCCCACTTAATCATTGTTTTAATTGATTCGGATATGTCCAATTTGTCTATAAATAATATCTTGCCCTGCATATGAATCGTTGGCATATGGATCGGCATCTTATCTTGTTACATTTATTGGATTCTTATACTGAGAGAAGATAGCATTTGAACTCCCTTTGAAGCTATCATTCTGAAGGATTGAAAAGCATGGCGACAGAGAGATCCATCATATTACATCCATTTTCAGATTTGTCGACTCGGCCTCTCTTTTTTGTTTGTAATCTGAAGCAATATCTAAAAAACGGAGAAGGAAGGGATTTCAACACACTTTTGCTAATGTTATGCATTGCTTTGATGTCTTTCTATTTTTTTAGCTGATGCCGGAGATTGTGGAGTCTCCCACATACTGGGCACACTTCTCAGTTCCTTGGATGGGTTAAGCAGAATGTTTGTTGATGATTCAAATGCAAAGAGGGTACTAAGTTGAATTGGTGAGGTCCATACTACTTCGATCAGCTAAGGTAAATACGTTCATCATTTTCAATATCCGGAATGCCTTCTAAATTGGAATGGACGAGTTAAAAGATGGAATGATATTGAAATTGGGTTATGCATTGGAGAATGATGTGGAGCAGCTTTTTTTAACCTATGGAGAGTTGGACTGTTTTAAATCTTGGGAAGCTGTCTTAGACTTGAAAAATATTTACAGGCTTGACGGTCTTAAAGTCCTTACGTCGGGTTTACTGAATCAGGCATTAGACAAAACAAACCAAATGAGTAATTGGAGGCACCAGTGACCGAAATATTCTAGAGAATCAAGGTATGGCCCAATCACCCAATTTACAGTTAATTGACTAAATTTTTTTCCTAAATTTATCAATACAAAAAACAGTCAATTAACGAAATAAAAAATATGAAAAATATATATTATAGAGAATCAACCAAAAATACATTGTAAAATATCAAGACCTAATATAGTAAAGAATCAAGATAATATAGTACAGAATCAAGGTATGGTCAGAAATACATCCATTGAAACAATACATTTTCAAATCAATTCCAAAGAAGTAAGTATCACAAAGAAATATTTGACATAGGTGGAGAGCATAACAACTCATTCCAGAATCCCCAATCACCCAATCTACAGTTAATTGACTGAATTTTTTTTCTAAAACTATCAATACAAAACAAAACATGAAAAATATATATGGTAGAGAATTAAGGTATGGCCAAAAATACATTAAAAAATATCAACACATAATATTGTAGATAATCAAGGTATGGTGAGAAATACATCCATTGAAACAATACATATTCAAAATCAACTTCAAAGGAGCAAGTATCACAAAGAAACATTTGAACTTAGGTGAAGAGCATAACAACTTATACCAGAATCCCCAATCACCCAATCTACAGTCAATTGACTAAAACTATCAATACAAAACAAAACATCAAAAATATATATTGTAGAGAATCAATGTATGGCCAAAAATACATTGTAGAATGTCAACACCTAATATTGTAGTGTGAATCAAGGTCTGGCCAGAAATACATCCATTAAAGCAATTCATATTCAAAATCAACTCCAAAGGATCCAAAGGAGAAAATATTATGGGTGGAGAGCATAACAACTTATTCTAGAATCCCCAATCACCCAATCTATAGTCAATTGACTGAATTTTCTTTCTAAAAGTATCAATACAAAACAAAACATCAAAAATATATATTGTAGAGAATCAAGATATGGCCAAAAATACATTGTAAAATATCAACACCTAATACTATAGAGAATCAAGGTATGACTAGAAATACATCCATTAAAACAATACATATTAAAAATCAACTCCAAAAAAACAAGTATGGCAAAAAAAGATTTGAACTTAGGTGAAAAGCAAAGCAACTTATTCAGAAATTCTCAAGACAAAAAATATATGTTGTAAAGAAACAAAGTATGGCAAAAAATACATTATAGAATGTCCACACCTAATATTATACCTAATATAATATTCTAGTAAAACAATATAATACATCCAAAAACAATACATATTCAAAACCAACTCCAAAAAAGCAAATATCACAAAGAAAGATTAAAACTTAAATTAAGAGGATAACAACTTATTCCAAAATCCCCTAATCCCCAATCACCCAATCTACAGTTGACTAAATTTTCTTCCTAAAACCATCAATACAAAACAAAACATCAAATAATCAAGCTAAAACTAAAACTATTTTTTTCTAATTTTTAAATAATAAAAGTAAAACTGTGAAACAAACTGGCCTGGGCGTAATCAATGGAATCTAAAAATCAAATTGCGCGATGTTCTCTGTTTTTTACGACGCTCCTTGTCTCGCCAAATATACGAAGGATGAAGCTCCTCGTATCCCGAAGATCGAAAATTAGGTCTCCAACTGCAAATGTTGGATTCCCACCCAGAGATCGTGTTAATGGTGATAAAGAACATAGGAAGTACGATGTATGCATCAAGAGCAGCATACTCCATCTGGCTTTGGTTCAAGGGTCGTCTTCCCTAATTACTCATCTGGTTTCTTTTGTCTAAATCCTGTCTCAATAACCAAGACGTAAAGTTTTTAAGACCCCAGAGTCGTGAACCCTTTGCAAGTCTAAGACAGCTTCCCAATATTTAAAACAATCCAACTCCCCATACGAATAAAAAAGCTGCTCCACATCATTCTCCAACGCATAACCCAATTTCAAAACGCGATCGGAACAAAAAAGAGGTTTAAGGCAGTTGTCCAATGCTTTACGTTCTGTGGGAGATGCAGATAATTTTATCATGTCAAATATGAACACCTTTTTCAAAGTTGCAATCTGCAAAATTGAAACAGTGTATCGAGATAGCAATGGATGGTTTCTTGGGCTTTCAATAATCCATTCGTTATCTATTGCAACCATCTCAACGTCAGCGAAATGCCTTGCGGCATCAACGAGTACATCTTTTGTGTCAACCCAAATCACATTTTCTGCTGAAATAAAGTCACCAATATTTGCAACCATTTGACTGGTAATCTCAAATTCTTTGTCATAGTGGAAAAGTTGAGGATCAGGCAAAAATCCATAACAATCTCTGCATAACCCAGTTGCTCTTTCGATATGACCCATTTCAAGTTTCAGAATGACAAGGAAATCGACAAACTCAGGTTTCGAATTATTGCTCTTGTCAGCAAAACAATAGCTCTGTGCTGCGCGCCACCACCCTTTCTCAATAAACATCTTTGATACCATTCTCTTAGATTCCCGATCATGGTGTCCTTCCATTCTCGATGTAATTTCCTTATATTCCAATTCATGGTCATCCAACTTCGCGTTCAATTCTGGATTCAATCTCATTCCATCTTTTAACTCGACCATTCCAATTCGGAAGGCCTTCCGGATATTGAAAAGGATGAACGTATTTACCTTATTAGCTGATCGAAGTAGTATCGCCCTCACCAATTCAACTGCTACTCTCTTTGCATTTGAATCGTCAACCTCCCTTCTGCTTAACCCATCCAAAGAAATGAGAAGTACGCCCAGTATGTGCCACGAGATTCCACAATCTCCAGTATCATCAGCTAAACAATACAAGACATCAAAGCAATGCATAACAAAAGTAAGTGGTCCAGGTGGTGGAACAGTTGGCAAAGCATCTTTTATTAGATGCAAAAGTGTCTTGAATTTCATGCCTTCTCCGTTTTTTAGATATTGCTTCAGATTACAAACGAAAAAGAGAGGATTTCTGACAATGGATGTAATATGATGGATTTCTCTGTCGCCATGCTTTTCAATCCCCTGCAAGTGTTTCTATCAGAGAACCGAATGAATGATAGCTTCGAACTTCGAATGCTATCTTCTCTCAGTATAAGAATCCGATAAATGCAACCAGATAAGAGGACGATTCACCAAAACTATGCTAAGCAAGACCTCAATCTAATCCACTAGAAGATCACATCCCCAAAATCAAAATCAATGATACCTGGGAGGATAATCTTTATTTATAGAAAAATTGGACATATCCGAATCACTTAAAACACTTATTAAGTGGGCCTTGGGCTTTTATTTTTATAAATATAAACTATTTTAAACAAAGACCACAATTTTAAACCCAAACAAAATTAAAATTAATTTTAGTGTCACTTTCATTTAAAAAAGGATCACAATTTTATAATTGGTAAGTATTTTTATTTTATTTTTTAGCTAAAATTTTTGTCAATGGGAGTAATCAGTTTAAGAAACCATGACGGAAAGGCATAGGAAAAGTAATATTTGGACCTAGGGGCATAAAAGTCATAGCCTTTGATATAAAAAACCATGACCCAAAGAACATCCAAGCAATAAAAACCACATTGGGATAGCACCAACCTTGAGACATACCAACCCTAACCCTCTTGTTTTTCTATGGCTTGGTCCCAATTATTATGGTAACATTGTGAGAAAAATTTAGGGGCTAGTAACACATGGATAAAATTTAAGACTTTTCATTTTTATTTTTTATGGATGATTTGTTATTAAACCATTAATTTACTATCATTAGCCTAGTTTTTATTTATTTATTTTTAATAAATGACAAATTAACCCCTTAAAATATATAAAAAGGGGCTCTAAATCAAACCATTTCATCCCTCTTTCATAGGAATTGGAGCACCAACTCTTCAGGAAAAATCGGAATATCTTTTTAATTCACCGAGATCTATGGAAATGACAATTGTTGAGTATTTTTGTTCTTCACAAATCATGGGAGTAGCCTAGTTTTTATTTATTTATTTTTAATAAATGACAAATTAACCCCTTAAAATATATAAAAAGGGGCTCTAAATCAAACCATTTCATCCCTCTTTCATAGGAATTGGAGCACCGACTCTTCAGGAAAAATCGGAATATCTTTCTAATTCACCGAGATCTATGGAAATGACAATTGTTGAGTATTTTTGTTCTTCACAAATCATGGGAGTAGCCTTTAGTCTAAAAAACCATGACCCAAGGCATCCAATCCATGGCCTTTGAT
>LPNX011093520.1:546067-564409 GCA_001517045.1 Pseudotsuga menziesii | reverse complement strand
ATATATTTAAGTTTCCTTTTTGTATTCTGTTTTTTGTTTTTTTAAACCATTATATAAATCATGATGAATTTTATTGGGCATAAAAGTGTCTCTTTGATACCCACCATCCACATTATTGTTTTAGAATGTATAGTAAGAGTAGTGAAACTATGGAGGAGCTAGTGGTTATAATATCTACATCGTATTATTTAATTGTTGTTGTAAATAAATACCTTGTATTGTTTAATTTTTTTTTGTAACTAAGAAATATTTTATTAACATCGAAGAAAGAGAGTTACAACCAGCATTACATCATTCCTTGTGTCATGACACATCCAACATGGTACATAGTCCAAAGACAAACTGATTTAACCAACCCTTCTTGGTAGTGCACCCTATTACAAATGATTTTGTTAACAAAAGTACTGACCAATAAAACTTCCATCTTATCCGAGGGCCACACAACCAAACTATCAAGTATATAACAACTAGAGACCAAAACGTTGCTTCTAATGAGACAAGCAAGAAAAAAAACCAAAAGATAACAAGAGTAAGCTAACAACCAGATCATTACAATAGAATGTACGAGAAATCAGGGAAACCACCAAGCCTCTTACCACCATCCTCTGTTGGATTTTTATGATGAGGGATAACCGGGGGAGCCAGAATCCCAAAGAATTGTAGGCATCGGTCCATCTTCTAGTTCAATTGCTTTAGATCTACATCGACACCCACCTGCCATTGCTCCATGGACTCCCCTAAATCTGCAGTCCCCTCCTTATCCCAAGTTGAGCACCCGATGATTTGTTTCATAACCCAAAAGAGGGCCATCATTCTTTCATATAAGCAAAGACAACCTGCGCTGTGACCAGGATCCAAGATCCACTCGCCTGACTTCCAACATTCTTCATGGAGAGTATCCTTGTCGAGCTCTTCCTAGAGTTCCTTTTCTGTGCGGTTGATTTTCTATTGAATCTCTGTCAATAGATCTAATTCAAACATACAAGACTCCCAAATGGAATTCTTCTGAGATCGGGTTGACCGGTCGCTATCCTCATCCCCACTTAAGACCCGTTTCCCTTTTCCTTTGCTTGCATCGATTATTTCATCTCTTGCTCGACTCGGGATAACAAAAAACTACCTCAGATCCTACAACTCTCTATCCAAAAGAATAATTGATGCCACTTTTCGACAGGCTTGATGAGCCTTGGCACCACCCTGAGATTCCTTAAATGGCATCTTCCAATTTCAAATCATGATTTTCTTTGAACGTGTCATGATGATCTGCAGGTTAGCCATAGTACTGATCAAATCAATCTCATGCATTAGCACTCAAGGATTTTTGGATTTTATTTTCATATCTCATAATTTCAAGCCATTGGAGCAAGAAATCAATATGTCATTTCTTGGGTTCTTCTGAGGCTACTCTACCTTCATTCAACTTCCAAGAAAACAACCTTATGTAGGTTAATATGGTGATGAATCTTGTTGATGTTAAAGATCACTAAATGATTTTTGTTAATTATTTTGTAAATGTTGGGATGATCATGAAGGACTTTGTCAATTATTCCCATTGTGAGTATTCTTACACCTAAGGGTATATGATATTTTCCGTCGTCATCAAGGAGCATCTCATCATCAAATTATTTATCTTGTGGGGAAATCATGAAATGTTTCATTTCTCATGGTCCTAGAAGTGACTTGAATGCACTTGATTGCCTTCATTGGAAAGAGGGGATGTGTTCCTTTCCTATTATCTCTTTAGATATTCTTGTCAAACATCTTGTTCAAAAGAAAACACTTAAGTCAAGGTTTCTTCTGCAGTTATGGTTACTTGGAAAAATATGAGAATGCAGGTGAAAGCACCTTGTTCTCTTAATACTTATCACAGGGTATATTCACTACTCACATGTATCATCTCATTTTATACTAGAATCCCAACTTTTCTTTGTTGAAACTATATTTTATAACCTATTTTATCCTTTCGTTAGATAAATATTTAAATCTCATACATTGGGTTTTCACCAAGGCATTCTAGGAATGTGGGTGATAATATGAAAATGGATGTAATATGATGGATTTCTCTGTCGACGTGCTTTTCAATCCCTTCCAACATTTCTATCAGAGAAAAAACATGAATGATAACTTCAAAGGGATTTCAAATTCTACCTTCTCTTAGTATAAGAATCCAATACATGCAACAAGATAAGATAACGATTTGCTCAGACCATGTCGAGCAAGATAACCCAATCTAATCCACAAGAAGATCACATCCCCAAAATCAAAGAAAAATACGGGTCTAATCTTTATTTATTAACAAATTAGACATATCTAAATCAATTAAAACACTTATTATGTGGCCCTTTATTTGTATAGATATAATTTATTTTAAAGTAAGGACCAGAATTTTAACCAAAACAAAATTAATTTTAATTTCATTTTCATTAAAAAAAAGGACCATAATTTTATAATTGGTTACTATTTTCATTTTTTTTTTTTAGATTTCCCCTCACTTGTGGGAGTATTGTTTGGTCTAAGAAACTATGACCAGGGGGCATAGGAGCCATGGCCTTTGATATAAAAAACCATGACCCAAGGAGCATCCAAGCATTAAAAATCACCTTAAGATAACACCAAGATTTGGACACATTAATCCTCAACTAATTGGTTTTCAGGTATCTCCTATGACTTAAGTTCATAATAATGTAACCCTTGTGTTTTGTTATGTCTTGGTACCTATTATTATGATGGTAATTGTTACGATGCACTTATACCCAATGCACCTTCAGGTTTACCACAGGGAGAAAGGGCCGAATTTTTTGACTATGAGGGGTGTTATTGAGTGACGGAGGTCATGGTTTGACCCTTTGGTCCTCCTTTAAGGGTACCATGGCTTAATGGCATTGTTGATTTCCCTTTTAAAGAGGTGTTTAACCTCAAAGTTTGTGTTCGTGGACCCTAAAGGTTGAATTTTAGGTATCATTGCTCCATTCCCTTCTTTCTTGTTTTGGTGTCCTCTGCGTAAGCCACAACACGCAAGTCTTCAGTTGTGGCCACTTCATACACCCCCTGGACCCTTTAGTCAGTGGGTCCTTTCTCTCCATGACCTTCTTTCCTCAGAGAAAGGAAACATGCATGACAGGCCATTTTTGTGATTTGAGGAGGGCATTAAGGGATTTTACTATATTCTAGGGGTTGGATGGGGCATAGCACCCTCTACCCAGCCTGCTCCAACCTTTTATTCGGAGTGATTTGCTTATTTGAGCCTTTTTTTGGCACCTGGGGATGCAAGTACTCTAGGTAGCCTACCTTAGTCTATATTTTTTTATTATTTTCTCTTAATTTTAAGTTGACATTTAATAATTACAAATTTAATTGTTTTAGGGCATGTCAGCCTAGATTTTATTTGTAAAAGTGAGTGTGAAATCATATAAATAGATCTCCTCACTTTCATTTTCAAATCAGAACTAATCAGATAAATCACTATGCACTTGGTTTACCCTTGTTAGGGTTTCTCTAGATGGATGCACTACTTTTGATGAAGTATTCAGGTTAATGAAAGTTGCTTTTCTGGTAATTATTTGGTTAATCTCTTCTTTTGGTGATGCTTCGATTTGTTGGATGAACACAAGCACAAGTAGGTCAGGTTTCTATCAGAGAATCGAATTCAATGATAGCTTTGAACTTTGAATGCTATCTTCTCTTAGTAGAAGAAACCAATAAATACAACAAGAAAAGAGGACGATTCATCGAGACTACATCGAGCAAGACTATGCTGAGCAAGATAACCCAATCTAATCCACAAGACGATCACATCCCCAAAATCAAGGATAACTGCTAGTATAATCTTTATTTATAGACAAACTGGACATATCCGAATCAATTAAAACACTTATTAAGTAGGCCCTGGGATTTTATTTTTATAAATATAAACTATTTTAAACAAGGACCACAATTTTAAACCAAAACAAAATTAATTTTAGTGTCATTTTCATTAAAAAGAAACCACAATTTTATAATTGTTTAGTATTTGCATTTTTTTTGTTAGAATTTCCCTCACTTGTGGAAGTAACCTTTGGTCTAAGAAACCATGACCTAGGGGCACAGGAGGAGTAACCTTTGGTCTATGAATCCATGACCTAGGGGCATCGAATCCATGGCCTTTGATATAAAAAAACATGACCCAAGGAACATCCAAGCAATAAAAACCACCTTGGGATAGCACCAGCCTTGGGACACACCAACCCTCAACTAATTGGTTTTTGGGTGTCTCATATGGCTTAAGTTCAAAACAATGTAACCTTGGTGTTTTTCTATGGCATGGTCCCTATTATTATGATGGTAACATTGTGAGAAAAATTTAGGGGCTAGTTTTAGCACATGGATAAAATTTAAGACTTTTCATTTTTTTATGGCTGATTTTTTATTAAACCATTGTTTACTATCATTAGCCTAGGTTTTATTTATTTATTTTTAATAAATGACACATTAGACCCATAAAATATATAAAGGGGGCTTTAAATAAAATCATTTAGCCCCTTTTTCATAGGAGTTGGAGCACTGATTGTCCAGGAAAATATAAATATCTCTCTAATTCACCGAGATCTATGGAAATGACAATTGTTGAGTATTTTTGTCCTTCACAAATCATGAGAGTAGCCTTTAGTCTAAGAAACCATGACCTAGAGGCATCCAATCCATGTCCTTTGATATAAAAAAACCATGGCCCAAGGGGAATCCAAGCATTAAAACCCACCTTTTAGGATGTCTCATCCCAATTAGCTCACCCCTAAGAGGAATCGGACTTAGGTTTCCTGAATTAGTTAGCTAAAATTTACTAGTATATCTATTTAGTAAAATTCTATTTTTATATATTATATTTATTTGTATATTTTTTTATGTCCATTTATTATAATTTCCTTTTTATATTCTATTTTTGTTTTTTTAAACCATTATATACTTTATGATGAATTTTATTGGGCATAAACATGTTTCTGTGATACCCACTATCCACGTTATTGCTTTAGAGTGTAAAGTAAGAGTAGTGAAACTATGGAGAAGCTAGTGGTTATAATATCTACATGGTATTATTTAATTGTTGTTGTGAATAAATAGCTGATATTATTTACTTTGAGTTGATTGGAATAAATTTAGATGGTTATTCTAGTGGATAATATGTTTCCTTTCAATTTTAGTTCAGGTGATTACCAAACAGAGTCGTTGCTAGAGTAGATAGGTCTTCACTTAGATGCCACTTATGGGTGTACCTATATTTGGAAAGAATTGGATTCCTGCTTTTTGAAATTGCAAGCTAACTGTCAATCCGAGTATGAGATGGATCGCATATTAATAAAAAAAATAGTAAGCCTTCAGATGCTAGTATACGATCTTTGATTCTGCAAAGAAACTTCCAAATATGTTTCAAAATCCCGAGTCTAGAAACTCTTGGAATCTACAGTGTAGATGGTGGGATAGATGGCATTTTAGCAGAGAGAGAATTTATTTAGAACATCAAGAAAATATTCTACACATTTTTTTAAATTTTTGGTGTTATGTGGATTGCATTTGGTTGGAGAAAGAATTTTCTTTTTAACATCTTGTGTGCTTTACATTTCACTTGTAGATGTGCAAATCTATAGTTCAACCTGATTTCAATTACCTCATAAATGGATAGAACAGGTAATAGCAATATTAGAAAGGTTTAGTAGATGTATAGGGATAACAATGAAAATAAAATTCTAAGGGTTAAATATGAAATTAGAGATTCATCTTTTGTTTGTCAATGGAAACTACACTAGAACTTGGTCAAGAAGATGATTCCCCGAATGTGTAGATGTTGTTTCCACTGTGTTCTACAAGTGAGACCACTATAAATTTTTTTCTTTCTGACCATAATTATTAATTATGTGTTTACCAAATATTGCAGTAGTGTCTTTGAATTTGTTGGTTAATCATGGATGTTTATAATATTATATGATTTCGTTCTCTACATCTATCTATATGTAGCGAAACTCCTGGCACGCATTCATGGCCATGCTTCATCTTAGTGTTCTTAAGGATGGCTACTTTCAGAAAAATTGGTCAAGTATCATCTCCAAATATTTTTCAAGGGTTCTTTTAATGTGGACTATACCTCTGGAAAGAATACCATTATTGTTGATATTCGGGGACTTTTCCTTCCTTCTTTTGTTCTTGTTGTTTTGTCAAAGTGTTATATGTGCTGAACAAACTTATTATTCATTCCTTTTTTTCATTGTGCTTATCATTATTTTATAATACTATGTTTTTTTAATATTTTTTAATATTTTGTTTCACGGATGTAGCAAAGTATTGTATCTGGTGAGAAAATTTTCTTGGTTTGTGCTTGTGTATCTTAATTTGTGGTATTCTAAGATTTTTCCCTATTTTGGTTGTGTTGGAAAAGGATTTTTCTGGTAAACAAAGGTTTTGTTTCTTCCTTTTTTCCAATGTGCTTCTTATTCTTTGTTTGGAGTCTTTATCTCATTCAATAAGATAAACAGACAAGAAGGAAATAGGAACATATAGTGTTATTTCAGGTTTGGAACTGATTATGAATACTCACAAATGATATTCATTTTTGAAATGTTTTGCACCTATTATTTACCAATTTTTGCACATGTAGATGCTATATGGGGCTCTCCAGCATATTTAAAGTTGTTACTCTCTATGTTTTATAGATGAAATCCTAAGCTTTATGAAATCCCAACTTAGGGGAAAATGCTTTGTATGCATGAGATGTGCCCATTTATGATGCAAAAGTACACGGTGCTTGTTTTTTGTTGGCAAAAACCTCAAACCAAAACCATGTATTTCTTAAAGGACTAGATTAGGAATTTGACTATGGAGTATTTAAGATGAACACTACAACAAATACTGGAATTAGCATCCCATTTAGCGTCCCTTTTTAGTGTAATTTTTTTTTACATTGAGTGGTCAAACTAGACACTAAATGGGATGCATCATGGACAAAACTTAAAGCATCTCAAAAAATGTCTTTTTTTCCTTTTTAAATAGCATCCTTTATGACGTCCAAAATAGCATCTCTTTTTTTGCTTCCAAAATAGCGTCCAACTTTGCTTCCTAAGCAATGTCGAGGTTTGCTTCCAGAATAGCATCCAACTTTGCTTCCTAAACAATGTCGAGGTTTGCTTCCTAAATAATGTCATATTTTTCTTCCTACCGAGTGTTCGCTTTTGATTCTTAAATGACACCCCCATTAGCGCCATATTTGCATCCTTAATATCACCATGTTAGCATCCAATATTGCATCCAATTTTTGCACCACTTTAGCATCCCATTTTGCACCATGTTTTACTTCCAAATATGTGCCAATTTTCACTTCCAAATTTGCACCAATTTTTGCTTCCTTTTTTGCATCTTGTTTTGCTACCAAAATGACGCGAAATATTTCTTATATTGTTGCACCATATTTTGCTTCCTATGTAGAGCCATGTTTTGCATACAAAGTAACGTCTTATTTTGTTACCATATCGACGCCATGATTGGCTTCATCATTAGCGCCACGTGTTGCATCATTTTTAATGCCTAGTTTCACATCTCTCATGTTTTGGTCTCTAATTTAGTCATTTTTAGTAATTTATATACAATTTTTGGTCTTTTTTTATAGTCACATATATCTTATTTTTTGCTTACTAATTTAGTTGTTTTTAACCAATATTATAATATCATTAGGGCATGGAGGAATCGAACCGCCAACTTCCTACTTGTAAGGCGGGATCTCTTCCATTAAGCTAGAACCCTTTAAGAATTTGAGAACCTAACTTACAGAGTCCTCTATAATGGTAAAAAGTATCAATACATAGATTTGAGTATCTAATGGATGACAAAGGATGCTAGATTGTATTATCTTCAACATGGGATTGATTACGTTCCTTGGTTCTCTATATATCATTTTCCCATGATTGTAAAGTTTCTATCATTACAGTACCAACATCTGCATCTTGTGAGGCAGTAGCATCACCTTTTCCCTATGATCTGGTGATATCATGGGCTTAATCTGATCGAGTGTTATCAATTAGTTGATCCCTCTATAACTGAGAAAAAAAATTATACTCAATTCCTAATTTTCTTGTAGTGCCACGCATTCCTCTAAGTTGTTGACTATCATCAACCCAACTACTCAAACGATTTATTGGTCGTCCACTTCGAAGTGTTCAGTAAATAGAATCCAAATGGGACGAAACTGAAGTACTTTCAATATTAATCTCTACTACAACCCTATCATTCTCTGCAATCATAGACACGGTACATTATATATGTCCTTAAACTATGAATTCTAAAGTTTGAATCCAAGAAAAACAATTTATAATCTAGCAGATGTTCAACGACCATAAATTTTAAAAATTACATACTGCTCAACAAAAAACTGATCTAAATGGGGTAGATGGTCTAATGAGAAGTGGATGTTGAAATGTCATTCCACAATCATCAGTCCTTCTTATAAGATTATATATATAGGTATTACTTCCCTATCATCGATTTTCCCCAAAAACGTTTTCAATAGGCATCATATGAAATGGATCAAACAGAAAACCACCTTCAGCTCAACCAAGCTAAGTTTGAGATAACAAGAGCTAAGTTTGAGATAAAAGTATGAGGACTCAACCTTCCACTTATATTTTGATTTAAAAAAGCTACAATATCTTGTCAAATTTCTGAGTCCATAGTTGCCTGAAGGGTATGAGGATCCTCAAGAATATGAAAAACAATAGTTGATTCAACACTGTTAAACCTTGAAAATAAGCAACTAGTAGGAAAGATGAGCAAAGAAACAAATCCACCTCTTTCAAGGAAACACAATGCTATGGCATGCACCCTTTTTAGCCTTGCACATAGTTGGAGAAGAGCTTGTACAACAGTTGAGGTAAGATAATAATAACATTGAACCATTTTTATGGAATAGATATATGTCTGGGTTAACTAATTGGTTGCATTCCTTATTTGTTATTGACCATTAGTACTGCAAAATTCTTTATAGTTCTACTTTGGACAGTAACAATAATTTTGGCCAAACACTAATTCAGTCCACTTTAGGTATGTCTTCAAAATATGTTAGTGGAAGGGACATGCTTAATTTTATGCCATAATAGTAGGTCATTATTATAGCCAAAAAACAGTCTGTAAAAGCATACAAAAACTACCACTTACATCATATCGAGTAGCAAGACCTTGGCGAAAGATCTGAAGCAAGTGATCTATAACAGAAGTAGGCAATGAAAGAACAACTACTTCATATGGATCTGCCACAGTTGGAACCTTGAATACAACATTAAATAAGTTTAACATTAGACATAAAATAATTCGCATTTTGGCATTACCCAAAACATCTTTACAATAAACCATCAGCAAAAAAAATGAAAAGCCAAAATTAAAGTTTCAAAGTAATTCCACACATGAATCCATAAAAATAGCCTGTCACATCAATAAGACAATTTGGCATATTAGAATCAATGATTCATTTCCTTGGAAAATGTAGAGATTCTGATGATTCTTTTACATGGTCACTAAAAAAGATACAATGAAAAATGCAAGGTATAAAAAGATAAAGCACCAAAATTGAAGGATTGATAAAAAAACAAAAAATAATAGGCAACATTAATCGAAAGAATTTTTTTAATGTCAACAGTGATAAGGATGACAGATATAAGGATAAAGGGGAAAAATGCGAATAGAAATGATTCAAACATAAACTTACAAATGAGAATAGAAATGATTCAAAGTAATTCGCTGGAAATCGAAATTACAAATGGAATAAAAAAAGGGGCAAGTTAAACCTAGCATCCTATAAATTGATAGGTGATTGTGAGGCTGAGATTATATTGGCTTGCAACTTATAAGTTACTAATCACACATTAGGTGAAAACAATGATTTTTCTGGGGGGAGCACATCTCATGCAACCACCAATCTTGTTTTATGTGATTGTTAGACAAAACCAGCAATATTTGTGTTGATGATTCTAATAAATAACGAACTTAATAAATAAATAAATTACTATCTGCAAAATATTTACATCATCTGTCAAAAGGAATTACAGAACGCGCTGAGTAGTGGACAAACCCAACTTGCATATTACTCTTTCTAGATATTGCAACTCTCTCCAACTGCATCCATACCAGCAAATTGGGGGAATAGTAGATAACATAATTCTACGATTTGGTTCAATATACGATTATCACAACAGCTAACAGAATAAATATTTCATGCTAGGATTTTGATACAATGAGGAAAAAAATACCGTACCAAAGGGCTCAAAATGTTTTCTTAAGAAGTACTCATTGGCTTTATTTTGGAAGATTTCCAATAAATGCAATTTTTATATGAATTAAAGCACGCATCATAAACAAGCAGCGAAAGATATTTCAAAGGTATTTGCACAGAACCTACTAAAATATAACTACAAATAATAAATTTAGAAAGCAAAAACTCCAATAATGTGCCTTTCAAGTACAATCAAATCCACACAAAAACAAACAAGTTACCTTTTCCATTTCATCAGGATCAAGCTCTGAATCAATTTTAGCCTAGTCCACTATAGGATTCCATTTACCTCCAAGCATAAAGTCTTGTTTGCTCCCTACTCGACGTGCACGAGATGTAAACTGTGATGGAATTTCCTAATGGACTAGATCAAATTGGGAGGATGTTGAGATTGGGCTTGATTCTTATTTTAGAATCCCTTCTTTCTTGGTCAAGAGAGACATTACAACTAAGGTGATTGACTAGAGATGAAATGACAAGAAGATGAGTTGTTTCTAATGATACTGATTTCTGGAGATGCTTTCTAATGAATATGATATATGTAGATATTTTCTAATGATAATGATATCTGGAGATATATTCTACTAATACATATCTAAACAAGTTGAATGTGTCATATATCATTACCCAAATTGCAATATGTATGAAACCAATTTGCAATTGGAATGGTATTTATAAGAAATACAATCAGATATGAATGCCTAAAGTTTTTTTATGTAACTGGATTATCTAAATACCAACTCTTGATTTCTATACCAGTATGGTTGGATTGAAAAATGGTAGGCATGATACAAAATCCATTCAAAAATATAATGAACAGTTTAATCATATGCAAACCAAAAAAAACATCCCCTACAAAACTGCATTCCTGCTTTGATATACAGAATATAAGTGGACATAACTTGAGAATTATAATGTTTGAGCTTAGTCGGATGTCATATATTCATAACATCTAAATTATTGATTGGAAGTTGGAAAAGCTAATCCTGTCAAGCTGCTATTATGATTAGTACTGTAATTGTCAGAAAATTGCAAATAAATTGTGACAATGTACAAAATGTCGTTACAAAGATCCTTACCTTCCACATATGGAAATCTCATCTTATATTAGGTTCAAAATAGATAATTCAGAGTTAAGGAGAGTTGTAAGTTCATCAAAGGTTAAGACAAATCAAGTATGCTTGGGATTCACTAGATTATGACAAACTAACATCTCTCAAGTAGGCTTGAAATTCCTTTGAACAAAACCATGGAATAGAGACAAAGTTCAATGGAAAATTACAATGTAAGACAAGATTGCAGTAGAATGTGACAAATTGTGCTTCTAAGAATAAAGATAAAGATTTCACGACCTAGACTCAATAGAAAAGTGTAGATAAGAGGAAAATGAAATAAAAAATAAAAAAATAAAAACAGGGAAAGGAGAGACAACATCACAACAACCAAGAAGTGATATACAGAGAAGAGTCTAGCTAATCCAAAAGCAAGATGATACAATGATGACAATAAGCCTATATTTATAGATGGGTAGTTTGACTAAAAGTATAAATGGACTCAAAACAAATAGTTGGAAACCACCAAGCAAAATCAGAGATCAAAACCAAGGGACAACCTTATGCTAATTGAATTAAGCTTGATTACCCCTAAACGGCATTTTATGACTACCAAAAGACTTAAACTACAACTTTATTATATAATAATCGCCTTACATTCAAAATAGGCCAATTATATAGTGTTTAAGACAAAATCTATTGTTGAGGGACACAATAATCAGATAAGTTTCTTCACTTTTACTCTTTTATATACCTTATAGTAAATAAACTTCTCATTCAAGAACCATTTGAACAAGTCATAACCAATGTTGAAAAAATCAGCTCAGTGAACAACTCATCCTGGTTAGTGTAAGAGTTCAACTCAAACTCACTAAAAATTTGACAAAAGCTCAAAAAATAGAAATGGTTCAAAGTGAGAGAGTTTATTTTCATTTCTGGCAGTTATATTTGATGTCAATAAGGTTTTCCATCTCCACTTGCAAATTGGATCTGTTGGGTAGTAAATAGCCCACAAGTTTCTCATAGACAGGCTCTAACTCATGGGTACTCACTACTCACAAGTCTGGCTCATTTATGGTTAGTTTGACTTGTGAAAAAGTTAACTCATCTCATCTCAGCAGCAAGGCCGAGCATAGATTGACTTGGGATTACTCAAAAAATGATGATTTTTTCAACAATGGTCATAACAAGATTATAGCCAATTGTGTAACTTTTAGCTAAATGAATGCCATATTCGATAAACCATGAACAATGTAGCTCATTCAATAACCAATTCAAAAGTTGAATACATCATAATTTCATACATTCACAACTTAAAGTGAATGAAATTGTCACAAATTACAATGATGCTATCTTTAAACCTGAATAAATTGTCAATTGATTGTTGGACTATTTACCAAACAACCATCGGCATCTCTCCTTGAATTCCATACTAAGCTAAGGGACATGTTATTACAAGTGCACATGCCTCAGTCAGTATCTCTTCCTTTAGCTCCCAGTTATATCCATTATTATTTCTAGTGATTTCTAAGCAAAACAATGGTAGAAGAAGGTAGACAAAACTTCATGAAAACCTCCCTGCTATGCACATGTGATGCAACACTACCTTTGGGGTTTTGGCCATCCTATATCAAACAAACAAAAAAAATTTAATATTCCACCTCAGTTATTTGTTGTTCCTGTTTTGTTTATAGATTAATGCAATTAGGTGGATTTGATTACTTGAATGACCATGGAAGGCATTTTTTGAACAGGAACCTTCACTTCCATACCTCAGTGATGGGCATGCATTTATTGGGGACAGGACTCAGGTCACAGCAGCAATAGAGAGGTGCGAGATGGAATGAATTTTTTGGCTATGTATGAAATGAAACTTATAGTGAGAGGCAGAAGAAGTGTGAGAGATGATAAATGTGCAAGTTTAGACCCTGCTGCAATTGTAAAAAAATTCCAGAGGCATTCTTAAACCGTCTATGATTTTAATAGTTGGTGCAAAACACCTTGTCTGTATGGATATTAACCCCCCCCCCCCCCCCCCCCCCAAAAAAAAAAAAAAAACAATATATATAGGGTATAATAACTTACCAACCATGGGATTCAATACCATTGTTGCAATTATTCCACATTTCAAGATCCATTGCATTATCACAAGTACTGCATAGATAATATTTATTGTGGTCTGAATGTCAAAACAATGAGTAGATATATTTTTAGGAGAACTACTACGACACAGGTGTCAGTTTGGTTAATGGGTGTCCATTCGTATCCTAAAACACCAAGGAACATCTGGAAAATTACAGCTATTAAGTTTAATGGGTGTCCACTCATCTCCTAAATGAAATGATCCAGTGGAATTTTTGTTTCCCACATAAATTTAATTTATAGACCCTACTGCAAGGTGGGGAAGAGAGAGATATGTATATATATTAGTTCTATTTTGGATAAAATAAAGCCACCTCTTTTTCAAAAGAGAGACCATTATATACTAGGTAAGCAAATTAGTTATGTTTTGGATGAACTAATGCATTGAAGAGGCTTGTATTTATAGGCCAAAGTTGGGCTTGAAGGTAAACTAGTTCCAATGTGAATGCATAATATTCAAGTATGTGCACCCATGTAACTTAATTGACTAAAGGGATAGAGAAGTAGCCTCCTATTTAATGAATAAGGTTGAGCGGGTGCTCCCCCATCTTGTTGCATTTGCTCACTTTCTAGCCCTACCAGCACCATTCCATCCACCCCTAAAGAAAACCTAGTATCATCACCAACTCGAGTAGAAACAACTACCATCTAGGCTGGGATTCCTTATACGTAGTAATCAAGCTAGTATCCCTCCATAAGATGGTGGTTCACTGGGTGGTAAATTGGCTCTGTCCTCACTTTTGCTTTGGCAGAGTGATCTAGTGTTAAAAACTTGAAGGGTCTACCTAAGAGATAATGAGATAAATTTTGTAGTACATAAATCATAGAAAGCTCTTCGCATTTTGTGGTTTTATATTTAATTTAGACTTTGGATAACTTTTTGCAAAATAGACCAAATGGTTAATTGCTCCAAGGTGTCTACTGGGCCATGCTAACTGGCATCAAGCAAGGAGGTAAGCCTCTTTCTTTATAAGTGCACCAGGAAATCCGCTTTCATACTTGGCTTGGTTATCGGGCTCAGTTGGGCTACTCTCAGATAATTAACGGGGATACTCAGATACTTAGCTTGGCTTAGCCCTTCGACTGGGATCCCGGGCTCCTGCAATTGGATATCGGGCTGGACTGCTTGACTATTCCTACTTGGTTTGATATGGGTGTGACCATCCAACATTATAAAGGTAATAAGTCTAAAAAATGGCTACCAACGTAGTTGGTTATGGAGTTCACAATTAGATCATTTATATATTAGTTTTGTTTTGGATGAAATAAAGCCACCCCTTTTTCAAAAGAGAGACCATTATATACTAGGTAAGTGAATTCTACAGTAGGAAGGTAGACTGTCATCCTTTTCAAGTGAGCTAAATATTCTCATATGGCCAGGTAAACAATTAATTGAAAAAGGGAAATGTAAAAGACTTTGTAACTTGACATTCATCTCTATTCATTGCCTACTTCTAATTCCAGCAGAGAAATTTCAAGTATCTGATATACATGAGACTTACTATGTCAAATTTGATGTTTGATGTAGTCCATGAGAGTGTGGTAGAAGAATTTTTTTTCCAGTCTTGTGATGAAGCAAAGTAAAAACACAGTCAATTTTACAGCATGGAGGATGCTTCTGTGAAAAGTTTTGAAGTTTCCATGTTAAATTACATTACTGATTACCATGCTTTAAAATTTATTTTGTGGATATTCTTAGATTCCCGATGTCATATTAGGCAAATAACATATTCCCATACCGAAAAGGATTTGCAAGAATATATATTGTATTCTTGCAATTGATGGGCATATTTAATCAGTGCCACATTAAATAAAAAGTGGAATTTCTATGGTTATAAATGTTACCTTGGTAATCCCACCACTGTAACTGCCCCTAGTTAAAAGCATAGTGATAAGAGAACTGACATGATCACCCACCAGTTCTTTCCCCTATTTCACGGATGGTATTACGCATAGAATTCAATAGACTTCCATAAGTTGTTCCAGGTCCCTTCTCGAAATGCTTGAATAAAATAGTATGTCATGGCTCCAGTCGATGTGATCCTTGAGAGAGACTGCATTCAAGAAATCCAAAAGAAAAATCATAAAAACACAAAATAGACTAAATAAAATAATGGTACTATCATGAAAATTATATCTTTCTCTAGAAAATGATCTTATGTAGTAAAACAATAATAGAGATTGAATTCCTTGGAAAGGTGATATAACAGAGACCATATAAATTGGCTTCACATGGAAGATTGAAATCTAAAGCCTAAACCATGCCTTACAAGTTACTGGTGACCATTCTAAAATAGACTTATTCAATATTTGATGTGTATTGGACCATTGGTCACCTTCCAAATTCAGAACACTAATTCTCAAGGATTGAGATGTTTCAGAATGGCCTGGCATATAAAATGAAAATACAATATGAGCATTTCTCTAGATATGCATAAACAAAAAATCAATACTCAGAAATATGGGCTACTTACATGCATGGGAATGTAGAAATGCAGCAGATCTGACTTGTGGAAACTCAACCAGCAAGATAACCTCTTCCACTAATCAACAATAGATTTATGATAACACTATGATGCCAATATTCAATGCCCTCCACAAAGATGAAACACCCAGTTACCAATTCGCCAATCCACCAATGAACTCGGCTTTCTTGTAGCAATTTGTAACAACAGTAAAAGTATATGAGTTATTGTTGTGTATTTGGTCTTTCCATGCCCCAAGACTTCCTGTACGTGTCTGTAACACTCTCAATATTCGCCCCTTCACTGCAACAACTCTTCCTTTTGGTTTTGGATGAATGGAGGGATGTACACAAACAAATAGTAACGAGGAATCCCATGCCTCTCCCACCTGGATTCTCCAATAGCCTGTGACCTTCACAACCCAACCACATGATCAATTTGAATGGGCCCTCTTTGCAAGGGATAATCGAAGAGAAAATACACCCTCTCTTATTGCAATAGAGATGAAGAATCATCAAGATATACTCCATTGTTCTCCCATAAGTGCGATCTCCTTACAAAACCTTTGAAACCTAGCTCAATCTACACCAAATAACAAAAGCTATGAAATGAACTGTCCTCTGCACCGGAAATAAACTCTCTTCAACAAGTGAAAGAAAACTAGGGTTTTTTTGGGTGAATTAATGTTTAGGCGGGATTAATTTCTTTGGAAAGGTTATGAAACATTGAAAAATCACGCTGTTTTTTCTTAATAAAATTTAAAATTTTGTGAGGTGTCTCTCCATTAAAAAACAATTATTTCTATATAAACTATAGAAATATGTTCTATATGGTACTTTGTCACAATTGGTAACAAAAAGGAAAATTATTTTGCTAAAAATTACTTAGCCATCAAATCGATTTCACAACTTATTCATCAACTTGATTTCTCAATGTTTTGAAGAAACAAATATCATTGGAAAAGATGAAAAATGTGTGCTAAGAATCCTTATTCATGATCAAAGATCCAATTTATTGCATATTAAAGGTAAAATTGGAGAAGGGTGTAGCATACAGGTAAACAAACAAATGGCTTCAATGAAATAGGTAGAATAAATCATCTTCATGGTGACCACTCAACCAAAATCATAAAATAACTACAACAAATTAAAACATGCAGATGTAATATAGCCCTTCAAACCATGATTTTTCTTAAAACCTATATACATTAGAAGTGAAGGGAAATTTCTATGAATTTCATTTAAATCCATTGGATTTCAATGATAACTATCATAATATAAACTAAATTTCTCAAAAATTGAATAAGAACATATTTTATGCTAAGAAAAACTAAATAAGAAATAAATCGCCTGCTTGTTGAAAAATTAACGAACATTTTCCAAATACAAGGGTATACTGTGTAAACAAATACTTTGTAAATGAACGAATGAACCAAACTATATGTTAAAAAACTCAATGAAATAAAGTATATGTTAACATATAGTTGGTGTATAATGAACCAAACTTTTAAAAATAAAATCCAACACCAAGTTTAGAGTTAAAATCATTATATTATAGAGTTAAAATCATTATAAAACTCTCGCACTAAAGTTTCACGGAATTGAACTTAAATTTATATCTTTATACTTAAACTTTACGCAAATTTGACCATTATTCCTTTAAGTTAATTATTTATTTCATGTCACTTGAAGACCCAATAATTTTGATAGATTAAGTCGATTACTTTGGCTCTCGTGTCATGTCAAGACCCACTAAAATTTCATTAGCTAAAGTCAATTAATTTGGATTTGTTTTTTATGAAACTTATGGTGGTGATTCATACAGATTTCAACACCAAATTTAATTTATTAGTTTAATTTTAATGGCCTAATATGTGGCCTATGCTCCACAGTTGGAAGAGAGACTTTGGGTAAAGCTAGCTGCTAAATTCATGGTAGAGGGTAAATCTAGGCTTGTTCTTGTGTAATGCATAGAGGTTAGGGAAAATTTATGGACACTCTATATTGAGGAGCCTTGAGCTTGGTATGATACCTTGCTTGGAAGAATACTTTTTGTACTCTTTACGTCCCATGGAGGTCTTGGTGCTTGTGTTGAGCCAAGAGTAAAAGATATGGGGATTTAGGACTAAAAATAAGGTTGAGAAAGATTTCTAAATCTCATTTCTAGGAAGGATTTGGTACCTAAAATAAGTAGTGGGAATATTGATATAACTAATTAACTATTTAAACATATTATATCCCACCTAGATAAAATTTACCATAACTTTGGCTCACTTTAACTAAACATAAATTTGGTCGCTTCGAGTGAGCCTTTGGGCTTCCTCAAGGAATTGTGGTCCTACCTAATAGCCCAACAAACATGCTAATACAAATGCTACCCAATCTCATATCGAAATCCAAATAAT
>LPNX011093520.1:526227-542959 GCA_001517045.1 Pseudotsuga menziesii | reverse complement strand
GCCATATCAGCCAATGTAAAACCCACAACCTCACAATGGATAACAATATTTTTATGGTCAACACCTCACAACCTCTATTACTTGTTATTAACTCCAATATCTCAAGTCCTGTAGTATACATAAGTATTATGACATGCATCATCATCGTGGACATCGACATTGTTATCATCATCATTAATGCCATATGGTACATCAAAATCATCTTGATCATCATCCTTGTTATCATCATCATTGTCAGCATCAAGTACATCATCAACAAAATCATCGTTAGTTGATGGATTTAAGAAATCGAAGTTCGAGTCCCAATGCATCACTGAGATCAAAGAGATCAAGCATATACCAACAAAATCTATTTGGGATTTTGACCAAAGATTTAAGACATTAATGGACAAAGTGAGTTTCTAAATGTCAGATGTACAACATAAGGAATGGTTCATTTTCTCCTTTCTACCACCTATCCAAACATCTTTGATGCATTAGAAACTTGTGTCACAAATAGAGGCTCTTGAAATAGAAATGAAATTAGAGGCCTCGCTAGTTGGAGACACTGGCTCGGGAATAATATGAATTGAGTGGAAACTGGCCAATCTTATGGTGCAGCTCTAGGACATTAAAAGAGGAAAGGAAGTTCAAAAGGAACTATGGTGTACAAGGTGTAGATCAGATAGACACAATAAAGATAATTGCTCAATGCCGATGAACTATGTCGCAGCAGGTGCATCGAACCCATTAAACACCCAAGGAATGCCTTGGTGCAGAATATGCCATACTAGAGGTCATAAATAGGAGGAATACATGTACTTATAGAATATTGTGAGTGCACCTTCTAGTCTATATTGTAAATTTTGCAAATCAATAGGTCATGATGAAAAATATTACAATTCACTTAAGCTGCTGCAAGAGAAAACAATGGATACCTACTTAATGAAAACTAATGAAAAAATGCAAGCTGAATGAGCACAACCTCAGTTTCATCCTGCACAATATCAACAGCAGCAATATCGTCCACCACAATACCAACCGAATCAGTATCGTCAGCAACAACAATACACTTCACAAAGGGGGGGGGGGGAATTTTAGAGGTTGAGGACAACAACTAGGAGGATGATTTGGTCAAGGAAGAGGCCAGATCGTATGTTATAATTTTGTCTATCCAAGACATTTTTCCCTGATATTGTCAAAGTCCTGCAAACAATGTCTTTTAAATCATTTGATCACATTGTCGAACAATGTTCATAATTTACTGCGAAATGGCAGGCCAGAACTGTCTTTAACCCCAACCCAGTGCATAATCCAATTCCAAACCCCAATATGAATGTTCAAATGATTTATGTCAAACCAAGACAACCCAGCCTTGTTGTAGTCACAAGAGGAGGTACTGCGAGGGGTGCAAACAAAAATCCACAAAAAGGACACCCGAAAGTGTGACCTCCAGCACAAAAGAAAGCTCTGCTAAATTTCCAGAAAGAGAAAGAATTCTTTCTAGACGTTCGACATGAATTTTTCGATCCTAATCATTCATATACATTTGAACAAGTCAGAGCTACACCCAAACAATTTGAACAACTAATCCGAAGCTTTCCCATAAAAATGTTAGTGAGCTTAAATAATTTTTCAAAATTTGTTTAGTGCTAATCCATGATAAAGATGCTGTCACAGAATTGACAACACTCATAGAAGATACCACAGTGGACGTGCGACCTGGAAAAAGAGTCAACCATATCGGGAGAAAACTGAAGACAGACAAAGAACTGTGAATGATTGCACAGATAGGAGATTATGATATGGACTATATCATATTATACCTAGGCTCATATGTCAATAAATTGACAAGATAGACATGGGAGAGCATGAATAAGCCACGACTAAACTGATCTCCTATTCAACTATGGATTGCAAACCATTCAAACATTCTACCAATAGGTAGACTATCCCAAGTACTAGTAGAAGTCAAAGGGTTGAGAACATATGCTGAATTTGAGGTCATTGACATTTTTTATGACACAAACCCATATCATGTGCTTCTAGGAAATGATTGGGCAATATAAAACCAAACTATCATAAACTTCAAGAAAAGGATCTTGTCTTTTGAAGATTCTGAAATAAGAGTGGTTGCGCCCATTGATCTGCTTTAAGGGCAGCTATATGCCGAGTCTATGCATAAAAAAGGGAAATAAAATTATCTATACCAAGTGTACAACATCATTCCTTCGAAGGAATACTATATTAACCCAACAACTCATGGAAGCCTGAGTTGGCATAGTGTAATCTCATGCACATCCGACTTAGGCGATGCTTTAGAAAACTGGCAAAACATGATGCATGAAGTTTCCATCCACGGATGTGCAAAAATCACAAGATTTGTTCATAGAGTAGGATTCGAAGCCAGTGCACTACCTACATATGAAGGATTTTCTAATATTGCATCATTCTTGGAAGAATTTGAAGAAAAAGTTACAGAATCACAACGAATGTCTACTTAGAACTATGTGTTGAAAACTACACCGACTAGATGGTGGGGTACACATAAACAGTCTATCTCTAAATGGCCACAATGTAGGAGGCTAATGGAGATTATATTTGGAGAAGAGATCAATTATGCTGATAAAAAATATACAGGATTGATAGATCCTGGAAAACATATTGAGCACTATCGCACAGTTTGGAAAGAATATCTGCGACAAGAATGGGTTCACTGATTCATTCACACCTTGGAAATGGTGCTAAGAAGGTGGTACACCTCAGAAGAGATACAACGAGGAACCATTGAGTGGGAAAGCTTAACTATAAAATTTACCCAGACATTTGAATTCACAAGTGAACATCCAACTGTTGATGTTGTGCTATAGGTAATAAAGGAGAATATCTTTGAAGAAATATCGGCCGCAGATACGCACTGTCACAAATTCCCCATGACTACACACACCTCGATGCAGTGCTATAATCTCACAGGAGAGCCATATGATGATGACCCACTTGAGATAAATATACCTGAATCATAGGGTATACATATAGTAGAGGGGGATCCTATAACTATTGATCAGTTTCTAAAACCACTTAAAATCAAGAAAGTAAATATTGGTTCTGAGGAAAAACTGAAGTTTGCTAATGTTGGAGATTACTGGGATGAGGAGACTATGGGAAAGATTACTGACTTATTACATGAATTCCGGGATCTCTTCCCCAAAAAGTTCTCTAAGATGAAAGGTATAGTGGGAAACCTTGGTGAAATGAAGATACCCTTGAGGCCTGATGCAAAACCGGTCAAACAACAACCATATTGATTGAACCCGCATTTTAAAGAGAAAGTAAAATAGAACTTGACCGAATGTTAGAATAAGGCATAACAAAACTAGTTGAGGAATCATAATGGATCATCCAAATTGTGGTACAAGACAAGAAGACTTCAGGAGAATTCAGAATTTGTGTTGATCTCCAAAAACTAAATGATGCTTGCTTGCATGATCCATTTCCAACTCCATTTACAGATGAAGTATTGGAAAATGTTGCAGGGCAAGAGATGTATTCATTTACAGATGGATTCTTGAGTTACCATAAGATCATAATTGCAAAAGAATATCGCTACAAGACTACCTTTGCCAAAGAATGGGGATGATACTAGTACAGGGTAATTCCCTTTGGACTCAAGAATGCGCCTGCAACATTTTTCAGAATTGTAGTTGCTTTCTTTAAAGATTATATACAAAAACTTATTGAATTTTACTTTGATGATTGGACAGTTTTTGGTCTCATAGAAGATCACATAGAAAGTATTAGAATGATGTTGGAATGATGTGGGCAGTACCAAATTTCCCTGAACTTAAAAAAATCTATATTTTGTGCACCTTTTGGGGCTCTATTAGGCCATGTGGTCTATCATGATGGGATTTTGGTTGATCCAGATAAAATCACCATCATCCTAGACTTACCACCACCTACCACAGTTAAAAAATTAAGAGCAATTCTAGGGCATACGATATACTATAGAAAGTTATTCAAAGGATATGCACAAGGGACTTCAACAATGGACAAATTGTTGAAAAAATATACTAATTTTCAATGGATAAATGAATTCCAAGAGAGCTTGGATAAGTTGAAAATAAAAATGGTTGTTGCACCCATACTGATATTTCCAGATTGGAAAAAAGAATTCCATGTTCATGTTGACGCATCCTCTATGGCACTTGGAGTGGTATTTACACAACCATGAGAAGGAGATACTGATCACCCCATTATTTTTGCTAGCAGGAAGCTATCAACCGCAAAAAAGAATCAAACTACAATAGAGAGAGAAGGACTAGCGATGGTCTATGTATTGCATAAATTCAGACATTACTTTCTTGGGGGGGCATTTTAAGATCTGCATTGATCATTCTGCATTGAAATATTTGGTTAACAAGCCAGTGTTTTCGGGGGGGATTTGTTGATGGCTTCTCCTCTTTTAGGAATTTGATTTTGATATCATTGTCAAACTGGGTCGATTAAACCTAGGACCATACCACCTATCAAGAATAGAGAGTGGAGAAGAACCCACTAGTCTAGAGGACAAGCTCCCGGATGCACAATTGTTTGCAATCACCGCTTTTGATAACTAATATGAGGATATTAGACATTTTTTAACTATAGGTTTTAAACTGACTAAGTTTACAATAGAACAAAAGAAACATCTAGTAACATGAGCTGCATATTTCCAATTGATTGCTGGCCACTTGTATAAACTGGGCCCAGATGAAATATTGTAATGTTGTGTTTTTTAACATGTGCGACCTATTATATTAAGTGAAGCACATGTTGTTGTTGCGGGATGAAACTATGTAGGAAAGGAGACAGTACACAAGATATTACAATATGGGCCATGGTGTCCTACCATGCATGCCAATGCTAGAGATTATTGTTGCAGTTGTGATGACTTCCAACGAACGGGGAAGCCATATAGAAGAGATGAGATGCCTTTAGTTCCACAAATTATATTATAGGAATTTGATAAATGGTATGTCGACTTTATGGGGCCTATTAGTCTAGCAGGGAAGTGCACCGAAACTAGATACATTATCACTGTGATGGATTACTTGTGTCAATGTGCAGAAGATGCGCCCGTCAAGGATTATACTGCTGCGACAATAAAGAGGTTTTTGTTAGGATGCCCCAAGATATTGATAAGAAATCAAGGTACGCATTTTGTTAATCAGTTGATTGAAGAACTGATGGATAAATTCCAGAAACAACATAGAATAACAAGTCCACATCACTTGCAAGAAAATGGAGTGGTCAAAGCATTTCACAAGATTCTGGAAAATGCGCTCACCAAGGTCTGCAACACAAGAAGGGATGATTGAGACCAGAAGGGATGATTGGGACCAGAAAGGATGAATTGGTCTACAATACTATCGCCGTATCGCACATCCTCTAATAAGTTAATAGGCTAGACACCGTTCAGATTAGTGTATGGATGGGAAGTTGTCATGCCTATGGAATATTGTACCAAGCTTAAGAGTGGTGACCATTACTTCAGTTAATCCATTTGGAAGAAGAACGATTCATTGCGGGATTCCACCAAAATGTAGAAAAACAAAGGAAGAAGGCATGGCACGATAGACACATTAAGAACACGCAATTTACAGTTGGAGTCCTTGTTCTTTTGTATGACAACATATTTTCCAAACATCCAAGAAAATTGAAGACACATTAGTTAGTTCCTTATGTCATGAAGGAAATCATCGATGGAGGAGCAGTCAAGTTGGAAAAACTAGATGGTACTTAAGTCAAAGGGATCATTAATGGGAGTCCATTTAAGCCTTATTTTGATAAATGCAAATAAATAAATAAATAAAAAGGGTGTAATGATGATGATCATAGAAACGATGATTAGGAAAAAAATAATAGTGTCGAAAAAGAGCAGCATACTCCATCTGACTTTAGTTCAAGGGTAGTCTCCCCCAATTACTCATCTGGTTTCTTTTGTCTAAATCCTGATTCAATAAACATGAATTAAAGGATTTAGGACCTCAGGAGTTGTAAACCTCTTGCAATTCTCAGACAGCTTCCCAAGATTTAGCACAATCCAACTCTCCATAGAAATAAAAAATATGGTCCACATCATTCTCCAACACATAACCCAATTTCAAATCGTGATCAGAACAAAAAGAGGTTTAAGGCAGTTGCCCAATGATTTACGTTCTGTGGGAAATGATAACTTTATCAAATCAGATATGAACACCTTTTTCACATTTGCAATCTGCAAAATTGAAACAATGTATTAAGATAGCAATGGATGGTTTCCTGGACTTTCAATAATCCATTCGCTATTTATTGCAACCATCTAAACCTCAGCGAAATGCCTTGCGGCATCAACGAGTACAAATTTTGTGTCAACCTAAATCACATTTTCTATTGAAACAGAATCACCAATATTTGCAACCATTTCATTGGTAATCTCAATATATTCTGAAATAAAGTCATTGTGGAAAAGTTGAGGATGAGGAAAAAATACACAAAAATATCTACATAACCCAGCTGCACTTTCTATATGACCCATTTCAAGTTTCATGCTGACAAGGAAATTGATAAACTCAGGTTTCGAATTATTGCTCTTGTCAACAAAACAATACCTCTGTGCCGCGTGCCACCACCCTTTCTCAATAAACATCTTCGATACCATTCTCTTAGATTCTCGATCATCGTATCCTTCCATTCTTGATGTAATTTTCTTATATTCCAATTCATGCTCATCTAACTTCGCATTCAATTCTGGATTCAATCTCATTCCATGTTTTAACTCGTCCATTCTAATTCAGAAGGCCTTCCTGATATTGAAAAGGATGAACATATTTACCTTATTAGCTTATCGAAGAAGTATCACCCCCACCAATTCAACTGCTACTCTCTTTGCATTTGAATCATCAACAACCCTTCTGCTTAACCCATCCAAGGAACTTAGAAGTGGGCCTTGTATGTGTCTGGAGACTTCGCAATCTCCAGCATCAGCTAAAAATACAACACATCAAAGAAATGCATAACATAAGTAAGTGGTATAGGTGGTGGAATAGTTGGAAAACCATATTTTATTAGATGCAAAAGTTTCTTGAAGTCCCTGCCTTCTTCATTTTTTAGATATTGCTTCATATTACAAACGAAAAAGAGAGGTAGATCTGTGATAAATCTGAAAATGTATGTAATATGATGGATTTCTCTATCGCCATGCTTTTCAATTTGTTGTAAGTATTTCTATCGAAGAACCGAATGAATGATAGCTTCGAACTTCGGATGCTATTTTCTATCAGTATAAGATTATAAGAATCCCATAAATGCAACCAGATAAGATGATTATTCCGCGAGACTATACTGAGCAAGACGATTCACCGAAACTATGACAAGCAAGATAGCTTCGAACTTCGAATGTTATCTTCTGCGAGTAGAAGAATCCATTAAATGCAACAAGATAAGATAACGATTCACCCAGACTATGCCGAGCAAGACGATTCACTGAAACTATGTCGAGCAAGATAACCCAATCTAATCCACAAGAAGATCACATTCCCAGAATCAAAGATAACTACACATATAATATTTATTTATAGACAAATTGGACATTTTTGAATCACTATATAAACAGTTATTAAGTGGGCCTTGGGCTTTTATTTTTATAAATATAAACTAGTTAAAACAAGGACCACAATTTTAAACTAAAACAAAATTAATTTTAGTGTCATTTTCATTAAAAAAATGATCACGTTTTTTTTGTTTGCATAAATGTGTCTCTTCGATACCCACCATCCAAATTATTGCTTTAGAATGTATAGTAAAATTAGTGAAACTATGGAGGAGCTAGTGGTTATAACATCTACATGGTATTATTTAATTGTTGTTGTGAATAAGTACCTTGTAATTTTTAATTGTTTTTTTAAGTAAGAAAGATTTTATTAACATCAAATAAAGATAGTTACAACTCGCATTACATCATTCCTCATGTCATGATACATTCAACATGGCACATAGGACAGACTCCAAACTTATTTAACCAATCTTTCTTGACAATGCACCCTATTACAAATGCTTCCCTTAACAGAACTACTCACCAAAAAAACTTCCATCTTATTTGAGGGCCAGACAACCAAACTATCAACCATATAACAACTAGAGACCAAAAACCTACTTCTGATGAGACAAGCAGGAAAAATAGCTAAAAGATATCAGGAGTAAGCCAAGAACCATACCATTACAATAGAATGTGCAGGATATCAGGAAAACCACCAAGCCTCTTACCACCTTCCTCCATCGAATTTTCAAGACAAGGGATAACCAGGGGAGCCAGAATCCCAAAGAACTAGAGGAAGAGGTCCATCTTCTGGTTCAGTTGCTGCGGGTCCACATCGACACCCGCCCACCATTGCTCCATGGACTCCCCTGAATCTGTAGTACCCTCCTTCTCCCAATCCGAGTGCCTGATTGTAATAACCCAAAATTTCATAAAAATTTAAAATTTTTGAAGCGACATAAAATGTCTTAAATCGTAGTTTAGTAACTACTAGTGGTTAGCAAAAAATGAAATAGTTTAACATTTTTTAAGAATTAGTTTCAAATACAGAAAAACTAATACAAATTTAATTTTTATAAGTTATATAAAACTGACTTGCATTTAGTTGCTGTTAGATGTACTGATGATTTACTTTTGTCAAGTAGGTGCAAAACCATGTTTGAAATCAAGGCTTACTTAGCATTCTGCTAACTCAAAAGGATTGCTGGTACTTACAGGTTCAACAGGTAAGGGTTTGATCAAGTAGGAGTTTATTTCGAATTAAGTCGAGAAGTACTTCTTTAGCATGATAAGATGCTAGTATATAAATTGATTACTAAGATGCAAGACTCTGATGAGGTAAATTAAATTCCTTCGTTGTTTTGGATTTATGACAGTATTTATATTTAAGCCATAATTACTTTTATCCTTGACATAATTTAATGCTATTTACAAGAATGATTTCTTCCAAGGTTTTTTTCTATCGTAAAGATTATAGTACCTAGTGAATTATAGATTCTTACAGTGACGATAGAGCTCATGATCTTGTCATAAAATTACTTCTACTGTATCATGAGCTTACAACTATTGTCATGTTTAAAACTCAAGTGCACTACTCTTTATGTATGAACATAATCCTATGTTTTTCAAAGGTAAAGTTTACAATGAAGGATTAGTTACTTAAGAGAAACTCTTTCCAAAGGTTAATCTTTAGTCTTCTTGAAGACTACTTCCTTTATCAACATCAAGTCTTTCAGTGGAGAAGTTTCTAGCTCTTCAGTTTATGAAATAAATCATAATGTTATTATATTAATACTCTAATTATCCTTTACTAGTCATGTAACAATACCAACTTATTTGATTTGTTGTAATGATGATTATCATCTTACACAACTAGTAGACAAGATGTATTCTTGATCTCTAGATTATAATCATGATACAAGTGTTATCGTAATATTACAATACTATATTGATTTATAATGTTACAACAAACAATACTATTTATATCCTAAGCTAGTTTTACTACCTAGTAACTACTATGGTGTAGTCGAAACTATTAGCATGATATATTATAAGTTTTTGTCCCTTAATATACTAGTTCCAATGCATAATATAATATTCTCGATGACAAGTTGATATGATGAGCAATCATATGAAATGTTAGACTATGGTCAAAGGCATAAATTTCATTATGGCAATGATATGAACTTTTATAATATAGTTGATTGCATTATTTGTATTATTGGAAATGATATAATTCATAATCGGATGTGCAGTGTTGACAATAGGAATCAACCCACACTTAAATTTCTACAAGGCCACATGGACCATCCTCATCCATGCATTGGTTGACTTAGAATGCAATGAAACCCTACATTTTTGCATTTTTCTTCGAGGGTTTGTGTTCCTGCAAGATGCATTGTGAGACTCGTTATGGCCATGAGAGGCCTGATCTTCCTTAAACCTTGGTACTAAGCCTGCATTACTGTGCAAAGTGGTTTAAGGGTTCGTGGTTGGTGTTTTCAATTTCTTTGGTGAGTTGAAAAAACACAGTGTGCATGGTTTTAACTTCTTCACTTGGCTTGAATCCTTTAAAGGGTTTTACCCTTGCGTCTGTTTGTTCTTTGTTTGGAATCGTAGAGCTTGAGGCTGTATCCTTGCTGCCTCTCTCACTGGGTTGTCTTGAAGTTTTTCCTTGGTTTGGTGCATACGAATTGGGTGGCCATAACTTCTTGGCTCTAAATTTTTTCTTGCTCACAGGTATGCGTTTTTACCGTGCCCAAAAATCCTCTATCAAATTATTTATTAAGTTAGGGTTTTAGTAATTTACGACTCAGAATTTTAAATAATGTCTGGTTTTATGTTCTGGCAAACTACCGCTGACAGCTCTAGGCTGTGTATGGAAAGAAAGCTCGAGCGTTTGATAACTTCATAGGATTCCAACCGGTAAGCCCCGGTCTCATCATGGGTTATCCCTGCTTTCCATTTGGGTAGTTGGATGAAGGTTTATGTGGTTGAAAACATGGATTCGAACTCTCTGCTGGTTATGATATTTAGTTAGTTGATTATTACCCATGTTTTAATTAAAAACCCTTGGGATACTTCGATGGGTAGCACAAGCTCTTGAAGCTTTGATGTGTATGAGGTTCTGGTTAAGTAGTTCAACCTTACGACTTAATGATGTACTGATGTTGTTTTTACGATTATAAAGAACCTTCTTTATGCTCAGAGGTTTTAAATGACACCTATCTCATTTGTTTCATTTTTTCTTTTACGTTTAAACTTAAAGATAATGAAGTCTCTGAACTGGGTTTTACTCACCCTATCAGTAATGTAATATTATTTCCAGTTAATATAGATGACTTACATATGTTGGTTAATTTAGCAAGCCGGGGTTTCGACCGATCATTTCTACAAGCTATAAGCCTACCTTGATTTGAGATTTATATTGCAAATGGTTAAGGATTCTTGGTTTACTTTGTTCATTGTTTACATATGTATTTTATTTATTACTTCCTGTAAATTATAATTATTTTTAAGCAATGTTTAGAAGATATGGTTAATTTCTAGAACTCGGATTTTAAGCATTAAAAGAAATACTATAAACCCTATAGTTTATGAAATTCTTGTTTCTGCTTATAGTATTCTTAACTTTGTTTTTGAGAAATAAAATAATGAAAGATTATTTGACTTATAGCTATAAATATGATGCTAACTCTGTATGAAATGAAAAGATTCTAAACAGTTTTGCTTCTAGCTTTTAGTTAAAAAAAAATATTTAGGTTTTTAGTGCAGCATACATGAAAACTAGAGTAATATTAACTCTCAGTAATTTTTTTAAAATAAAACGATTGTAAAAGAATCCTTAGCTCCTAGATAAGACATACTCTAGTCTGTAAGTTAATATTTATGAGTTGTTTTATTATTTTCTTTTTACATATTTTCTCAAATATTAGTTGTTTATTTTACTATTGTTGATTATAATATCTTTATTTTATCAGTTTACTAATGCTGAAATAATAATAATATTTACTATTTCTTTATACCTGTGTTTCCATTTAGTTGGTTGAAGTAAAATAATAAGTGCAGGCAAAAACATAGCACTACTATTTAGTGAAATTCATAAACATTGAAGTAAAATCTATTTCTATTTATGTTCAAATAAAAGAATCATATCTACTATTTACATCGCAATTAAATAATCATTTCATTTACCTAAGACAATCCAACTGTGCTAGAGTATGACTTGAGTTCAGGTGTGGAAAAACATAGCTTGAAAATTTATATTCTATATATTTCACTTATTTACATAATCATTTCCATTTATACTATAATCTATAATTTTACTCAACTTAACATTACACAGTTACTTTTCATTCATAAACCCTAAACACAAACTGCTTGCAATAGATAAACTAAGAATTATTTAACTGAATACAGTACAAATAAAATAGAACCTGTTGAGGACAAGACAACAACAGCTTAAGGAGGTTGTTCCTCCCAACCAAACTCCAGGAGAGCGCTCAAACACCGCTTCCACAGGACCCCCGAGCTTGTTCCTGGTCTTCTTGGCTAAGAACTAGGTGGAGAATACAAATATAAAAACTCTGTCACCTGACTGGTCCAATTACCTCAGTAATAAAAATATGCTCTCAGCAATATGATCTTCAGCTTAAAAGCTACAAATAGATCAATCTCAACAGTTATCCCATCAAACACACTCCAGACTCCCCTCCATTGAATTTCTCTTGAGTAAAATTCATTCACCTTGAATGATCACTTCTCTAGAATGAGTATCCTCAACTCTCTTCAATGGGAAATTTTATAGAGATGCCTAGGTCTTCTGGGTCAGTTTTCATTAAATGGGCCACCTTCTCTGATTCCACTTTCTTGGGGAATCATGACCACAAATATAGGGAATTTTCCACCTGCAATAGTTGGAAGTGGTTTGAGGATGCTGCCACATGTCAATTTGCTCTCCACCCAGTCTCCTCCACCAATTGACCATTAAACACTCTTTTAACAGCTTCCCTAAGCTATTGTCTCCTCATTTATTTATTTATAAATAAAATATTCTGAATTTACATTAAATATTCTTGACCCCACTCGGTCATCAATTACAACTTAGCATAAAATTTAACACAATGTTTCTCAAATATTATAAACTTGTTTTTGCAAATTGGGGCATGTGACATACACACCCCCTTAAATTATAACATCGTCCTCGATGTTATTTATTCCTCGTACTTAGATTTCCCCTGAAATAGAATTGGATATGCATCCTGCATATGAATTTCCAATTCCTAGGTGGCTTCCTCTAGACTAAAGTGCTTCCATTGAACCTTCACTTGACCAATGGTGTGGTTCCTAAGTGTGATCTTCCTCCGCTCGAGGATACAGTCCGGTTCCACTAGAAAATATCCTTTGGTTTCCACCTGTACATCATTCCAGTTAATAACATGAGTAGCATCATGCACATATTTCTTTAATACAGAAATGTGAAAAACATTGTGAACTCTTAAATTCGGTGGTAAGGCTAACTGATAGGCTACCTGTCTGATCCTCGATAGTATTTGAAAAGGACCATAATAAGGAGGTGCTAGTTTGAAAAAACTACCCAACCTCAGAGAACTCTTTTTGGGTCTCACCTTAATGAAAACATGTTCGCCTACCTGAACTCTTTTGGAGTTCTTTTAAGGTCTGCTTGACTTTTCTGTCGATTTTGCATAATTTTCAGATTACCTTGTACCTGCTTTACAATTACTTCCATTTCTTTCAATAATTCAAGTCCTAATACTAACCTGTCCACCGGATTACTCCAAGAGATGGGAGTGCTACATTTTCTTCCATACAGAATTTCAAAAAGACTATATCTAGCTGAAGCTTGATAATTATTATTATATGCAAATTCTACCAGGTGTAAATAATCTTCCCATTTACCTGGTTGTTCCTTTACCTACATTCTTAGTAGATCTTACAGTACCTAATTTACTCTTTCAGTTCGTCCATCAGTTTGAGGATGAAAGGAGGTACTGAAACTTAACGTGGTATTAAATCCTTTAAACAGAGATCTCCAAAAGTTACCTGTAAATTTAGGGTCTCGGTCTGAAATTATGAACTCCGGTATCCCATGCAGTCGAAAAAATTGCTTTAAAAAGATATCAGCTATATTTGCAGCTTTATAAGTAGTTTTTTATAGGTATAAAATTGGCTCCTTTACTCAATTTGTCAACCACTACCATTATGGAGTCATTTAAGTTCTGATTTTTAGGCAGCCCAATAACAAAATCGAGGCTAATTATCTCCCATTTCCAACTAGGAATGGGAAAAGGATGAAGTAGTCCAGCTGGATAATGATGTTTAGTTTTTACTTGCTGACATTCAAAGCATCTATCAATATATTCTGCCATTTCATTCTTCATGTTTGGCCAAAAATACTCTTTTCTTAACATGGTTATAGTTTTCTGATAACCCGGATGGCCTGAATAAGGAGTTTTATGGATTTCGTCTAAAACTAATAACTTAATCTTACGTACATTAGGTACATATATTCTGTCTTTATACAGTAAAAATCATTTTTCATTCAAGTTGTACCCTATAATTAGACTTTTTATTGGATTTTCTTTCGCTTTTGCTTGTAACTTTAAGTAATTTTCATCTTATTCTATCCCTATTTTAAGTTTTTCTTCCAAATCTGTTGTATAAGTACTGGTAGCTGCTGTAAAATTCAGCTTTGCATTTCTACTTAATGCATCAACAACTTTATTTTATTTCCCTTTAATGTGTTGAATTTCAAAATCATATTCACTTAGAAAAGCTAGCCACCTACCTTGTCTAGCATTTAGGTTAGGTTGATCTAACAAATATGTTAATCCCTTATTATCCGTCATTAAAATAAATTTTCTTCCGATTAAATGATGATGCCACATCTTTAAAGCATGTATTGCAGCAGCTAATTCCAAGTCATAGGTTGCATAATTCTTTTCATGAATCTTCAATTTTCTGGACTCATAAGGAATGACATGTCCTTCCTAAGTTAATACTCTATCTAAACCATCATTGTAGGCGTCAGTACATACTATAAAATCTTTATTTGGATCAGCTATTCTTAAAATTGGTGCACTAGTTAACAAGGTTTTTAACTTTTTAAAACTATCATCGCACTTCTGATTCCAATCAAATCTCTTTCCCTTTTTCTACAAAGAGGTTATGGGATGTGATTCTCGAAAACCCTTCGATGAACCTCCGGTAATAACTGGTAATCCCCATGAATGATCGGACATCAGTTATGTATTTAGGAACTGGCCAATATTCAATTGCCTTTATCTTTTCGGGATCGACTGAAATTCCTTCTTTAGTCACCACATGACCTAAATACTAGATTTTATCTTTAAATAAATCACATTTACTAAACTTTGCAAAGAGTTGATGTTCTCGTAACTCTTGCAAGACAATTTTTAAATGTTACTTATGTTCTTCTTCAGATTTTGAATAACTTCATATGTCTTCGATAAACATGACTACAAATTTATCTAGGTGTTTATGCATTACATTATTCATTAGACACATAAAAATAGAGGGAGCGTTATTAAGCCTGAAAGGCATGAAAACAAACTCGTAATGTCCATATCAAGTCCTAAAAGTTGTTTTAAGGATGTCTTCATCTTTAATTCTGACTTGGTGATATCCCGATCGCAAGTCAATTTTTGAAAATACCATGGCTCTACGTAGTTGATCAAACAGATCATCTATGCGAGGTAATGGGTATATGTTCTTAATAGTCATGTTATTTAATTGACGATAATATATGCATAGTCATATATTTTCATCCTTTTTCTTAACAAAGATGACAAGTGCCCCACAGGGAGACACGCTGGGTCGAATGTAATTCTTGTCAATCATTTCTTTTAATTGTGACTTAAGTTCATTTAATTCAAGTATATTCATCCGATAAGGGGCATTTGAGTTGGGCACTGCACTAGGTACCAGCTCAATGGTAAAATCTAATTCCCTCTTCAGAGGTAGTCCTAGAATTTCTTCCGGAAATATATCTTCATATTCCTTTAGAACTGATATATCCTCCAATTTTAATTTATCTATGTTGTTAAGATTTTCTTCATTGGTTACTATTACCTCATAATCCTTACAACCTTTCTTAACATCTCTCTCTTACACTTATAAATTTTCCATCATTATTTATACAAGTAAAGGTTTTATCAATGCAATTCAAGACCACCCTATGCTGCTCTAATCAATCCATACAAATTAATATGTCGTATGAACCTAAAGGTAATACATTGAGCTTAACAAAAGTTTCAAATTGATCCATAGTTACTGCATAATTCTTTACAAAGCTAATTACCTTTATCTTTGCACCAATAGCTAACTGAACTAACCAATAACTTGCAAACTTTTCAACTGGGAGTTTACATTTTTCTACCAAGTTAGGATAAATATAGCTTAAACTAGCTCCTGGATCAATTAAAATAGATATGGGTGTTTGATTTATCTTACCTTTTACTTCCACCATGGAATTTTGATAGTCTGGTTGCCGATTCTCCAAAGCTGCATTGATCATGGGCATAGTCCTCGCTAAATCATCAACAGTCATCTCCTTTTGTATTGTGTGGATATTGCTGATAGTCTTTTTCCGATTGGGACAAACTGAGGCATAATGTGGACCATTGCATTCCCAACACTTTAAGGGTTCTTTTCATTCAAAGTTCTTTGTGTAATTATTGTTATTGTTAGCAGACTCTTTATTCTTTTGATTGTTCTGATTGTTTTGTGAATTATTCTTATTCCCCTGGAAATTCTTATTAGAAAAATTTCTGGTATTATTACTTTTAGAATTTTGATTAGGCACAAACTCTTTCTTCTCTAGATCAAAATTATTGTTACTTTTGGCCTTCCAATTGGCCATACTCTCCTTTTTATGATTATGTTCATAACATAAATTCACTTTCCTAATGGATTCTTCCAGGGTTTTCAAATTGTCATAAGGTATATAGCTGAGAAACTATTGTACCTTCGGTTTCTCATCCACAATGTATGGCACATACCTAAGCAGACTTAGAAACTTACTATTCAACTCTTTCATATTCATTGTACCTAGTTTTAGCTCATATAATTCTTTATCCTTTTATTCATATTATTGTTCAGATAAAAATTCCTTTTTGAAGTATTTCTTGAATGTACTCCAATTGTTTTTCTTCTTGC
>LPNX011093520.1:505566-526187 GCA_001517045.1 Pseudotsuga menziesii | reverse complement strand
CCATATATCAGCTTTCCCTGTAAGATTATAAATAGCCATCCTAGCCTTTAATTGGTTAGAATAGTTATAAATCTGGAAGTACTTCTTCATCCCGGATAATAAGGATTCCGCTTCCTCCCCCTTTCAGGTTTTCCATTAAATGTTGGCAGCTTGATCTTCTTAAACTCCCTAGAGATTTCTTCATAAGGTTTATATTTTATTTTTCGATTATGGTGGTTATCCTCACTATTGTCACTAGTATATTGACAGTTACGTTGATCACCAAATACTTCAGAAGATGAGCTACTTTCATTTTTAATCTTTTTAGTCCTTCTATACTTATGTTTATAACTTATATCTTATGAATCAGCTCTTTTACCCTTTCCCTCAATATGAAATATTTCAATTAAGATCTGATTCAGCTCCTCCTGAGCTCTCATAATCCTCTCATTTTCTTTCTTAACAGATTCCATTTCATATTTTAATTATTTTACTGTTTGTAATAGTTCTGAAGAATTAGTGGTTATGTCTTCTTGTATAGGTTCTCTTTGTAGATTATCTTTTTTAGTATAAGGAGATTTCTCTTCCACATATTCCTCCAATCCTTCCATACCTGTCGTTAAACTTAGAAATAAATTTCTCTGGTTATATCATTCAAACAAAACAACATCAACAGAATGATTTAAATTCACTGTTCTATATAAGCAAGTTGAGCTTCATCAAGGCCTAGTGATTGAAGTTTTTGCTTTGATACCACATGTAATAACCCAAAATTTCATAAAAAATTTAAATTTTTTAAAGTGACATAAAATGTCTTAAATCACAATTTAGTAACTGCTAGCGGTTAGTAGAAAATGAAACAGTTTAACAATTTTTAAGGATTAGTTTCAAATACAGAAAAACTAATACAACTTTAATTTTTATAAGTTATATAAAACTGACTTGCATTTAGTTGCTATTAGCTATACTGATGATTTACTTTTGTCAAGTAGGTGAGAAACCAAGTTATAAATCGGGGCTTACTTAGCATTCTGCTAACTCAAAAGGATTGTTGGTTCTTACAGGTTCAGCAGGTAAGTGTTTGATCAAGTAAGAGTTTGTTTTAAATTAAGTCAAGAAGTACTTCTTTAGCATGATAAGATGCTAGTATATAAATTGATTATTAAGATGCAAGACTCTGATGAGGTAAAGTAAATTCCTTCATTGTTTTGGATCTATGACAATATTTATATTTAATCCATAATTACTTTTATCCTTAACATAATTTAATGATATTTACAAGAATGAGTTCTTCCAAGGTTTCTTTCTGTCGTAAATATTATAGTACCTAGTCAATTATATATTCTTACACTAAGCATAGAGCTCATGATCTTGTCATAAAATTAATTCTACTGTATCATGATCTTACTACTATTGTCATGTTTAAAACTCAAGTGCACTGCTCTTTATGTATGAACATAATCCTATGTTTTTCAAAGGTAAAGTTTACAATGAAGGATTAGTTACTTAAGAGAAACTCTTTCCAAAGGTTAATCTTCAGTATTCTTGAAGACGCCTTCCTTTATCAACATCAACTCTTTCAGTGGAGAAGTTTCGAGCTATTCAGTTTATGAAATAAATCATATTGTTATTATATTAATACTCTAATTATCCCTTACTAGTCATGTAGCAATACCAACTTATTTGATTTGTTGCAATGATGATTATCATCTTACACAACTAGTAGACAAGATGTATTCTTGATCTCTAGATTATAATCATGATACAATTGTTATTGTAATATTACAATACTATATTGATTTATAATGTTACAACAAACAATACTACTTGTATCCTAACGTGGTTTTACTACCTAGTAACTACTATTGTGTAGTTGAAACTATTGGCATGATATATTATAACTTTTTGTCCCTTAATATACTAGTTCCAATGCATAGTATAATATTCTCGATCGCAAGTTGATATGATGAGCAATCATATGAAACATTAGACTATGGTCGAAGGCATAAATTTCATTATGGAAATGATATGAACTTTTATAATATAAGGTTAGCTGAGATTCCACAGTGAGGATTCATGGCATCTAATGGAGAATCTGCAGTGAGAAGATTTGTTGTCGACGTTTCGAACCAAGCGTGGTTCATCTTCAGGACAAGGCGATGCCTAGAGATTGTACCTCTTTCATTGGTGTATTAATTAAGGAATCGTCACTTTTGCTTGAGATGGCTGACAAGGTTTGTCTTGTCCAAGGAAAAATTAGGGTTAATAATTTTATGATTAATATAATTTATTGTTTTTTATAATCATAATTAATTTATTTAAACTTTTGGGATAATAAACTTATTAATAATTTGTATTAATTTTTTTTTTAAATTATTTATTAAGGTTTTTTTTTTAAATTTTAATATTTTTTTAACAATTGTTATTATAGGCTTTTTAATTTATAAACAATGTAAACCTTTGATTTAGGTTCAATAAATTTAATTTAATCATTTAATTTTTTATTTTAAACAGTTCATGTTTAGTTTTTAATAAATTATTTTAATTATTTTAAAATTCTTTTTTAAAAATCATTTATTATTATATTATTTTAAAATTAACTTATTTCAATTTATTAAGGGAAATATAATTAAAAAAATTTAGGAGCTCAACTATTAGGTTTTTTAATTTAATTAGGGAATTTTTTTTTATTTAATTAGCGCAAAAAAAATTAAGGTAAAAATTTTTAGGGTAAAATTAGGGAAAAAAGTTTTGGGGGTAAAATTAGGGAAAAGATTTTTAGGGAAAGAATTTTTAGGGTGAAATTAGGGAAAGTTATTTTTAGGGAAATTTTTTAAGGAAAACATTTAATTGTAATTTTAAGGAAAAATATTTAATTATAATTTAATTATAATTATAATTTAAGTTTTTTAAGTATTTTAAAAATTGTTAGGGTTTTAATTCTTATTTAGCTTGGTTAGGTTGGGCAACCATGATCGACTAATAGACAAGCCGTCATCTCTGTTCAAGCATATAGGGTTTTTTACTATCTCAATAGCTTCTCTAATTCTCCTCTTTGACCAGTTGTCAACTTGTGCTAACACATGCATATCCTCGATTTTAATAGGCTGTTTTGTGTTATGTGAGTGTTTCGCTAAGGCTAACTTGTGGGTTCTATTGAGACAGATATATGCACAGTGTTCTTTAACCCTAGTTTGGATGGACCATCTTGTTCCGCCAATGTAGGCTTTCCCACATTCACAAGGAATGAGGTAAACCCCCTTTTTAAGACTTGGGTCAACAAGATCTTTTACAGACCTAAGTAACTTCCTAATGTTCTTAGGTGGGTAAAACACTGAGTCGATATTCTTCTTTTTTAGGTGTTTGGCAATTTTTTCTGTAGTCCCTTAATGTAGGGGAGGAATGCCTTATGATCCCCTACTTTCTTCTCTTTAGAAGAAGCCTTAGGTCTGTTTTCCTGGGTTTTTGTGGCTCTTTCAAGGGCTTTGTTGATTTGAGTTAGGTTATAACCATTGCTCAGAAAAACATTGCGCAGGTGTTCTTCCTCAGATTCTAGGTGATCATTATCAAAGATCCTCAGGGCTCTAGTGAAAAGGGTGTTAAGAACCCCCAGCTTCTGGTTTGGGTAATGGTGTGAGAGGGCATGAAGGTATTGTTCTGTGTGGGTTTTCTTCCTATAAACCTTGTGGGATATGCCTCCATCTTGTCTCCTGATGACTAGTGTATCCAGAAAAGGAAGTGCATTGTTCTGTTCAAACTCTTTTGTGAATTTGATAGAATCAGTTTGCCTATTCAAGTGATCGACGGATTTGTCTAATTCTTTCTTCCCATGAGCCCATATTAAGAAGGTATCATCCACAAATATGGACCACCATTCAGGTTTTGGATTGGCAGTATTCAAGGCCTTTTGCTCAATGTTTTCCATGAAAAGGTTGGCTATAATGGGAGAGAGGGGGGAACCCATCGCCACTCCATAGGTCTATTCATAAAGTTCACCCATAAAACTAAAAAATGTGGAATTGAGACACAGGCCTACAAGTTGCGAGGTTTCGGGATCAGTCAGATCTTCTATAACCCTCATGGCTTCTTTGATGGGGATCATGGTGAAGAGAGAAACTACATCCAAGCTTAATAAAATCTCATCCTCTTCCATATGTCTATGTTTTATTTTCTCAATAAAGTAAGAGGAATATTTAATGAAGGAGCTTGTGTTGCCTACTAAAGGTTTTAGTTTTTCCGCAAGGAATTTAGCGAGCCTTTAGGTTGGTGAGCCTATGGTGTCTATAATGGGTCGGAGGGGGACCCTAGGCTTGTGGATTTTGGGAAGCCCATATATTCTTGGAACCAAGGGATCAGAGACAATGAGTTTTTTCTTAATCTCGTCATCTAGGGAAGATTTCTTTATGGTTTCATTTACTCCTTTTATGATCCGATTCAAGGGGATCTTGTTAAGTTTCTTGTAACAACCACTAGAATCGAAGTGCGATTTCATTTTGCCAATGCAGTCTTATTTGTTGAGAATCACTGTAGCTCCTCCTTTATCTACCTTCAATATCACAATATGGTCATTCTTTTTGAGTTCTCGGAGGGCTTTGCTTTCTTCCCTGGAAATGTTGGGTCTGGGAGGTTTTGCTCTTCTTAGGGTAATAGCACAATCTTGTCGCACCTCTTCGGCTTCGTTTTCTGGAAGGTGTTTGATGCTATCTTCAATGCTACAAATGATGTCTTCAACAGGAATATTTTTCGAAGCAATGGAAAAATTAAGACCTTTCTCAAGGATTCTTCTGGCGGGTAAGTTTAGTTGAAAGGTAGAGAGGTTGACGACTAGTCTATTGGGATCCTTGGTTGCGAATTTATGGTTAATGTTGCCTTCAATTTTGTAATTGTTGTTTCTCCTTATTTGGTTAATGTTTCCTTCAATCTTATGGTTGCTGTTGCCTTCAATTTTGAGGTTTTTGTTCCCCATATTTTTATTATGATGGAATACGTCCTTGTTTAGTACGTTAATGTGATCATATACTTGGTCTTTGTGTCCATGGGTACTGAATATCTACTCCTGCATGTGTATATCATTGTTTATAATGGTATTGTTGCATGTTCCCTCACATTCCAATACATTCATTTGTGTGTTGGTATTTTCAATACTGGAAAAGGTGCGCGCATTACTTGGCACGCCCTTCACCGTGTTGGATGGCACGCTGCTAGCAATGCACATGTTGCGCATGAGGTTAACCTCACCCTTCACTACCCTGGAGGACACGCTTTCTACATTGGCTACGTTGAATTTCAATTTCGATGTTGTGCTGGAAACAGCGTTGGAAGGCAATGCTCTATGGGTTTTTCATCACCAGATTCGTTGTGTTCATGATTTGATGTGTTGGCCACATCACTAGTTGTGTCCGAATTTTCATCTGATGTGTTTACCCACTCTCTGTTGGATATATTGGGTGCAGCATTGGAGTCCCAGTCTTTAAGCTTACAGGCATCTATTGAAGCATGGCTATTCTTTCTGTCAGATCTCAACGCATTCATTTTTCTGAAGTCACAATAACCAATCGCTACCTTGGAGTCTTCATAATTAATACACGTTGTGTTGGAGTCAGAAGCTGTATTGTGTGCAGCGCTGGAGTTTATCCACTCTGTGTTGGAAGTATTGGATATACTGGGTGCAGCGATGGAATCCAGTTCTTTAATCTTTCCGGCATCAATTGAGACATGGCTTCTCTTTATAGAATCATAGACAGATCTCAACTCATTCATTTTCTTGAAGTCACAATCCACCATCACTGCCTTGGAGTCTTCTGTATTGTGTGAAGCGCTGGAAACCATTTCTTTGTGCTTCCTAGCATCTATCGAAACATGGGTGTTCTCTAGCGACTTTTGCAGTTTATTTTCACTATCATATATTTTAGAAGAGATATCATCCCTCGCTATATTGGAGCCAACCTGCTCTGGGTGTTGCGTAGGGTGATGTATTGAGAGCCAGCATATGATTCGGTTCGAGGGTAAATTTCTCTTCCAGGTTTTGTGAATTGTCACTGTCTGGGCTAGTTTTCTATTCAAGTTTAAATAGTTTTGAATCATGTTTGGCCCTTAATTTCTTGGACATCACATCAACCCTTCTACTAGAACAATGATCCCAATAATCCCAAGTCAGTTTATATATAGAATTCGCTAGCTGGGTATGTAATAGTAGGAGCTTCCAATCCAGTTTGTCCAATGCACATCTAAGACTCTTAATCTGATCACGTACCAACATGAAACCCATCTTTTTAAAGAGCAGATTATTATGATTGTTTTTTAGGGGATGGGATATTTTAACGAAAGTGGGAATAACGTTCCTATCTCTGCATTGTTTCAGAAATGAAAGATGGGCAATATTTTTGCATTTATCAATCTAAAGTTTTTCCAGGCGTCTCAATTCTCTCAGGGTTTCTGCTCCATACCGGTAAGAAATAAGGTTAGTTGAGATTCCGTAGTGAGGATTCATGGCATCTAATGGAGAATTTACGGTGAGAAGATTTGTTGTCGATGTTTCGAACCAAACGTGGTTCATCTTCAGGACAAGGCGATGCCTGGAGATTGTACCTCTTTCATTGGTGTATTAATATAGGAATCGTCACTTTCGCTTGAGATGGCCGACAAGGTTTGCCTTGTCCAAGAAAAAATTAGGGTTAATAATTTTATGATTAATATAATTTATTGTGTTTTATAATCATAATTAATTTATTTAAAATTTTGGGATAATAAACTTATTAAGAATTTGTATTAAAAAAATTTAAAAATTATTTATTAAGGTTTTTTTTTTTTTTTAATATTTTTTTAACAATTGTTATTATAGGCTTTTTAATTTACAAACATTGTAAACCTTTGATTTAGGTTCAATAAATTTAATTTAATCATTTTATTATTTTATTTTAAACAATTTATGTTTAGTTTTTAATAAATTATTTTAATTCTTTTAAATTCTTTTAAAATTCTTTTTTAAAAATAATTTATTATTATATTATTTTAAAATTAACTTATTTTAATTTATTAAGGGAAATATAATTAAAAAATTTTAGGAGCTCAACTATTAGGTTAATTAATTTAATTAGGGAATTTTTGTTTTTATTTAATTAGGGCAAAAAAATATTTTAAGGTAAAAAATTTTAGGGTAAAATTAGGGAAAAAATTTTGGGGGTAAAATTAGGGAAAAGCTTTTTAGGGAAAGAATTTTTAGGGTGAAATTAGGGAAATTTATTTTTAGGGAAATTTTTTAAGGAAAACATTTTAATTGTAATTTTATGGAAAAATATTTAATTATAATTTAAGTTTTTTAAGTTCTTTAAAAAAATTTAGGTTTTAATTTTTATTTAGCTTGGTTAGGTTGGGCAACCATGATCGACTAATAGACAGGTCGTCATCTCTATTCAAGCATTTATGGTTTTTTATTATCTCAATAGCTTCTCTAGTTCTCCTCTTTGACTAGTTGTCAACTTGTGCTAACACCTGCATATCCTCGATTTTAATAGGGTGTTTTGTGTTATGCGAGTGTTCCGCTAAGGCTTACTTGTGGGTTCTATTGAGACGGATATCTGCACAGTGTTCTTTAACCCTAGTTTGGATGGACTGTCCCGTTTCACCAATGTAGGATTTTCCACATTCACAAGGAATGAGGTAAACCCCCTTTTTAAGACTTGGGTCAACAAGATCTTTTACAGACCTAAGTAACTTCCTCATGTTGTTAGGTAGGGAAAACACTGAGTCAATATTCTTCTTTTTTAGTTGTTTGGCAATTTTTTCTGTAGTCCCTTGAATGTAGGGGAGGAATGCCTTATGATCCCCTACTTTCTTCTCTTTAGAAGAAGCCTTAGGTCTGTTTTCCTGGGTTTTTGTGGCTCTTTCAAGGGCTTTGTTGATTTGAGTTAGGTTATAACCATTGCTCAGAAAAACATTGCGCAGGTGTTCTTGCTCAGATTCTAGGTGATCATTATCAGAGATCCTTAGGGCTCTAGTGAAAAGGGTGTTAAGAACCCCCAGCTTCTGGTTTGGGTGATGGTGTGAGAGGGCATGAAGGTATTGTTTTGTGTGGGTTTTCTTCCTGTAAACCTTGTGGGATATGCCTCCATCTTGTCTCCCGATGACTAGTGTATCCAGAAAAGGAAGCCCATTGTTCTCTTCAAACTCTTTTGTGAATTTGATAGAATCAGTTTGGCTATTCAAGTGATCGACGAATTTGTATAATTCTTTCTTCCCATGAGCGCATATTAAGAAGGTATCATCCACAAATCTGGATCACCATTCAGGTTTTGGATTGGCAGTATTCAAGGATTTTTGCTCAAAGTTTTCCATGAAAAGTTTGGCTATAATGGGAGAGAGGGGGGAACCCATCACCACTCCACAGGTCTGTTCATAAAGTTCACCCATAAAACTAAAAAATTTGGAATTGAGACACATGCCTACGAGTTGCGAGGTTTCAGGATCAGTCAAATATTCTATAACCCTGATGGCTTCTTTGATGGGGATCATGGTGAAGAGAGAAACTACATCCAAGCTTAATAAAATCTCATCCTCTTCCATATGTCTGTGTTTTATTTTCTCAATAAAGTAAGAGGAATCTTTAATGAAGGAGCTTGTGTTGCCTACTAAAGGTTTTAGTTTTTCCACAAGGAATTTAGCGAGCCTATAGGTTGGTGAGCCTATGGTGTCTACAATGGGTCGAAGGGGGACCCCAGGCTTGTGGATTTTGGGAAGCCCATATATTCTTGGAACCAAGGGATCAGAGACAATGAGTTTTTTCTTAATATCCTCATCGAGGAAAGATTTCTTTATGGCTTCATTTACTCCTCTTATGATCCGATTCAAGGGGCTCTTGTTAAGTTTCTTGTAACAACCACTAGAATCCAAGCGCGATTTCATTTTGGCAATGTAGTCTTCTTTGTTGAGAATCACTGTAGCTCCTCCTTTATCCACCTTCAATAACACAATATGGTCATTCTTTTTGAGTTCTCGGAGGGCTTTGCTTTCTTCCTTGGAAATGTTGGGTCTGGGAGGATTTTCTCTTCTTAGGGTAATAGCACAATCTTGTCGCACCTCTTCGGCTTCATTTTCTGGAAGGTGCCCGATGCTATCTTCAATGCTACAAATGATGTCTTCAACAGGAATATTTTTCAAAGCAATGGAAAAATTAAGTCCTTTCTCAAGGAGTCTTCTTGTGGGTAATTTTAGTTGAAAGGTAGAGAGGTTGACGACTAGTCTATTGGGATCCTTGGTTGCGAAATTATGGTTAATGTTGCCTTCAATCTTATGGTTGTTGTTGCCTTCAATTTTGAGGTTTTTGTTCCCCATATTTTTATTATGATGGAAAATGTCCTTGTTTAGTACGTTAATGTGATCATCTACTTGGTCTTTGTGTCCATGGGTACTGAATATCTACTCCTGCGTGTGTATATCGTTGTTTATAATGGTATTGTTGCATGTTCCCTCACAGTCCAATACATTCATTTGTGTGTTGGTATTTTCAATACTAGACAAGGTGCATGTATTACTTGGCACGCCCTTCACTGTGTTGGATGGCACGCTACCAGCAATGCACATGTTACGCACGAGGTTAACCTCACCCTTCGCTACCCTGGAGAACACGCTTTCTACGTTGGATACATTGAAGTTCAATTTCGGTGTTGTGCTGGAAACAACATTGGAAGGCAACGTTCTACATTCTATGGGGTTTTCATCACCGGATTCACTGTCTTCATGATTTGATGCATTGGCCACATCACTAGCTATGTCTGAATTTTCATCTGATGTGTTCACCCACTCTCTGTTGGATATATTGGGTGCAGCATTGGATTCCTAGTATTTAAGTTTATAGACATCTATTGAAGTATGGCTATTCTTTCTGTTAGATCTCAACGCATTCATTTTTCCGAAGTCACAATAACCAATCGCTACCTCGGAGTCTTCATAATTAATACACGTTGTGTTGGAGTCAGAAGCTGTATTGTGTGCAGCGCTGGAGTTTATCCACTCTGTGTTGGAAGTATTGGATATACTGGGTGTAGCGTTGGAATATAGGTCTTTAATCTTTCCAGCATCAATTGAGATGTGGCTTCTCTTTATAGAATCACAGTCAGATCTCAACTCATTCATTTTCCTGAAGTCACAATCCACCATCTCTACCTTGGAGTCTTCTGTATTGTGTGAAGCGCTGGAAACCATTTCTTTGTGCTTCCTGGAATCTATCGGAACGTGGGTGTTCTCTAGCGAGTTCTATAGTTTATTTTTGCTATCATATCGTTTAGATGAGCTATCATCCCTCGCTATATTGGAGCCAACATCATCTGCGCTGGGTGTTGTGTAGGGTGTTGTATTGAGAGCCAGCATATGATTCAATGATAGCATTATTTGTATTATTGGCAATGATATAATTCATAATTGGATATGCAATGTTGACAATAGGAATCAACCCACATTTGGTTAAATTTCTTGAAGGGCACGTGGACCATCCTCCTCCATGCACTGGTTGACTTATAACGCAATGAAACCCTACATATTTGCATTTTGCTTCGAGGGTTTGTGTTCCTGTAGGCTGCGCTGTGAGACTCCTTGCGGCCATGAGAGGCCTGCTCTTTCTTAAACCTTGGTACTAAGCCTACATTGATGTGCAAAGTGGTTTAAGGGTTAGTGGTTGGTGTTGTCAGTTTCTTTGGTGAGCTGAGAAAACACAGTGTGTGTGGTTTTAACTTCTTCATTTGGATCAAAGCCTGTAAAGGGTTTTACCCTTGCGTCTGTTCATTCTTTCCCTTGCCATCGTAGAGCTTGAGTTTGTATCCTTGATGCCTGTATCACTAGGTTGGCTTGAGGTTTTTCCTTGGTTTGCTACATATGAATTGGGTGGCCGTAACTTCTTAGCTCTGAAATTCTTCTTGCTCACAGGTATGCATTTTTACCATGCCCAAAAATCCTCTCTCAAATTATTTACTAAGTTAGGATTTTAGTAATTTTCGACTCTGAATTTTAAATAATGTTTGGTTTTATGTTCTGGTACACTACCGCTGAAAGGTCTAGGATTTGTATGGAAAGTAAGCTCGAGCATTAAATAACTTTGTGGGCTTCCAACCGATAAGCCCCAATCTCGTCACCCTGAATGATCACTTCTCTAGAATAAGCAGCCTCAGCTCTCTTCAATGGGAAATTTCATAGAGATGCCTAGGTCTTCTAGGTCAGTTTTCATTAAATAAGCCATGTGCCCTGATTCCACTTTCTTGGGGAATCATGACCAAAAATATAGGAAATTTTCCACCTACAACAGTTGGAAGTGGTTTTAGGTTGCTTCCACATGTCAGTTTGCTCTCCACCCAGTCTCCTCCACCAATTGACCAATAAACACTCTTTTAATTGCTTCCTTAGGATGTTGTCTCCTCATTTATTTATTTATAAATAAGATATTCTGAATTTACATTAAATATTCTTGACCCCACTGGGTCATCAATTACAACTTAGCATAAAATTTAACACAATGTTCCTCAAATATTATAAATTTTTTTTTGCAAATTGGGGCATGTGACATACACACCCCCTTAAATTATAACATCGTCCTCGATGTTATTTATTACTTGTCCTTAGATTTCCCTCGAAATAGAATTGGATATGCATCCCACGTATGACTTTCCAATTCCCAGGTGGCTTCCTCTAGACTAAGGTTCTTTCATTGCACCTTAACTTGACCAATGGTGTGGTTTCGAAGTGTGATCTCCCTCCACTTGAGGATATAGTCTGGTTCCACCAGAAAATCTCCTTCAGGTTCCACCTGTACATCATTCTAGTTAATAACATGAGTAGCATCATGCACATATTTCTTTAATATATAAATGTGAAAAACATTGTGAACTCTTAAATTCAGTGGTAAGGATAACTAATAGGCTACCTGTCCGATCCTCAATGGTATTTCAAAAGGAACATAATAACGAGGTGCTAGTTTGGCAAAACTACCCAAATTCAGAGAACTATTTTTGGGTCTCACCTTAATGAAAACATGTTCACCTACTTGGAACTCTTTTGGAGTTCTTTTAACGTCTACTTGACTTTTCTCTTGATCTTGCGCAATTTTTAGATTACCTTGTACCCGCTTTACAATTACTTTCATTTCTTTCAATAATTCAGGTCCTAATACTAACCTATCCACTGGATTACTCCAAGAGATGGGAGTGTTACATTTTCTTCCATACAGAATTTCGAAAAGACTATATCTAGCTGAAGCTTGATAATTATTATTATATGCAAATTCTACAAGGTGTAAATAATCTTCCCATTTACCTAGCTATTCCATTACATACATTCTTAGCAGATCTTCCAATACCTGATTTACTCTTTCAATCTGTCCATCAGTTTGAGGATGGCAGGAGGTACTGAAATTTAACATGGTATTTAATCCTTTAAACAGAGATCTCCAAAAGTTACCTGAAAATTTAGGGTCTCGGTCTGAAAATATGACCTTCGGTATCCCATGCAGTCGAAAAATTTGCTTTAAAAAGATATCAGCTATATTTGCAGCTTTATAAGTATTTTTTACAGGTATAAAATGGGCTTCTTTACTCAATTTGTCAACCACTACCATTATGGAGTAATTTAAGTTCTTATTTTTAGGCAGTCCAGTAACAAAATAGAGGGTAACTATCTCCAATTCCCAACTAGGAATGGACAAAGGCTGAAGTAGTCCAACTGGATGATGATGTTCAGTTTTTACTTGTTGACACTCAAAGCATCTAGCAATATATTCTACCAGTTCAGTCTTCATGTTTGGCCAAAAATACTCTTTTCTTGACATGGTTATAGTTTTCTGATAACTCGGATGGCCCGAATAATGAGTTTTATGGATTTCTTCTAATATTAATAACTTAATCTTAGGTACATTAGGTACATATATTCTGTCTTTATATAGTAAAAATCCTTTTTCATTCAAGCTATACCATGTACTTAGACTTTCCATTAGATTTTCTTTTGCTTTTTCTTGTAACTTTAAGTAATTTTCATCTTGTTCTATCCCTACTTTAAGCTGTTCTTCCAAATCTGTTGTATAAGTGTTGATAGCTGCTGTAAAATTCGACTTTTCATATCTACTTAATGCATCAACAACTTTATTTTATTTCCCTTTAATGTGTTGAATTTCGAAATCATATTCACTTAGAAAAGCTAGCCACCTATCTTGTCTAGCATTCAGGTTAGGTTTATCTAGCATATATTTTAATCCCTTATTATCTGTCATTAAAATAAATTTTCTTCCAATTAAATGATGATGCCACATCTTTAAAGCATGTATGACAACAGCTAATTCCAAGTCATAGGTTGCATAATTGTTTTCATGAATCTTCAATTTCCTAGACTCGTAAGCAATGATATGTCCTTCCTGAGTCAATACTCCACCTAAATCATCATTGCAGGCATTGGTACATACTATAAAATCTTTATTTGGATAAGCTATTCTTAAAATTAGTGCACTAGTTAACAAGTTTTTTAACTTTTTAAAACTATCCTCGTACTTCTGATTCCAATCAAATCTCTTTCTCTTTTTCTGCAAAGAGGTTATCGGATTTGTGATTCTCAAAAACCCTTTGATGAACCTCTGGTAATAACCGGTAATCCCCATGAATGATAGAACATCAGTTATGTCTTCAGTAACTAGCCAATATTCAATTTCCTTTATCTTTTCGGGATCCACCAAAGATCCTTCTTTAGTCACCACATGACCTAACTACTGGATTTTATCTTTAAAGAAGTCGCATTTACTAAACTTTGCAATGAGTTGATGTTCTCGCAACTCTTGCAAGACAATTTTTAAATGTTCTTTATGTTCTTATTCAGATTTCGAATAAATTAATATGTCATCGATAAACACGACTACAAATTTATCCAGGTATTTATGCATTACATTATTCATTAGACACATAAAAACAGTTGGATCATTAGTAAGCCCAAATGGCATGATGATATACTCATAATGTCCATATTGAGTCCTAAAAGTTGTTTTAAAAATGTCTTCATCTTTAATTCCGACTTGGTGATATCCTAATCGCAAGTCAATTTTTGAAAATACCATGGCTCCACATAGTTGATCAAACGGATCATCTATGTGAGGTAACAGGTATCTGTTCTTGATAGTCATCTTATTTAATTGACTATAATATATGCATAGTCGTATATTTTCATCCTTTTTATTAACAAAGATGATAGGTGCGCCCTAGGGATACACACTGGGTCGAATGTAATTCTTGTCAATAAGTTCTTTTAATTGTGACATAAGTTCATTTAATTTGAGTATATTCAGCGGATAAGGGCCCTTTGAGCTGGGCATTGCACTAGGTATCATCTCAATGGTAAAATCTAATTCGCTCTTCGAAGGCAGTCCCAAAATTTCTTCCGAAAATACATCTTCATATTCCTTTAGAACTGGTATATTCTCCAATTTTAATTTATCTATCTTATTAATATTTTCTTCATTGGTTATTGTTACTTCATAAGCCTTACAACCTTTCCTAACAATTCTCTTAAGCTGTAGAGAAGAAATCTTCCTTATGGTAGTTTTTCTAGGAATTCCCTTTACGCTTATAAATTTTGCATTATTATTTATACAAATAAAGGTTTTATCAAAGCAATTCAAGACCACCCTATACTGATCGAACCAATCCATACCAATTAATATGTCATATGAACCTAAAGGTAATACATTCAGCTCAACAAAAGTTTCAAATTGATCCATAGTTACTGCACAATTCCTTACAAAGCCAATTACCTTTCTCTTTGCACCAGTTGTTGACTGAACTAACCAAGAACTTGCAAAATTTTCAACTGGGAATTTACATTTTTCTACCGAGTTAGGAGAAATATAGCCTAAACTAGCTCCTGTATCAATTAAAATAGACATGGGTGTTTGATTTATCTTACCTTCTTCTTCCACCATGGAAGTTTGATAGTTTGCTTGTCGATTCTCCAAAGTTGCATTGATCATGGGCATAGTCCTCGCTAAATCACCAACAGTCATCTCCTCCTGTATTGTGTGGATATTGCTGACAATATTTTTCCAATTGGGACAAACTAAGGCATAATGTGGACCATTGTATTCCCAACACTTTATGGGTTCTTTCCGTTCAAAGTTCTTTGTGTAATTATATTGATTGTTAGCAGACTCTTTATTCTTTTGATTGTTCTGATTGTTCTTTGAATTATTCTTATTCCCCTGGAAATTCTTATTAAAAAAAATTTTGGTATTATTATTTTTAGAATTTCGATTAGGCACAAACTCTTTCTTCTTTTGATCAACATTATTAATCTTGTTGGCCTTTCAGTTGGCCATACTCTGCTTTTTATGATTCTGTTCATAACAAGAATTCGATTTCCTCTTGGCTTCTTCCAATGTTTTTCGATGGTCATACTCAATCCTATCCTTTATGTGATAAGGTAAACAGCTAAGAAATCATTGTACTTTCTGTTTCTCATCCACAATGTACAGCACATACCTAAGCAGACTTAGAAACTTACTCTTCAACTCTTTCATATTCATTATACCTAGTTTTAGCTCATAGAATTATTTATCCCTTTCTTCATAGTATTGTTCAGTTAAAAATTTATTTTTGAAGTATTTATTGAATGTACTCCAATTCATGTTCTTCTTTCTTATACATTTTACTCTCTTTAAATCTTTCCACCATATATCATCTTTCGCTATAAGATTATAAATAGCCATCTTAGCCTTTAATTGGTTAGAATCGTTATAAATCTGGAAGTACTTCTTCATCTTGGATAACCAAGATTCCGCTTCCTCCCCCTTTTTAGTTTCTCCATTAAATGTTGGCAGCTTGATCTTCTTAAACTCCCCAGATATTTCTTCATAAGGTTTATATTTTATTTTCCTAGTATGGTGGTTATCCTCACTACTATCACTAGTATAATGAGAGTTGCGTTGATCACCAAATACTTCAGAAGATGAGCTACTTTCATTTTTAATCTATTTAGTATTTTTATACTTATGTTTATAACTTATATCTTCCAAATCAGCTCTTTTACCCTTTCCCTCAGTATGAAATATTTCAATTAAGATCTGATTCAGCTCCTCCCGACCTCTCAGAATCATCTCATTTTCTTTCTTAACAGATTCCATTTCAGATATTAATTCTTTTACTGTTTGTAATAGTTTTGAAGAATTAGTAGTTATTTCTTCTTGTATAGGTTCTCTTTGTAGATTATCTTGTTTAGTATAAGGATATTCCTCTTCCGCATATTCCTTCAATATTTCCATACCTATCGTTAAACTCAGAAACAAATTTATCTGTTTATATCATTCAAAGAAAACAACATAAGCAAAATGATTTAAATTTATTGTTCCATATAAGCAAGTTGAGCTTCATCAAGTCCTAGTGATTGAAGCTTGTGCTCTGATACCACATGTAATAACCCAAAATTTCATAAAAATTTAAAATTTTTGAAGTGACATAAAATGTCTTCAATCGTAGTTTACTAACTGCTAGCAGTTAGCGGAAAATGAAAGAGTTTGACAATTTTTAAGGATTAATTTCAAAAACAGAAAAACTAATATAGATTTAATTTTTATAAGTTATATAAAACTGACTTGCATTTAGTTGCCGTTAGTTGTATTGATGATTTACTTTTGTCAATTAGGTGAGAAACCATGTTTTAAATCGGGGCTTACTTAGCATTCTGTTAACTCAAAAGGATTGTTGGTTCTTACAGGTTCAGTAGGTAAGTGTTTGATCAAGTAGGGGTTTATTTTGAATTAAGTTGAGAAGTACTTCTTCAGCATGATAATATGCTAGTATATAAATTGATTATTAAGATGCAAGACTTCTATGAGGTAAAGTAAATCCCTTCGTTGGTTTGGATCTATGACAGTATTTATATGTAAGCCATAATGACTTTTATCCTTAACATAATTTAATGCTATTTACAAGAATGAGTTCTTCCAAGGTTTCTTTCTGTCGTAAAGATTATAGTACCTAGTCAATTATAGATTCTTACAGTGAGCATACAGCTCATGATGTTGTCATAAAATTACTTCTACTGTATCATGATCTTACTGCTATTTTCATGTTTAAAACTCAAGTGCACTACTCTCCAGGTATGAACATAATCCTATGTTTTTCAAAGGTAAAGTTTACAATGAAGGATTAGTTACTTAAGAGAAACTCTTTCCAAAGGTTAATCTTCAATCTTCTTGAAGACTCCTTCGTTTATCAGCATCAAGTCTTTCAGTGGAGAAGTTTCTAGCTCTTCAGTTTATGAAATAAATCATAATGTTATTATATTAATACTCTAATTATCATTTACTAGTCATGTAACAATACCAACTTATTTGATTTGTTGCAATGATGATTATCATCTTACACAACTAGTAGACAAGATGTATTCATGATCTCTAGATTATAATCATGATATAAGTGTTATCATAATATTGCAATACTATATTGATTTATAATGTTACAACAAACAATACTACTTGTATCCTAAGGTAGTTTTACTACCTAGTAACTACTATTGTTTAGTCAAAACTATTGGCATGATATATTATAAGGTTTTGTCCCTATGTAAGGTTTTCCATTACACCAAAACTTGCAGATGTTGGTGAACATTTTGAATCCTAGCACAAGGCCCTATCGCCAAGAGTAGTGGTTAAACCACTTGTTTTATATTCCCAGAGGTGCGGTAGTTATACCATGTGGAGGTACCCGATACTCCAACACCCCGCCTCTTGTGTAGCTCAGGGAAATTGAACCTGAGACCTATGCTCTGATACCATGTAAGGTTTGTCGTTACACCAAAAGCTGCAGATGTTGGTGAACATTTGAATCCCAACACAAGGACCTATCACCAGGAGTGGTGGTTAAACCACTTTTTTTATATTCCTATAGGGTAGCAATTATACCATGTGGAGGTACCTGATACTCCAACACCCCGCCTTTGGCGTAGCTCGAGGGAATTGAACCTGAGACCTCAGCTCTGATACCATGTAAGGTTTTCCATTACACCAAAACCTGCAGATGTTGGTGAACGTTTGAAACCAAGCACAAGGCCCTATCACCCAGAGAGGTGGTTAAACCACTTGTTTTATATTCCTAGAGGTGCGGCAGTTATACCATGTGGAGGTACCCGATACTCCAACACCCTGCCTACGGCGTAGCTCAAGGGAATTGAACCTAAGACCTATGCTCTGATACAATGGTCAGGTACGCATGGTACTCCAAAAATACCGAACACCTTGAGCAACCGCTTCACACAAATAGATCAAAAATCAACACACCGATGTTTGTCACGTAGTTAAAACCCTCGAGAGGAAAATAGTCCATGGCCCCAGCCAAATAGATACTTAGAGCAATTTATTATGCAAAATAAATAAATTTATATGAGCTTCTCATAATCGATCAACTAGCCAAGGACCCTCTATTTTCTTTAAATAGAGATCATAGACCAATCGGGTGTTAAGCCACGAATCAATGGTAGGTATGATCTAAGGGAAGTTGAACCGTCGGATCACTCTATGTCTAGAACATATCATGACCATCAGATTAGAATATTTACAAATGCATACTAAAGAAACACACTTTTACCGAAAGGATATATTACACAAGTTGATCTTAACTAACTCTGGAGTATTGGGTACCTCCACATGGTATAACCGCCACACGTCTGGAAATATAAATCAAGTGGTTTAACCACCACTCCTTGTGATAGGGCCTTGTGATGGGTTTCAAATTTTCACCAAAATCTGCAGGTTTTGGTGTAATGACAAACCTTACATGGTATCAAAGCTTTTATGAAGAGCTGGTTTCAGTTTTGATCAAGATTTGGAACCAGTGTTGCTAAAACTTTGAAAGGGTTTTCGGTTCTAGATTCTCTGTACATTTTTGGTGTATGGGAGCTATTCCATTGTGTACAGAACACTGTTCTCATTGGGAAATAGTTTTCTTTTCACCAAAAACCATTTCTGTTTGCTCCAGAAACACCCATTTCGACAAATCTGAAGGTATAATGTTATAGTGACGGATTTGTTTTTTGGTAAATCTCTCATATTTAATCAGTTTATTATTATATATTTTTTTGTTTTAGTCTCAGACTGTTTCCTTTCCTGACTGCGTATGCTCTTTGCCGTGCACCTTGTGTGATCGCGATGAATTAGAAACAGTAAGGGAAAGTTTTTTTTCTTGTCTTCTCGGCTACGTATGCTCTTTGTCGTGCACCTTGTGCAATCATGGCAAATCAGAAACAACAAGAAAACTTGAAAATGTAGACTTTCTGGGTAAAATAACCAAGATCTAACCCCATTGTGTAGAAAAGTTTTTTTTGTTTTTGTTTTTCATTTTTTTTTGTGATTTGCAGGAAAAGAAAGCAAGCACGGAGAACAAGAGAGAAGAGTAAAAAAACCCACCTTCCTCTTTCCATTATTTTACGTACCTTTTAAACTTAGCTCACTTAGTCCAAAGTTTCTTTATTGCTTAATAGGTTTTGAGTTCAAGTCTTATTAAGCTACTTTTTATGCATGCAATTTCTATTTTCAAGTTACTTTATTGTAAAAGTCCATCTCACATAAATAAAATAAAATAAAAGTGAGTCACTTTAAGTCTTTTAATTTATTGTCGCACTATTTAGAAGTCACATTATTGTAAAAGTGAACATTACTTATTCTACAAAAGTGATTCACTTCAAAGCAACTTTATTGTAAAAGTTATTGTCAAAGGTTGATCTTGGGAAGAAGGGGCTTCGTTTTTTAGTTGGTCAAGTTAATATCTGCCACGTCACTATTGGGGACATCTTCAATTTTTTCTTTGATCAAGCATAACTTCATCATCCAAAATCAGTTTTAAGTGCCATTTTTTTTTAAAAACCGCATATTTTTTCGAGCTCTTTGCATCCAGATAGTTATCTTCTCTTCTTTTAGTAATTATTTTATAGTATGGATGCCCCTTGTGATATTATACTTATAAGTTCTAACTATTTCTCATAGAAATATCGTATGAAGGATGTTCTGCGAAGTAGGGGACTTTTTAGGATAACCTCAGGGAAAGAAATAGAACCCACTGATCATGATAAGAAAATTAAATGAAAAAATAGATATGATGAAGCTCATGGATTGATTGGGATGTCAATCTCTACTAATTTGCGATTCCACATATATGGAATTGATGAACCTAATCTCGCTTGGGAAAATTTGGAATCTGTGTTTGGTAAACACAATGAAATTCAAGGTCATCAACTTGAGAATAAGTTGCTTTCCTTGAATCCAAATGATTTTTCATGCATTCAATACTATTTATCTAAGTATAAAACTCTTAAACTATTATGTGCAGAATGCAAGATTAAGAAAGAAGACAAACAATGTATTTATCATATTCATTCAAAACTTGGACCTGCAAATTATGTTTTTGTATCTACATTCTAATCCATGAAACAATCATTGACTGCAAATAGCTATCAAGAGACTAGCCTTGAATCCTTTTGTGATTCCTTAATTAGAGAGCAATATAAGCTCATTCATCTTGGAATAATTAACAATGCAGATACATTTGGGAAATCCTTATTGTCCCAACAGAAAGAAAAGTCCAAGCCTCCCAAGAAACAGAATTTTCACAATAATAAGCAAAACAACAAGGGTCTCA
>LPNX011093520.1:482316-504223 GCA_001517045.1 Pseudotsuga menziesii | reverse complement strand
TAACACTGGAAGAAGCATGGAGTAAAATTAAACCAGATGTAAGTCACTTTCGTGTGTTTGGTTGTGAAGCATGGGCTCACATTCCGGATGAAAAATGGAAACATGGATTCGAACTCTCTGCTGGTTATGATATTTAGTTGGTTGCTTTTTACCCATGTTTTAATTAAAAACCCTTGCGATACTTCATTAGGTAGCAGAAGCTCTTGAAGCTATGATGTGTATGAGGTTCTGGTTAAGTACTTCAGCCTTACGGCTTAATTATGTACTGTTATTGTTTTTCAGATTATAAAGAACCTTCTTTATGCTCAGAGGTTTTGAATGACACCTGTCATGTTTGTTTCAGTTTTTCTTTTACGTTTGAACTTCAAGATAATGAAGTTTGTGAACTAGGTTTTACTCACCCTGTCAGTAATGTAATCTTATTTACAATTAATATAGATTACTTACGTATGTTGGTTTATTTAGCAGGGCATGGTTTCGACCCATCGTTTCTATAGGCTATAAGCCTACCTTGATTTGATATTTATATTGCAAATGGTTAATGATTCTTGGTTTATTTTGTTCGTTATTTACATATGTATTTTATTTATTACTACTCTGTAAATTATAATTATTTTTAAGCACTATTTAGAAGATATGGGTAATTTCTGGAACTCGACTTTTAAGGATTAAAAGAAATACTGTAAACCCAACAGTTTATGAAATTCTTGTTTCTGCTTATAGTATTCTTTACTCTGTTTTTGAAAAATAGAATAATGAAAAATTATTTGACTTACAGTTATAAATATGATGCTAACTTTGTATGAAATGAAAATATTCTAATTAGTTTTGCTTCTAGTTTTTAGTTAAGAAAAAATATTTAGGATTTTAGTGCAGCATACTTGACATTACACAGTTACTTTTCATTCATAAACCCTAAACACAAACATGCCTGCAATAGATAAACTAAGAATTATTTAACTAAGTACATTAAAAATAAAATAGAACATGTTAAGGACAAGACGACAATAGCTTAAGGAGGCTGTTACTCCCAACCAAATTGTTGGAGAGCACTCAAACAATGCTTCCTTAGGACTCCTAAGCTTGTTCCTGGTCTTCTTGGATGAGAACTGGGTGGACAATATAACTATAAGACCTTTGTCACCTGACTGGTCCAATTACCTCAGTAATAAAAATCTGCTCTCAGCAGTATGACCTTCATCTTAAAAGCTGCAACTAGATCAATATCAACAGTTATTCCCTCAAACACACTCCAAACTCCCCTCCATTGAATTTATCTTGAGTACAATTCATTCACCCTAAAAGATCACTTCTCTAGAATGAGCAGCCTCAGCTCTCTTCAATGGGAAATTTCATAGAGATGCCTAGGTCTTCTAGGTCAGTTTTCATTAAATAAGACACATGCTCTGATTCCACTTTCTTGGGAATCATGACCACAAATATAGGGAAGTTGCCACCTACAACAGTTGGAAGTGGTTTTAGGTTGCTGCCACATGTCAGTTTGCTCTCCACCCAGTCTCCTCCACCAATTGACCAATAAACACTCTTTTAATTGGTTCCTTAAGTTGTTGTCTCCTCATTTATTTCTTTATAAATAAGATATTCTGAATTTACATTAAATATTCTTGACCCCACTGGGTCATCAATTACAACTTAGCATAAAATTTAACACAATGTTCCTCAAATGTTATAATTTTTTTTTTGCAAATTGGGGCATGTGACATACACACCCCCTTAAATTATAACATTGTCCTCAATGTTATTTATTACTCATCGTTAGAGTTCCCTCGAAATAGAATTGGATATGCATCCCACGTATGACTTTTCAATTCCCAAGTGGCTTCCTCTAGACTAAGGTGCTTTCATTGCACCTTCACTTGACCAATGGCGCGGTTTCGAAGTGTGATCTCCCTCCACTTGAGGATATAGTGTGGTTCCACTAGAAAATCTCCTTCAGGTTCCACCTGTACATCATTCTAGTTAATAACATGAGTAGCATCATGCACATATTTCTTTAATATAGAAATGTGAAAAACATTGTGAACTCTTAAATTCGATGGTAAGGCTAACTAATAGGCTACCTGTCCAATCCTCAATGGTATTTCAAAAGGACCATAATAACGAGGTGCTAGTTTGGCAAAACTACCCAAATTCAGAGAACTATTTTTGGGTCTCACCTTAATGAAAACATGTTCACCTACTTGGAACTCTTTTGGAGTTCTTTTAATTCCTGCTTGACTTTTTTGTCGATCTTGCGTAATTTTCAGATTACCTTGTACCCGCTTTAAAATTACTTTCATTTCTTTCAATAATTCAGGTCCTAATACAAACCTATCCACTGTATTACTCCAAGAGATGGGAGTGTTACATTTCCTTCCATACATAATTTCGAAAAGACTATTATTATTATATGCAAATTCTATAAGGTGTAAATAATCTTCCCATTTACCTAGCTATTCCGTTACATACATTCTTAGCAGATCTTCCAATACCTGATTTACTCTTTCAATCTGTCCATCAGTTTGAGGTAGGCAGGAGGTACTGAAATTTAACGTGGTATTTAATCCTTTAAACAAAGATCTCCAAAAGTTACCTGAAAATTTAGGGTCTCGGTCTGAAATTATGACCTCCGGTATCCCATGCAGTCAAAAAATTTACTTTAAAAAGATATCAGCTATATTTGCAGCTTTATAAGTATTTTTTATAGGTATAAAATGGGCTTCTTTACTCAATTCGTCAACCACTACCATTATGGAGTCATTTAAGTTCTTATTTTTAAGCAGTCTAGTAACAAAATCGAGGCTAACTATCTCCCATTTTCAACTAGGAATGGACAAAGGCTGAAGTAGTCCAGCTGGATGATGATGTTCAGTTTTTACTTGCTGACACTCAAAGCATCTAGCAATATATTCTACCAGTTCAGTCTTCATGTTTGGCCAAAAATACTCTTTTCTTAACATGGTTATAGTTTTCTGATAACTCGGATGGCTTGAATAATGAGTTTTATGGATTTCTTCTAATATTAATAAGTTAACATTAGGTACATTAGGTACATATATTATGTCTTTATATAGTAAAAATATTTTTTCATTCAAGCTATACAATGTACTTAGACTTTCCATTGGATTTTCTTTAGCTTTTTCTTGTAACTTTAAGTAATTTTCATCCTGTTATATCCCTACTTTAAGCCGTTCTTCCAAATCTATTGTATAAGTGCTAATAGCTGCTGTAAAATTCTGCTTTTCATTTCTACTTAATGCATCAACAAATTTATTTTATTTCCCTTTAATGTGTTGAATTTCGAAATCATATTCACTTAGAAAAGCTAGCCACCTAGCTTGTGTAGCATTCAGGTTAGGTTTATCTAACATATATTTTAATCCCTTATTATCTATCATTAAAATAAATTTTCTTCCAATTAAATGATGATGCCACATCTTTAAAGCATGTATGACAACAACTAATTCCAAGTCATAGGTTGCATAATTTTTTTCATGAATCTTCAATTTCCTAGACTCGTAAGCAATGATATGTCCTTCCTGAGTCAATACTCCACCTAAATCATCATTGCAAGCATTGATACATACTATAAAATCTTTATTTGGATAAGCTATTCTTAAAATTAGTGCACTAGTTAACAAGGTTTTTAACCTTTTAAAACTATCCTCGTACTTCTAATTTCAATCAAATCTCTTTCCCTTTTTCTGCAAAGAGGTTATCGGATTTGCAATTTTCGAAAACCCTTTGATGAACCTCTAGTAATAACCGGTAATCCCCATGAATGATAGAACATAGGTTATGTCTTTAGTAACTAGCCAATATTCAATTGCCTTTATCTTTTCGGGATCCACCGAAATTCCTTCTTTAGTCACCACATGACCTAAGTACTGGATTTTATCTTTAAAGAAACCACATTTACTAAACTTTGCAATGAGCTGATGTTCTCGCAACTCTTACAAGACAATTTTTAAATGTTATTTATGTTCTTATTCAGATTTCAAATAAATTAATATGTCGTCGATAAACACGACTACAAATTTATCCAGGTATTTATGCATTACATTATTCATTAGACCCATAAAAACAGCTGGAGCATTAGTAAGCCCAAATGGCATGATGATAAACTCATAACGTCCATATTGAGTCCTAAAAATTGTTTAAAAATGTCTTCATCTTTAATTCCGACTTGGTCATATACTAATCGCAAGTCAATTTTTGAAAATACCATGGCTCCACATAGTTGATCAAACGGATCATCTATGTGAGGTAACAGGTATCTGTTCTTGATATTCATCTTATTTAATTGACTATAATATATGCATAGTCGTAGATTTTTGTCCCTTTTATTAACAAAGATGACAGGTGCCACCTAGCGAGACACACTAGGTCGAACGTAATTCTTGTCAATAAGTTCTTTTAATTGTGACTTAAGTTCATTTAATTTGAGTATATTCAGCGGATAAGGGCCCTTTGAGCTGGGCATTGCACCAAGTACCGGCTCAATAGTAAAATCTAATTCTCCCTTCGAAGGTAGTCCCGAAATTTCTTCCGAAAATACATCTTCATATTCCTTTAGAACTGGTATATCCTCCAATTTTAATTTATCTATGTTGTTAATATTTTCTTCATTGGTTATTGTTACTTCATAAGCCTTACAACCTTTCCTAACTATTCTCTTAAGCTGTAGAGAAGAAATATGCCTTACGGTTGTTTTTCTAGGAATTCCCTTTACGCTTATAAATTTTTAATTATTATTTATACAAATAAAGGTTTTATCAAAGCAATTCAAGACCACCCTATGCTGATCTAACCAATCCATACCAATTAATATGTCATATGAACCTAAAGGTAATACATTCAGCTCAACAAAAGTTTCAAATTGATCCATAGTTACTGCACAATTCCTTACAAAGCCAATTACCTTTCTCTTTGCACCAGTTGCTGACTGAACTAACCAAGAACTTGCAAAATTTTCAACTGGGAGTTTACATTTTTCTACCGAGTTAGGAGAAATATATCCTAAACTAGCTCCTGTATCAATTAAAATAGACATGGGTTTTTGATTTATCTTACCTTCTACTTCCACCATGGAAGTTTGATAATCTGCTTGCCGATTCTCCAAAGCTGCATTGATCATGGGCATAGTCCTCGCTAAATCACCAACAGTCATCTCCTCCTGTATTGTGTGGACATTGCTAACAATCTTTTTCTGATTGGGACAAACTAAGGCATAATGTGGACCATTGTATTCCCAACACTTTATGGGTTCTTTCCGTTCAAATTTCTTTGTGTAATTACATTGATTGTTAGCAGACTTTTTATTCTTTTGATTGTTCTGATTGTTCTGTAAATTATTATTATTCCCCTAGAAATTCTTATTAAAAAAATTTCTGGTATTATTATTTTTAGAATTTCGATTAGGCACAAACTCTTTCTTCTTTTGAACAAAATTATTAATCTTGTTGGCCTTCCAGTTGGCCATACTCTCCTTTTTACGATTCTGTTCATAACAGGAATTCGCTTTCCTCCTGGCTTCTTCCATTGTTTTCGAATGGTCATACTAAATCCTATCCTTTATGTGATAAGGTAAATAGCTGAGAAATCATTGTACTTTCGGTTTCTCATCCACAATGTACGGCACATACCTAAGCAGACTTAAAAACTTAGTCTTCAACTCTTTCATATTCATTGTACCTAGTTATAGCTCATAGAATTATTTATCCCTTTCTTCATAGTACTGTTCAGATAAAAATTTATTTTTGATGTATTTATTAAATGTGCTCCAATTCATGTTCTTCTTTCTTATACATTTTACTCGCTTTAAATCTTTCCACCATATATCATCTTTCGCTATAAGATTATAAATAGCCATCTTAGCCTTTAATTGGTTAGAATTGTTATAACTCTAGAAGTACTTCTTCATCTTGGATAACCAGGATTTTACTTCCTCCCCCTTTTTAGTTTCTCCATTAAATGTTGGCGGCTTGATCTTCTTAAACTCCCCAGATATTTCTTCATAAGGTTTATATTTTATTTTCCTAGTATGGTGGTTATCCTCACTACTATCACTAGTATAATGAGAGTTGCGTTGATCACCAAATACTTCAGAAGATGAGCTACTTTCATTTTTAATTTGTTTAGTCTTTTTATACTTATGTTTATAACTTATATCTTCCAAATCAGCTCTTTTACCCTTTCCCTCAGTATGAAATATTTCAATTAAGATCTGATTCAGCTCCTCCTGAGCTCTCAGAATCCTCTCATTTTCTTTCTTAACAGATTCCATTTCAAATTTTAATTCTTTTACTATTTGTAATAGTTCTGAAGAATTAGTGGTTATTTCTTCTTTTATAGGTTCTCTTTGTAGATTATCTTGTTTAGTATAAGGAGATTCCTCTTCCGCATATTCCTTCAATATTTCCATACCTATCGTTAAACTCAGAAACAAATTTCTCTATTTATATCATTCAAAGAAAACAACATAAGCAGAATGATTTAAATTTATTGTTCCATATAAGCAAGTTGAACTTCATTAAGGCCTAGTGATTGAAGCTTGTGCTCTAATACCACATGTAATTACCCAAAACTTCATAAAATTTTAAAATTTTTGAAGTGACATAAAATGTCTAAAATCGTAGTTTACTAACTGTTAGCAGTTAGTGGAAAATGAAACAGTTTGACAATTTTTAAGGATTAATTTCAAAAACAGAAAAAATAATACAGATTTAATTTTTATAAGTTATATAAAACTGACTTGCATTTAGTTGCCGTTAGTTGTACTGATGATTTACTTTTGTCAATTAGGTGAGAAACCATGTTTTAAATCGGGGCTTACTTAGCATTATGTTAACTCAAAAGGATTGTTGGTTCTTACAGGTTCAGTAGGTAAGCGTTTGATCAAGTAGGGGTTTATTTTGAATTAAGTCGAGAAGTACTTCTTCAGCATGATAATATGCTAGTATATAAACTGATTATTAACATGCAAGACTTCGATGAGGTAAAGTAAATTCCTTCGTTGGTTTGGATCTATGACAGTATTTGTATTTAAGCCATAATGACTTTTATCCTTAACATTATTTAATGTTATTTACAAGAATGATTTCTTCCAAGGTTTCTTTCTGCCGTAAAGATTATAGTACCTAGTCAATTATAGATTCTTACAATGAGCATAGAGCTCATGATCTTGTCCTAAAATTACTTCTACTGTATCATGATCTTACTGCTATTTTCATGTTTAAAACTCAAGTGCACTACTCTTTAGGTATGAACATAATCCTATGTTTTTCAAAGGTAAAGTTTACAATGAAGGATTAGTTACTTAAGAGAAACTCTTTCCAAAGGTTAATCTTCAATCTTCTTGAAGACTCCTTCATTTATCAGCATCAAGTCTTTCAGTGGAGAAGTTTCTAGCTCTTCAGTTTATGAAATAAATCATAATGTTATTATATTAATACTCTAATTATCATTTACTAGTCATGTAACAATACCAACGTATTCAGTGATTTGCTGCAATGATGATTATCATCTTACACAACTAGTAGACAAGATGTATTCATGATCTCTAGATTATAATCATGATATAAGTGTTATCGTAATATTGCAATACTATATTGATTTATAATGTTACAACAAACAATACTACTTGTATCCTAAGGTAGTTTTACTACCTAGTAACTACTATTGTTTAGTCGAAACTATTGGCATGATATATTATAAGGTTTTGTCCCTATGTAAGGTTTGCTATTACACCAAAACTTGCAAATGTTGGTGAACATTTTGAAGCCCAGCACAAGGCCCTATCGCCAAGAGTAGTGGTTAAACCACTTGTTTTATATTCCCAGAGGTGTGGTAGTTATACCATGTGGAGGTACCCGATACTCCAACACCCTGCCTCCGGTGTAGCTCAGGGGAATTGAACCTAAGACCTATGCTCTGATACCATGTAAGGTTTTTCGTTACACTAAAACCTGCAAATGTTGGTGAACATTTGAAACCCAACACAAGGCCCTATCACCAAGAGTTGTGGTTAAACCACTTGTTTTATATTCCCAGAGGTGTAGCAATTATACCATGTGGAGGTACCTGATACTCCAACACCCCGCCTTCGGCGTAGCTCGAGGGAATTGAACCTGAGACCTCATCTCTGATACCATGTAAGGTTTTCCATTACACCAAAACCTACACACGTTGGTGAACGTTTGAAACCAAGCACAAGGCCCTATCACCAAGAGAGGTGGTTAAACCACTTGTTTTATATTCCTAGAGGTGCGGCAGTTATACCATGTGGAGGTACCCGATACTCCAACACCCTGCCTCTGGCGTAGCTTGAGGGAATTGAACCTGAGACCTATGCTTTGATACAATGGTTGAGTACACATGGTACTCCAAAAATACCGAACACCTTGAACAACCGCTTCACACAAATAGATCACAGATCAACACACCGATGTTTGTCACGTGGTTAAAACCCTCGAGAGGGAAACAGTCCATGGCCCCAGCCAAATAGATACTTAGAGCAATTTATTATGCAAAATAAATAAAGTTATATGAGCTTCTCATAATCGATCAACTAGCCAAGGACCCTCTATTTTCTTTAAATAGAGATCATAGACGAATCGGATATTAAGCCATGGATCAATGGTAGGTATGATCTAAGGGAAGTTGAACCGTCGGATCACTCTATGTCTAAAACATATCATGACCATCAGATTAGAATATTTACAAATGCATACTAAAGAAACACACTTTTACCTAAAGGATATATTACACAAGTTGATCTTAACTAACTCTAGAGTATCGGGTACCTCCACATGGTATAACCGCCGCACGTCTGGGAATATAAAACAAGTGGTTTAACCACCACTCCTAGTGATAGGGCCTTGTGATGGGTTTCAAATTTTCACCAACACCTGCAGGTTTTGGTGTAACGAAAAACCTTACATGGTATCAAAGCTTTTATGAAGAGCTGGTTTCAGTTTTGATCAAGATTTGGAACCGATGTTACTAAAACTTTGAAAGGGTTTCTGGTTCTATATTTTTTTTACATTTTTGGTGTAAGGGAGCTATTCCATTATGTCCAGAACACTGTTCTCATTGGGAAATAGTTTTCGTTTCACCAAAAACCATTTCTGTTTGCTCCAGAAACACCCATTTCAACAAATTTGAAGGTATAATGTTACAGTGACGGATTTGTTTTTTGATAAATATCTCATATTTAATCAGTTTATTATTAGATTTTTTTTGTTTTAGTCTCAGACTGTTGCCTTTCCTGACTGTGTATTCTCTTTTTCGTGCACCTTGCATGATCGCGGTGAATCAAAAACAGTAAGGGAAAGTTTTTTTTCTTGTCTTCTCGGCTACGTATGCTCTTTGTCGCACACCTTGTGCAATCACGGTAAATCAAAAACAATAAGAAAACTTGAAAACGTAGACTTTCTGGGTAAAATAACCAAGATCTAACCCCATTGTGTGGAAAAGTTTTTCTTGTTTTTGTTTTTCATTTTTTTGTGATTTGCAGGAAAAGAAAGCAAGCACAGAGAACAAGAGAGAAGAGTAAAAAAAACCCACCTTCCTCTTTCCATTATTTTACGTACCTTTTAAACTTAGCTCACTTAGTCCAAAGTTTCTTTATTGCTTAATAGGTTTTGAGTTCAAGTCTTATTAAGCTACTTTTTATGCATGCAATTTCTATTTTCAAGTTACTTTATTGTAAAAGTGCATCTCACATAAATAAAATAAAATAAAAGTGAGTCACTTTAAGCCTTTTAATTTATTGCCGCACTATTTAAAAGTCACATTATTGTAAAAGTGAACATTACTTATTCTACAAAAGTGATTCACTTCAAAGAAACTTTATTGTAAAAGTGATTGTCAAAGGTTGATCTTGGGAAGAAGGGGCTTCTTTTTTTAGTTGGTCAAGTTAATATCTGCCACGTCACTATTGGGGACATCTTCAATTTTTTCTTTGATCAAACATAACTTCATCATCCAGAATCAGTTTTAAGTGCCATTTTTTTTAAAACCGCATATTTTTTCGAGCTATTTGCATCCAGATAGTTAGCTTCTTTTCTTTTAGTAATTATTTTACAGTATGGCTGCCCCTTGTGATATTATACTTATAAGTTCTAACTATTTCTCATAGAAATATCGTATGGAGGATGTTCTGCTAAGTAGGGGACTTTTTAGGATAACCTCAGGGAAATAAATAGAACCCACTGATCATGATAAGAAAATTAAATGAAAAAATAGATATGATGAAGCTCGTGGATTGATTGGGATGTCAATCTATACTGGTTTGCGATTCCACATATATGGAATTGATGAACCTAATCTCGCTAGGGAAAATTTGGAATCTGTGTTTGCTAAACATAACGAAATTCAGGGTCATCAACTTGAGAATGAGTTGCTTTCCTTGAATCCAAATGATTTTTCATGCATTTAATACTATTTATCTAAGTATAAAACTCTTAAACTATTATGTGCAGAATGCAAGATTAAGAAAGAAGACAAACAATGTATTTATCATATTCATTCAAAACTTGGACCTGCATATTCTATTTTTGTATCTAAATTCTACTCCATGAAACAATCCTTGACTGCAACTAGCTATCAAATGCCTAGCCTTGAATCCTTTTGTGATTCCTTAATTAGAGATCAAGATAAGCTCATTCGTCTTGGAATAATTAACAACGTAGATACATTTGGGAAATCCTTATTGTCCCAACAGAAAGAAAAGTACAAGCCTCCCAAGAAACAGAATTTTCACAATAATAAGAAAAACAAAAAGGGTCTCAAACCTTCTCAGTCAGCTCCTTCTTTAAAAAATGACAAAGGATCCAAGAAAAAAGGAAAGAAGAGAGCATCATTGCAATTTTTGTGGGAAAGATAATCATGATGAATCTAAGTGTTTTAAGAAGATGGAAGCCTTGGAAGAAGCAATGAAGAAGCACCACATCAGCCTATATTCGTCTTCGGAATCTACCTCTCATGGGCATGCACTTTGTGCTTCTAGTTACTCTTATAATGCATCTTCTTCTTCTACTTCAATTGAATGACTCATTGATTCTAGAGCATCTTATCATATGGCTAAGGATAAATCCATCTTTTCTACTATGCCTGAATATAACACCAAACAAATATTTGTTGGTGATGATAGATCTCTAAGTGTTGTAGGATCTGGAACAATTTCATTAGAAAATGGTCATTTCAGTGATTTAGTATGTGTTCCAAAAATTTCCTGCAATTTTTTATCAGTCTATCAAATTACTCATTCAGGTGAAGGTAAAACTATGACGTTTACACCTCACCAAGTTGTAATCAAGGATTTTAAAAATCCTCAAAATGTCCTTACTACTAGAACTGTTGATGATATTACCAGGGTGTAAAAATTTAACAACTTTGGGTCATCACCTTTTCCTTCCGTTTTTGTTGCTCATAGTGATAACTTGAGAAAACTTTGGCATGAGCAATTTGGTCATTTAAATTATCGCTCATTGCAAAAACTATGTAAAGAAAATATGGTGACTGGTCTTCCCCTGGTATCTTGCAAGGATGGTGTGTGTTCCGGTTGTGTACTCAAAAAACATCATCGGGATAGTTTTAACAAACGTGGCTCTTGGAACGCCTCGGTTCCCTTAGAGCTTGTGCATAGTGACTTGTGTGACCCTCTTCCATCTGCTTCCTTTTCTGGTTTCAAATATTTCTTAACTTTCATTGATGACTACTCCAAACGCACTTGGGTTTATTTCCTAAAACTTAAGAGCGAAGTATTTAACATGTTCTTGGCCTACACGGCCCTTGTTGAAAAACAATTTGGTCATCAAATTATTAAGTTAAGATCTGACAATGGAGGAGAATATGTTAACAACAAGTTCACTACTTTTTTCATTGAAAAAGGAATCCAACAACAGCACATTGTTCCATATACACCACAACAAAATGGTGTACCTAAACAGAAGAACCACACTTTAAAAGAAATGGCTAATTGCATGATCCAATTTAAGGGAGTAAGGCTTCAATATTGGACTGAGGCCATAAATTGTGCAAATTACATAGTTAATCTCACATCCACTAAAGTATTACAAGGTATAACACTGGAAGAAGCATGGAGTAAAATTAAATCAGACGTAAGTCACTTTCGTGTGTTTGGTTGTGAAGCATGGGCTCACATTCCGGATGAAAAATGGAAAGCATTGCAGCCTAAAAGTGAAAAGTGCATATTTGTTGGATATTCTGAAGATGTAAAAGGTTATAGACTTCTTCAGCCACATTCTCATGATATAATCATTAGAAGAGATGTTAAATTTGATGAAAATCTCTTGGTCTGTGAGCCTAACTTGGCAGGTGTTCCATCTTTGGCCTATGAGCCTGATTCGACGATTATGCCTTCTTCTTCTTCTTCTTCTTCTTCCAGCTTCCTTGACAGGTTTCCAACTCCATTTTTTGATGGTGATAGTGAGGATGAAAATCCACCTCCGTCTACTCATGTTCCTCCAATTGCACCAGCACCAATACTTCCTTAATGGGTCTGTTCAACATGTGAAGCCGCTGGCGATCTTGCCGATGATCCTAGAGATAAACGTTGAACATGTTCTCAGTTTTAGCGAGCCTCTTCTCTTTTGTCTCAAATTTCCGAGAATCATGATCCAGAAACTTTTGCAGAAGCTTCAGGAAATCTAGATTGGGACGCAGCTATGGATGAAGAATATCGTTCCTTAATGGAGAACGATAATTGGGATCTTGTTCCTTTTTGAAAAGGAAGAAAACTTGTCAGATGTAAATGGATCTACATAACTAAGTATGCATCAGATTGAAGTGTTGAAAGACTTAAGGCAAGGTTAGTTGCCAAAGGTTTTTCCCAAGTTGAAGGGATTGAATACAATGAAACCTTTTCCCCTGTAGCAAAAATGAACTCCATCCACCTTGTTCTTTCCCTTGCAGCCTTACATAACTGGGAATTCCATCAAATGGATGTCAAGTCTGCCTTCTTACATGGTGATTTACATGAGGAAATTTACATGGAACAACCTCTTGGATATGTTCAGAATAAATCTAGCCTTGTTTGTCTCCTTAATAAATCCTTATATGGCATTAAGCAAGCTCCTAGAGCTTGGTATGCCAAAATGGATAGCTTTCTCCTTGACATTGGTTTTTCTAGATGCCATTCTGACCCCAATTTCTATACCAAGAAAGTAGGAAACCATCTCATCATACTTGTTATTTATGTCGATGATCTTATCCTTACTGTTAGTGACCCTAAACTTATAACCCATGTGAAATCCAGTCTTAAGCAAAATTTTGAAATGTCAGACTTAGGACATTTGAATTATTTTCTTGGTCTCCAAGTCTTGCAAACCAAAGAAGGAATCTTTCTTTCCCAGTCTAAGTATGCTTGTGACCTTCTTTGTCGCTTCCACATGGAATATTGTAAACCAGCCCCTTCTCCCTTCCAATCTAGAGTCAAACTTTCAACCACTTGTACTTCCCCTGAAGTAGATGCCACCTTGTATCATCAGCTTGTTGGTAGTATTTTATACTTGACTCATTCCCGTCCTGACCTTTCCTTTGTCATTGGTCATGTTTCCCGTTATACACAAACTCCTCACGAAAGTCACTAGAAAGGAGCAAAAATAATACTTTGATATATTCGAGGTACAATTCAGTTTGGGATTCATTGCAGTATAGGGGGGAAACCTTTGTTGGTTGGTTTCACTGATTCAGATTGGGCCAACGATCCTGATGATCGAAATTCTACTGTAGGTTATGTTTTCAGTCTATTATTTGGACCTGTCACTTGGGCTTATAAGAAACAACAAGCTCTTTCTCTTTCTTCAGCAGAAGCAGAATATGGAGCTGCAGTTAATGCTAGTCAGGAAGATTTATGGCTTTGACAGATCATTTCAGAGTTTGGATTCGAGCAGCAGCAACCTGCTCCACTTTGGTGTGACAATAAAAGTGCCATCAAGATTTCCAAAGATCCAGTTCTACATCAGCACAGCAAACACATTGAGCTACACATGCACTTCATCAGAAATCTTGTTCATAATCGTGTTATTGAAGTGCTCTATTGCCCTATAGATGATTAAGTTGCAAACATCTTCACCAAGTCTCTTACAGAGGCAAAGTTTTCTAAACTTCGGTCTATGTTAGGAGTTCAAGAATGTGTCCTTAAGGGGGGATAGGCTCTAATGCCTCCTTCCTTCTCCTAATAGTGTCACTTTTGTAAATGCTTCAATCCTATCCCAAGTTGTTCTTAAGGGGGGATGTTAGGATATTTATACACTTAGGAGTTAGTTAAGATCAACTTGTGTAATATATCCATTAGGTAAAAGTGTGTTTCTTTAGTTTGCATTAGTATGCATTTGTAAATATTCTAATCCGACGGTCATGATATGTTCTAAACATAGAGTGATCTGACGATTCAAATTCCCTTAGATCATACCTACCATGGATCTGTGGCTTAACACCCGATTGGTCTATGATCTCTATTTAAAGAGCATAGAGGGTCCTTGGCTAGTTGATCGATTATGAGAAACTCATGTAACTTTCTTTGTTTTGCATAATAAATTGCTCCAAGTAGCTATTTGGTTGGGGCCATGGACTGTTTCCCTCTCAAGGATTTTAACCACATGACAAACATCGGTGTGTTGATCTGTGATATATTTGTGTGAAGCAGTTGCTCAAGGTGTTTGGTCATTTGGGAGTACCCTATGTACCCAAACACCTTAATATACTAGTTCCAATGCATAGTATAATATTGACGATGGAAAGTTGATATGATGAGCAATCATATGAAACGTTAGACTATGGTTGAAGGCATAAATTTCATTATGGAAATGATATGAACTTTTATAATATAGTTGATTCCATTATTTGTATTATTGGCAATGATATAATTCATAATCGGATGTCCAGCATTGAAAATAGAAATCGACGCACACTTGGTTAAATTTCTGGAAGGGCACGTGGACCATCCTCCTCCATGCATTGGTTGACTTATAACGCAATGAAACCCTACATACTTGCATTTTGCTTCAAGGGTTTGTGTTCCTGTAGGCTGCGCTGTGAGACTTCTTGTGGCCATGAGAGGCCTTCTCTTTCTTAAACCTTGGTACTAAGCCTGCATTGCTGTGCAAAGTGGTTTAAGGGCTCATGGTTGGTGTTTTCAGTTTCTTTGGTGAGTTGAGAAAACACAGTGTGCATGGTTTTAAATTATTCAATTGGCTAGAAGCCTGTAAAGGTTTTTACCCTTGCGTCTATTCGTTCTTTGCATTGGAATCATGGAGATTGAAGATGTATCCTTGCTGCCTCTGTTACTGGGTTGGATTGAGGGTTTTCCTTGGTTTGGTGCATACGAATTGGGTGGTCGTAACTTCTTGGCTCTGAACTTCTTCTTGCTCATAGGTATGCATTTTTACCATGCCCAAAAATCCTCTGTCAAATTATTGACTATGTTAGGGTTTTAGTAATTTATGACTCAGAATTTTACATAATGTTTGGTTTTATGTTCTGGCAGACTATCGCTATCAACCCTATGATTTGTATGGAAATAAAGCTCGAGCATTTGATAACTTTGTGGGATTCCAACCGGTAATCCCTGGTCCCTGCTTGTCATTTGGCTTGTTGGATGAAGGTTTCTATGGTTGGAAACATGGCTTCGAACTCTCTGCTGGTTATGATATTTATTTGGTTGATTATTACCCATCTTTTAATTAAAAACCCTTGCGATACTTCACTAGGTAGCACAAGCTTTTAAAGATGTGATGTGTATGAGGTTCTGGTTAAGTAGTTCAGCCTTACGGCTTAATGATGTACTGCTGTTGTTTCTAAGATTATAAAGAACCTTCTTTATGAACAAAGGTTTTAAATGACACCTGTCTCGTTTGTTTCAGTTTTTCTTTTACGTTTGAACTTCAAGATAATGAAGTCTGTGAACTAGGTTTTACTCTCCCTTTCAGTAATGTAATCTTATTTACAATTAATATAGATTGCTTACGTATGTTGGTTTATTTAGCAGGTCGGGGTTTCGACCCATCGTTTCTACAGGCTATAAGCCTACCTTGATTTGAGATTTATATTGCAAATGGTTAATGATTCTTCATTTACTTTGTTCGTTATTTACATATTTATTTTATTTATTACTAATCTTTAAATTATAATTATTTTTAAGCAATGTTTAGAAGATATGGTTAATTTCTAGAACTCGGATTTTAAGGATTAAAAGAAATACTATAAAACCTACAGTTTATGAAATTCTTGTTTATGCTTATAGTATTCTTGACTTTGTTTTTGAGAAATAAAATAATGAAAGATTATTTCACTTTCAGTTATAAATATGATGCTAAATTTGTATTAAATGAAAAGATTCTAAACAGTTTTTCTTCTAGTTTTTAGTTAAGAAAAAATATTTAGGTTTCTAGTGCAACATACTTGAAAACTAGAGTAATATTAACTCTTAGTAATTTTTGTAAAATAAAAAGATTGTAAAAGAATCCGTAGCTCCTAGATAAGACATACTCTGAGTTGTCAAGTTAATGTTTATGAACTATTTTATTATTTTCTTTTTACATATTTTCTCAAATATTAGTTGTTTACTTTACTATTGTTGACTATAATAACTTTATTTTATCAGTTTACTAATGCTTAAATAATAATAATATTTACTATTTCTTTATACCTGTGTTTCCATTTAGTTGGCTGAAGTAAAATAATAAGTGCAGATAAAAACATAGCACTGTTGTTCAGTGAAATTCATAAACATTGAAGTAAAATTTATTTCTATTCACATTCAGATAAAAGAATCATATCTACTATTTACATTCCAAATAAAGAATCAGTTCATTTACCTAAGACAATCTAATTGTGCTAGAGTACAACCTGAGTTTAGGTGTGGAAAAACACAGCTTGGAAATTTATTTTCTATCAATTTCACTTATTTACATAATCATTTCCATTTCTACTATAATATATAATTTTACTGAACTTAACATTTCACAGTTACTTTTCATTCATAAACCCTAAACACAAACATGCCTGCAATAGACAAACTAAGAATTATTAAGTGAAGATAGTAAAAATAAAATAGAACCTGTTGAGGACGATACGACAACAGCTTAAGGAGGTTGTTCCTCCCAACCAAACTCCTGGAGAGTGCTCAAACAACGCTTCCTCAGGACCCCTGAGCTTGTTCCTGGTCTTCTTGGCCGAGAACTAGGTGGGGAATACAACTATAAGACCTCTGTCACCTGACTGGTCCAATTACCTCAGTAATAAAAATATGCTCTCAGTAGTATGATCTTCAACTTAAAAGATGCAACTAGATCAATCTCAACAGTTATCGCCTCAAACACACTCTAGACTCCCCTCCATTGAATTTCTTTTGAGTAAAATCCATTCACTCTGAATGATCACTTCTCTAGAATGAGAAGCCTCAGCTCTCTTCAATGGGAAATTTTATAGATATTCCTACGTCTTCTGGGTCAGTTTTCATTAAATGAGCCACCTGCTTTGATTCCACTTTCTTGGGGAATCATGACCACAAATATAGGGAAGTTGCCACCTGCAACAGTTGGAAGTGGTTTGAGGATGCTGCACATGTTAGTTTGCTCTCCACCCAGTCTCCTCCACCAATTGACCAGTAAACACTCTTTTAACAACTTCCCTAAGCTGTTGTCTCCTCATTTATTTATTTATAAATAAAATATTCTAAATTTACATTAAATATTCTTGACCCCACTCGGTCATCAATTACAACTTAGCATAAAATTTAACACAATGTTCCTCAAATATTATAAAATTGTTTATGCAAATTGAGGCATGTGACATACACACCCCCTTAAATTATAACATCGTCATTGATGTTATTTATTCATCATCCTCAGAGTTCCCCTAAAATAGAAATGGATATGCATCCTACATATGACTTTCCAATTCCCAGGTGGCTTCCTCTGTACTAAGGTGCTTCCATTGTACCTTCACTTGACCAATGGTGTGGTTCTGAAGTGTGATCTCCCTCCGCTACAGGATACAGTCCGGTTCCACCAGAAAATCTCCTTCGGGTTCCACCTGTACATCATTCTAGTTAATAACATGACTAGCATCATGCACATATTTATTTAATACAAAAATGTGAAAAACATTATGAACTCTTAAATTCGGTGATAAGGCTAACTGATAGGCGATGATCATCCTCGACAGTATTTCAAAAGGACCACAATAACGAGGTGCTAGTTTGGCACAACTACCCAACCTCATAGAACTCTTTTTGGGTTTCACCTTAATGAAAACATGTTCACCTACCTGGAACTCTTTTGGAGTTCTTTTAAGGTCTACTTGATTTTTTTGTCGATCTTGTGCAATTTCCGGATTACCTTCTACCTGCTTTACAATTACTTCCATTTCTTTCAATAATTCAGGTCCTAATACTAACCTGTCCACCGGATTACTCCAAGAGATGGGAGTGTTACATTTCCTTCCATACAGAATTTCGAAAGGACTATATCTAGCTTAAGATTGATAATTATTATTATATGCAATTTCTACCAGGTGTAAATAATCTTTCCATTTACCTAGTTGTTCCTTTACATACATTCTTAGTAGATCTTCCAGTACCTGATTTACTCTTTTAGTCTCTCCATCAGTTTAAGGATGGAAGGAGGTACTAAAATTTAACATGGTATTTAATTCTTTAAACAAATATCTCCGAAAGTTACTTGTAAATTTAGGGTCTTGGTCTGAAATTATGACCTTCGGTATCCCATGCAGTCAAAAAATTTGCTTTAAAAAGATATCAGCTATATTTGCAGCTTTATAAGTATTTTTTTACAGGTATAAAATGGGCTTCTTTACTCAATTTTTCAACCACTACCATTATGGAGTCATTTAAGTTCTGATTTTTAGGCAGTCCAGTAACAAAATCGAGGCTAATTATCTCCCATTTCCAACTAGGAATGGGCAAAGCCTGAAGTAGTCCAGCTAGATGCTGATGTTCAATTTTTACTTGCTAACATTCAAATCATATAGAAATATATTCTTCCAATTCAGTCTTCATGTTTGGCCAAAAATACTCTTTTATTAACATGGTTATAGTTTTCTGATAACCTGGATGGCCTGAATGAGGAGTTTTATGAATTTCATCTAAAATTAATAACTTAATCTTAGGTACATTAGGTACATATATTCTGTCTTTATATAGTAAAAATAATTTTTCATTCAAGTTGTACCCTGTACTTAGACTTTCTATGGGATTTTCTTTTGTTTTTGCTTGTAATTTTAAGTAATTTTCATCTTGTTCTATCCCTACTTTAAGTTGTTCTTCCAAATCTGTTGTATAAGTGCGGATAGCTGCTATAAAATTCAGCTGTGCATTTCTGTATAATGCATCAACAACTTTATTTTCTTTCCCTTTAATGTGTTGAATTTTGAAACCATATTCACTTAGAAAAGATAGCCATTTAGCTTGTCTAGCATTCAGGTCAGGTTGATCTAACAAATATTTTAATCCATTATTATCCGTCATTAAAATAAAAATTCTTCCAATTAAATGATGATGCCCAATCTTTAAAGCATGTATGACAACGGCTAATTGCTAGTCATAGGTTGCATAATTCTTTTCATGAATATTCAATTTCCTAGACTCATAAGCAATGACATGTCCTTCCTGAGTCAATACTCCACTTAAAGCGTCATTACAGGCGTCAGTACATACTATAAAATCTTTATTTGGATCAGCTATTCTTAAAATTGGTGCACTGGGTAACAAGGTTTTTAACTTTTTAAAACTATCCTCACACTTCTGATTCCAATCAAATCTCTTTTCCTTTTTCTGCAAAGAGGTTATCGGATTTGCAATTCTCGAAAACCCTTCGATGAACCTCCGGTAATTACCGGTAATCCCCATGAATGATCGGACATCAGTTACATATTTAGGAACTAGCCAATATTCGATTTCCTTTATCTTTTCTCAATCCACCGAAATTCGTTCTTTAGTCACCACATGACCTAAGTACTGAATTTTATCTTTAAAGAAGTTGCATTTACTAAACTTTACAAAGAGTTGATGTTCTCGCAACTCTTGCAAGACAATTTTTAAATGTTCTTTATGTTATTCTTCATATTTTGAATAAATTAATATGTTGTCGATAAACATAACTACAAATTTATCCAGGTATTTATGCATTACATTATTCATTAGACACATAAAAGCAGCTAGACTGTTAGTAAGCCTGAATGGCATGACGAAAAACTCGTAATGCCCATATCGAGTCCTAAAAGTTGTTTTAAAGATGTCTTCATCTTTTATTCTGACTCGGTGATATCCCGATCGCAAGTCAATTTTTGAAAATACCTTGGATCCACGTAGTTGATAAAATAGATCATCTATGCGAGGTAACGCATATCTTTTCTTGATATTCATCTTATTTAATTGATGATAATATATGCATAGTCATAGAGTTTCGTCCTTTTTCTTAACAAAGATGATAGGTGCCCCCCAGGGAGACACACTAGGTCGAATGTAATTCTTGTCAATAATTTCTTTTAATTGTGACTTAAGTTCATTTAATTCAAGTATATTCATCTGATAAGGGGCCTTTGAGCTGGGCACTGCACCAGGTACTAGCTCAATGGTAAAATCTAATTCCCTCTTCGGAGGTAGTCACGGAATTTGTTCCAAAAAGACATCTTCATATTCCTTTAGAACTGGTATATCCTCCAATTTTAATTTATCTACGTTGTTAATATTTTCTTCATTGGTTTTTGTTACTGCATAAGCCTTACAAACTTTCCTAACAGCTCTCTTAAGCTGCAAAGTAAAAATCTACCTTACGGTTGTTTTCCTAGTAATTCCCTTTACACTTATAAATTTTCCATCATTATTTGTACAAGTAAAGGTTTTATCAAATCAATTCAAGACCCCCCTATGCTTCTCTAACCAATCCATACCAATTAATATGTCGTATGAACCTAAAGGTAATACATTGAGATTAACAAAAGTTTCAAATTGATCCATAGTTACTGCACAATTCTTTACAAAGCTAATTACCTTTCTTTTTGCACCAGTAGCTAACTGAACTAACCAAGAAATTGCAAACTTTTCAACTGGGAGTTTAAATTTTTCTACCAAGTTAGGAGAAATATAGCTTAAACTAGCTCTTTGATCAATTAAAATAGATATGGGTGTTTTATTTATCTTAGCTTCTACTTCCACCATGCAAGTTTGATAGTCTGCTTGCCGATTCTCCAAAGTTGCGTTATTCCTGGGCATAGTCCTCGCTAAATCCCCAATATTCATCTCCTCCTGTATTGTGTGGATATTGCTAACAGTCTTTTTTTGATTGGGACAAACTGAGGCATAATGTGGACCATTGCATTCCCAACACTTTACGGGTTCTTTTTGTTCAAAGTTCTTTGTGTAATTACTGTGATTGTTAGCATACTCTTTGTTCTTTTGATTGCTCTGATTGTTCTGTGAATTATTCTTATTCCCCTAGAAATTCTTATTAGAAACGTTTATGGTATTATTATTTTTAGAATTACGATTAGGCACAAACTCTTTCTTCTTTTGATCAAAATTATTATTCCTTTTGACCTTCCAGTTGGCCATACTCTCCTTTTTACGATTCCATTCATAACAAGAATTCGCTTTTCTCATGGCTTCTTCCAGGGTTTTCGGATTGTCATACTCAATCCTATCCTTTATGTAATAAGGTAAACAACTGAGAAAGCATTGTACCTTCGATTTCTCATCCACAAAGTATGGCACATACCTAAGCAGACTTAGAAACTTACTGTTCAACTCTTTCATATTCATTGTACCTAGTTTTAGCTCATAGAATTCTTTATCCCTTTCTTCATAGTACTGTTCAAGTAAAACAAAAAATTGAAGTATTTCTTGAATGTACTCCCATTG
>LPNX011093520.1:458681-473371 GCA_001517045.1 Pseudotsuga menziesii | reverse complement strand
TTGATTTATATTAATGTTATGCATCTAACAGTTTGCTACTAACACATTTGCAGAACTTTAGATAACTTCCAAGAGCAGTACTCCAGAAAGAACAGTGTGATAAAGTAAGAGGTGGTTCAGTCATGAGAACCCATGACGGTTATGATGCTTGAGATTCTTACGAGCGAGCAGAAGATGCCATGGGAGAAAATGTCTGTAATGGAAATAATGACATAGAGTCTAATGGAAGGATATTCTAGGGGACACCATCCGAGGTTGTAGCCACCATGAGAAGCTTTGTTAAAGCCTAGGAAGAGAAGCATCAGTTGAATGCTGCCATATTGCAGAGTTTGACAGATTTATAGAAAAAGATAGATTCTGGACGAGGTACATCAAGGCCAAAAGGAAGTAAGAGCAGCACTAGGAGAAGGAGAACGACTTCCAGTGGGTCATCTGACTTTGAAGAATCCACTAGAGATACAATTTCATCTTCTCATAAAAAGAAAAGAAGAAGGAACTATAGGAATCGCTCTCAAGATGAATTTAGGAAAGCTAAACCTCCTACATTTGATGGTGAGATAAAGATGGGACAAGAAGCTGAAGCTTGTCTTCTTGGGATAAAGAAGTACTTTCAAGTGCAGGATTATTCAGGAAACATGAAGGCATGAGTTGCCATATTCAATTTGAATGGAAGGGAATCCATTTGGTGGGAACACTTCAAGAAAGTAAAGAAGATCAGTGAAAGGAAATTGAAGTGGAAACAGTTCAAGAAGTATTTCAGGCATAAATACCTTTCTGACAGGTATTATGATGACAAGATCAAGGAGTTCCATGAGTTGAGATTGGGACAGCAAACCATGGATGAATATGCAAATAAATTCTTGGAATTGTTGAGGTATGTCCGGTACATCAGAGATGAAAAAATGAAGAACCAACAGTTTCTAACCAGATTGCCTCAATCCTGCAAAGATAGAATTCAGTTCTATGAGCCAAGAACTATCGAAGAAGCAATAAGAAAGGATAAATATTGCTATGAGCAAAGCAAAGGTAAATCTGATTACCATAAGGTGTGGAAGGACAATAATAATGAGAAGTTTGACCAAAGGAAGAAAGGTTTCAAACCTTCTAGATTCAGGAATCAGCATAAGCAGCCATCCCAAGCTGTGAGTAATCCAGTTGAAGTGACAGGTGGAAAGCTTAAAGAGCCACATCAGAATAAAGGTTCACTCAAATGTTGGAAATGTGAAGGACCCTACTTGCACAGATATTGTCCACTTGAGAATGAAAGTGCAAGACCATCTTATAACATTCAGGGAGCAAAAACAGTGGGTCAGGCAGCCAGAGCAGTCCCTAGAATTTATGCAGCACTGGAGGAGCACCAAGAAAATCATCAGTCAACTATGGTTGAAGTTGTAGGTAAGATTGTTGAACAATCTATTTCTATTTTGATTAACCATGGTTCTACTCACAGTTATATCACTCCTAGGGTAGTGGAGAGTTGTGCTTTTAATAAGGTAAAGCATAGAAAATCTTGGTTAGTTTAGCTAACCACTGGGACTAAGAGAAAGTTCAGTGAAGTGGTAGAGAAATGTCCATTGGTTATGGATGGATTGATCACTTTTGTAGATTTGAATGTTCTACCACTTGGTTCCTATGATGTTCTCATTGGAATGGATTGGTTAGAAGCTCACCAGGTGAAGATTGACTATTATAACAAGACTTTCGAATGCATTGATGAAGAAGGAAACCCAATAGTTGTGAAAGGTATTCCGAAAGTAATTTCAGTAAGACAGGTTTCAGCAATGCAGTTGAAGAAGTTCTATAGGAAGGGTTTCCAGTTGTATGCAGCTCATATTTTGGAACCAACAGGAGATGAAACTCCTAGGTTGGAGGACTATCAGGTGTTACAGAAATTCAAGGATGTGTTTCCTGATGAGATTCCAGGGCTTCCTCCAAAGAGGGACATTGATTTCACCATTGAAATTGTGCCAGGAGCAGCACCAGTGTCCAAGACACCCTACAGGATGAGTACACCGGAGATGCTAGAATTGAAGATGCAACTACAAGAGCTATTGGAAAAGAAGTATATCCGATCGAGTATGTCTCCTTGGGGAGCATCGGTTCTGTTTGCAAAGAAGAAAGATGGTACACTTAGGTTATGTATTGATTACAAACAGTTGAACAATGTCACTGTGAAGAATAAATATTTTTTGCCCAGGATTGATGACCTCTTTGATCAAATGAGAGGAGAAAAGGTATTTTCCAAGATTGACTTGAGGTCTGGTTACCATCAAGTGAGAATCAAGGATGAAGACATTCATAAGACGGTTTAGGACAAGGTATGGACATTATGAGTTCGTAGTGGTACCATTTGGCCTCACAAATGCACCCGCTACGTTTATGTGCCTTATGAATAGTGTCTTTAGTAAGTATCTAGACAAGTTTTTTCTTGTTTTCCTTGATGACATTCTTATGTATTCTAAGAATGAGGCAAAGCATGAAAAGCATTTGAGATTGACATTGCAAGTGCTCAGGGACCATCAGCTATATGCAAAACTGAGCAAGTGAGACTTCTATAGGGATAGAATTGAGTACTTGGGTCACATTATCTCAACAAAGGGTATATTTGTGGACCCTGAGAAGATTGAAGCCATTATGAATTGACCTACGACAAGAAATGTGACAGATGTAAGATCTTTTATGGGACTTGTAGGATACTACAGGAGATTCATTGAAGGATTTTCCAAGGTTGCACATGCCATCACTTCTTTGCAAAAGAAGGGAATAAAGTTCGAATGGACTTTGAAGTGTGAAGAAATATTCTAGCGGTTGAAGAATATTCTCACCAGTGCACCAATATTGAAATTTTTAGACCTATAGAAAGACTTTGTGGTGTGTACCGATGCATGCAGACAAGGGCTTGGAGGAGTCCTCATGCAGGACAACCACATGATATGTTATGAATCAAGAAAGTTGAAGGAGCATGAGAAGAACTATGCCACTCATGATCTAGAGCTTGCAGCCATAGTACATGCTCTCAAGATGTGGAGACATTACTTGATGGGTAGAAGATTTGAACTCAGAGTAGATCACTATGGACTGAAGTATTTGTTTGATCAACCTACTATGAATGCTAAGCAATCGAGATGGCTGGAATTTCTATGTGAGTTTGATTTTGAAATCAAGCACATAAAAGGAAAAGAGAACAAGGTAGTTGATGCACTCAATAGGAAGGTACAGGAAATGCATGTGGCATCTCTTAGTATTTGCCAATCAAAATTGAGGCAGCAGATTATTAATCATGTTGCCGGAGATGAATTGTATGAGTAGGTAAAAGAAAAATTGTAGCAACAAAGTCTTGAGAAGAGGTATGAAGGATATAAATTGGAAGAAGATGGACTTCTCACTTTTAAAGGTAGAATTTATATTCCGAATGTAGCAGATTTGAGGAGAATTGTTATGGATGAAATCCATCAAGCTCCGTATTCTGGTCACCCAGGATATCAGAAGACAATTGCTACAGCTAGAAGGCAGTACTTTTGTCCAGGTATGAAAAATGGCATGGCTGAATACATTTCAAGTTGCATGAAATTTCAATAGCTAAAGGTTGAGCATCAACATCCAACAAGTTTGTTGCAGCCTTTGCCAGTTTCGGAATGGAAATGGGAAGTTATTTCCATGGATTTTATTACAGGATTGCCGATGACTTGGAGACAACATGACTCCATCATGGTTGTAGTAGACAAGTTGAAAAAAGCAGCACATTTTATACCAGTGAAGTCTACGCATAAGACTGATGACATTGCAAATATTTTCATGAAGGAGATTTTCAAATTGCATGGATTGCCGAAGGAAATAGTTTTTGACAAATATGTCAAGTTCACTTCCAATTATTTGAAGGGATTGTTTGCAGATTTAGGCACAAAGTTAAACTTCAGCACTGCCTACCATCCTCAAACAAATGGGCAGACAGAAAGATTTAATCAAGTGCTTGAAGATATGCTTCGCATGTATGTGATGGACAAACCAACCAAGTGGGAAGATTACTTACACTTGGTAGATTTTGCAAAAAACAATGGACAGCAAGCATCCTTGGGGATGAGTTCATATGAAGCTTTGTATGGAAGAAGGTGTAGGACACTAGTGACTTGGGATAACCCAATGAACATAATTGTGCTTGGACCATAATTTCTCAAGGAAATGGAGCAAGAGGTTGTAAGGATTAGGCAGAATCTGAAAGCACCACAGGATAGACAGAAAAGCTATGCAGATAAGCATAGGATGAATAGAGAGTTCAGTGTTGGGGATCATGTTTACCTTAGAGTGAAGGCAAAGAAAAGTGTGTTGAAGCTTGGAAGTTGTGCCAAGCTGTCACCTAGATACTGTGGGCCTTTTGAAGTGCTTGAAAGAATAGGGCCAGTTGCATATAGAGTTGCATTGCCTACTAGTACTAGAGCTCATAATGTTTTTCATGTTTCTTTGCTTAAGAAATATGTACATGATCCTAACCATGTGATAAATTGGGATGTGATCCAAGTGGAACCCGAGGGATACTTCCAAGTCGAGCCAATGCACATCCTCAATAGGAAGGTCACAATGCTCTAGAACTGAGCCATAGGGAAGGTAAAGGTGCAATGGGAGCACTACAGACCTAAAGAGGCTATGTGGGAGCTGTAGAATGCCATGCGATTATCACATCCATTCTTTTTCAAGCCTATGGAACACTGAGGAAGTACCAATGTAACATTTTGTTCAAATTTTGTAAAGCACTGAGGATGGTGCTATTGAAGCGGGAGGGGAATGTAATACCCTAGTTTTAACCCCGCTTGCATTAAAAATACATGATACACATATTGTAAATAATATTGGTGTGGAGCTAAAGGCCAAGGCCCCACCATCGATTTGGTTATGTTGTGTTTCTGTTTTGGGAATGGTCACCAATGGTATATCAGGACATATGGCATATATTTAATTGTGGCATCATGTAAACACGCATTTTAATTAAATAATCCAACCAGTTATGTTCGCGGAAACTAAATTGATAAGGGGCATGATTCCAAAGGATAAGGAAGGGGAATGTTGAACATTGAGTCATGGGGGAAAGCCATGTGTCACCACCACCCTTAAGTATTTCCATTGTTAGTTGGGACAGTGATTGGCTGGTAGGAAAACCACACCACGCCCATGCCCACTCACTCGCTCTCCACGACGCATCTATTGGCCTGTCCATTACCCCGATCGTGACTGTTCAGTTTCTTCACGTGGACTAAGTTAAAGGTTCCACAATCTGATTGTTGGGGGTTCGCCTTCCCTTTTTCGCACAGATTGTTGGCCTACAAGGAGGTTGGTTCTCCTCTGCCTCATGACTTTGAGGGCTGGTGGATTGTTTTCTCTCCTATGATCAAGCAGAGAGTGTGTCTTTTTCTCCCATTGGCATATTTCTTAATGTTCTATTCTTCCCATCATTGAAATTGTGTTTGTAATTGCATCCATAGTTTTGTGGGTTGCGTTTTGTCTCTCATGCGGAGTTTGGAAGTCTAGTATTTTCCATTCCTAGTCTGTGTAAGTTTTCCCATCCTACAGTGAGATTTGTGTGATGTGGGCTCAGGGTTGATCGTGGGTTGTCATTTGCCATGATTTGTTTGGCCGTGTTTTTCCCTTTTGTGGTGGTATCTCTTAAAGGACTACTATGAGTTCCTATGTTCTAGTCAACTGTGTTTTCCCCCTATAAAAGCTTGAATAGATGCTTGGCTACTTGCATGCAGTGGTTTTGTCCTTAGACTAGATTGGAGTGGTGAATGAGGGCCTGAGGTATTTGATAAACCTGGTGGATTAAGAAACACATAGACAGAGTTACTAAGTTGGCTTTCTTCTCCACAACTGTTGAATAGCACTGGAAGGGAGATCAGGGTCTGAGGTACTGCATTGCATAGAAAGGGTTGATTCCTTGTGTTGGGTTTGTGTGGGTGTTCTAGAAGCCAGGTTGGTTTTGGTGTTGGTGTCTGTAGCTCTGCAATGGGCTCACCAGCTTAGCATATAGCCTTCCCTAGCTCTTGTATGGCCTAATAAACCCAACTTTGTTGTCTTGGCTAATCTGTTGTTTGCCTGATAAACCCAACTATGTTGGCTTGGTTGAACTATGTACCCTAGTGGTGTTTTTATCCTTGGCTATGTGTAAGCCCGTTAGTTCCTTATTTTTTAGGGAATCATGCTCGGATCGGGGGTGGTAGTATTGCTGAGAGATTAAGGAGCACGCAGGCCTATGGTTGGATGGAATATTGCAGTGACATAGCTGGTTGAGGAACAAGCTCTATATAAGATAAGTACTCTTGCCTAACTTGTGTCTGCAATTATATATTTACCATTGATGAATGATGATATACATGTTAAATGCTGATCTATATATGCATGAATGTGGATTGATATGTTTTCCTTCCATTGTGTATATGAGTGATTATGCTTCATAAAAAAAATTATGTTTTAAGTATCATGCTTCAGCACTATATGTATGTATGTTCATGTTCATGGGGCTAGATGCCCAAATGATTTGACGTATAGTAGTGTCCTCTTTGTCGGTCAAGGGGTCGGGGACATTACCAGTATGATCTTCAGCTTAGAAGATTCAACTAGATCACTCTCAGCAGGTATCCCCTCAAACACACTCTAGACTCCCCTCCATTGAATTTCTTTTGAGTAAAATTCATTCACCCTGAATGATCACTTCTCTAAAATGAGCAGCCTCAGCTCTCTTCAATGGGAAATTTTATAGATATGCTTAGGTCTTCTGGGTCAATTTTCATTAAATGAGCCAGTTACTTTGATTCTACTTTCTCTGGGAATCATGACAACAAATATAGGGAAGTTGCCACTTGCAATAGTTGGAAGTGGTTTGAGGATGCTGCCACATGTCAATTTTCTCTCCACCCAGTCTCCTCCACCAATTGACCAGTAAACACTCTTTTAACAGCTTCCCTAATCTGTTGTCTCCTCATTTATTTATTTATAAATAAAATATTCTGAATTTACATTAAATATTCTTGACCCCGTTGGGTCATCAATTACAACTTAGCATAAAATTTAACACAATGTTCAAATATTATAAAATTGTTTTTGCAAATTGGGGCATGTGAAACTGATGATGTTTTTCATAACCCAAAAGAGGGCCATCATTCTTTCATATAACCTAAGATTACCCACATTGTGACCAGGATCATAGATCCACTCATCCAACTTTCAGCATTCTTCATGGAGAGTATCCCTGTCAGGCTCTTGGTGCAGGGTCAAATCAACCACAGCCAACCCAACCAACACCTCCAGTATCTCTTGTGGCTTGTTGGGCCCAGAAATGACCCCTTTTTTACCACATTTACCTAGCCCTTTTTGCCTCATCTTACTCCATTATGTACACCAAACAGATGTTTTCCTTCACTTGATCCGTCAATTCATACAAGTATGGTTAATTATTGTCTTATCTTATTAATACTTATGATTGTTGTAATCAGGGCTCTATATCTTGAATTATGCTAACATATGGTGATTTTATAAAGATAATCCAAGATGTAAATGATACAGGTGAACATGCCAAGAGAGGGATGGGCATTCATTGCTGAGATAATCACCATATATTCCATCATTTCCCAAAGAACGCGGTCAAAGGTTACTATTCCATGCAAGCTATACAAAGGTGGATGCAACAGTGCACTGCCGCTCAAGGGTAGCTGCAACCGATGGAGCATCTTCTATATTGATCATGATTTTCATTGCTAGCTCGAGTAAAATCCTTCCTATATTTTCTAATTCTATCTTGCCACACCTGTAACAATGTATCATAGTTGGGGAAACCTGAAGATCAGAGATCTTCATGGCTTCCTGATATCAATGGATAGAAGTTGTGATTATGAATGTATAAATACTGGGAACTATTATGAGCCAGGGGTTGGAAATTAATTGATTTTATTGTATAAGCTGTGACAGAGATTGTGTGTTCATCTTGCCATTTTAATACAAGGAGTTTGATTCTTCAGTTCTTGGCTTTCTAACGTGTGCCAACTCCAGCATCTCTGTGCAAAGATTGGGCCTGCCTTCCTACAAAGATTGCTGAGTTAATTAGGTATTTTATTTATTCTGTTGTGTGGTGTGCATCTTATGATAAATCCATTTATTTAAAGTAGCTGCAATAGTCATCATTTTATTATGCGTTCCTTTGAATGATCAGTAATTGCATTCCCTTTAAACTATAGTGGTGTAGTGTGACAGTAGACTGTGTAGGCTAACTTTCTCTTATGAAACTATGTGATAGTTGTAACAACCTTGTTCATCTCTAGTTCTTTCAAAAAAAAATCTTTAGATCTTTTCAGTTCATTCCTTTACAGTTATAATTGTGGAACTTAATTCCTGCACTTTGAATTCCTAGATTAAGTTGAATTAAGATAGTTGAGATGGATGTAATTCAGGATTTAACTTTCTGCAAGAGTAAGCTTAGATGTCTATTTTTTGAATCCTTTATTTCTAATTTGAAGCCGTAGGAAAGCAATTATGATTCTGAATTATTAGGAAGGTTCTTTAGACTAAATCAGTTATGGGAAGGATCTGGCTGAACAGGAAATTAGGATAATTCATTTGCAGTATCAGCTACTCACATTATCTTTGAAATAAAATACTTCCCTGGGTTGACAATTTATATTGAACACTCTGTATGTTGGATTTAACTAACTTGCATATAGGGTGCCCAACATTTTGGTGCCGTTGTCGGGGAAATATAATTATTAGAAACCATAGTAGTTGTATCCAGTACCTATATCTATTCATTTTTATTCATTTTTTAATTTTGCATGTTTTAGGTTGCATGAATACGAGAAGGGTACAGCGTGACATTCCTATAAATCCCAAAACCCCACAGAATACTAACATTGCAGGTGGTCAAGGCCATGGATGAAATCTAGCATTGAGAAGAAATACATTCATTGATGATTTGGTTGATAGGACCAATTCTTCTACTGGGGCTCACCATCAGGAATCACCTGTTAGAAGAAGCTCAGTTACCCCTACAGTGGTAGCATCAGTTTCCACAGTGGAGAACACGGGAGAAGTTACAACACTCTCGGGTATCCCTACATAGGAAGACAGAGTTAGTATTATGAGATCAGCTGACTGAGATTTGATATATCACATTAATAGGAAGTTTGTGACAGAAGATGAGTGGAAACAGTTCCATAAAAAATTTAACGATAGTGGAAGCACGAAGAGGATAAAGCAAAAGAAGAGATGAACAACAGACATGATCCAGAAGATCACAAAGAAGCAATGGGTAAAAATCAGCATCACGAGGGTAACTCCCCTCCTGAAGGGACGGTTTCTACACTCCAGTTCCAAATTCAACAGCCAGAGGGGATAGCCCCCATGAAAAATATATCGCCATTGATGTTGCCTCGTTTTTATGAAAAAGTAGCAGAGCATCCAGATGAATTTATTTTTGAATTTGACATCCTCTGTCGCATCTATGACTACACCACCAATGCACACAAGATGAAACGTTTTCCTACTACTCTAAAGGACAATGCGTTACATTGGTTCATGAACTTGGGTGGGGGAACTGTCACCACCTGGGACCAAATGAAACAGGTGTTCCTGGAGAAATATCAAGGGTATTGAAATAGCAAAGACAAGAGAGAAGAATTGTTTAAAATGGTACAAAGGGACGATGAAATCTTGGAAGATTTTTTTGAAAGGATTTTATACAATGTGCAGAGAGTTGGACAGACTAATATGGGGTTAGATGTGCTCAAACTAATCCCACTTTGTGGGATTAGGGATGACTGCCTAGCCATGTTAAACCTATTAGGAAAGGGGTATATCTCAAATGATTGCTTTGAAAATATTGTTGAACTATGCAAAAGGTATTCTAGGAGATCTTCCAGGAACAACAAACGGGAAAAATGGGATAAATTAGAACAAGATGTCTTTGACAGAACACAAAAGTCATCTAATGGAGGAACCACCTGAGCAGAAATAGGAAATTTCGGAAAATTTCAAGACATAAATGATGAGCTCCTTCTCCTCAGAAATAGATGTCCTGAGGAAAAGGTATAAACAAGTAGTAGAAGATCTCACACTTGGTATATTCTGCCCTAAATGTAGGAAGAACCATCCTCTAAAGGAGTTTCCTCTTGACAAGGTAGAAGTTTGTCAGCTTTGTGAGCTGAAACATGACACAAAATAATGCCGTTCACTACCTCAAGTGAAGGCAGTTCTGCAAGAATGAACTTCAGATGTGGAACCAACCTACTTTATTGCACAAAAAAAGCCCTGGCAGCCTCAAAATCAAGGTATGGCTCGAGACTCATTTCCATTTTTGAATAGCATGAATAATTGGAATAATATGCAGCACATGAATACGCAATTTCCTTCATCTTATTCCAACCATAAATGGTATCCCTCTCAGCCTCTGATGCAAAATTTTAACTGCTGGAACTCTTGGACAAAACCACCAAACCAACAAAATTCTTGGTCTCATGAATGGAGGAACTTCCATCCATGGAAATAGTTTCCCCATAACCAACCTCCTCAAAATTTTCCACATCAAACATTTCCTCATCAACTGTACCCTCCTCAACAATATCCTCGGCCTTATCAGCAGTATCACCAGTCACAACTGCAACTCTAGAATAATGATGTCCCCAATGTGCCTATACGACTGCAGCTACCTGCTCAACCTAACCCCAACCCAGATAATAAAGAATTCCATCAATTTGAGACTGCCAACATGCCCACTTACTCCATTAATCCAGTTCCCTATAACGACATCCGCTTACAATCAGGGAGGGTAGTGGAGCCTTTGGTCATTAAGGATGTTCCATCCTCTGTGCCTGAAAAAAGTATGAACCAACAGTACTTTTCCAATACAGTGATCCCCATTATTGAGGACACTAAAAATACTACCAAGATACCAGCTGAAACACAAGAAACATCTATCGACACACAACCTACACAATTGGTTAGGGAACCACCATACCCTAAAAGATTAATACTACCAAAGGTAGTGGGACAACCTCAATTTAACCTCTTAGGAGAGTTAAAAAACCTCTATGTAAAAATTCCACTCCTTTAGGCCCTTCACGATGTACCTATCTATGCCAGAACCATTCGGGATTTGTGTACAAGGAAACTAGGAAGAAAATCCAGGGATCCTCCCATTGTTCATGTCATAGAGAAATTATCTAAATTAATAATGGGAAAAACCCTCTTGGCCAAATACGATGATCCTGGGAATCCCACTGTGACTATGCAGATTGGGAGCACACAGATACCCAACGTCCTAGTATATTTAGGTGCATCAATTAACATCATGACCATTGAAACTGTAAGGAAACTTGGGCTCACTAATCTCAGGCCAACTCCTACCGTTTTAGAACTTGCAAATAGATCCACTATTAAACCCAAAGGAATCTTGGATGACCTCATTATCTCATTTGATTCGTGGGAATATCCTTCTCACTTCTTGGTTTTACAACCTAAGTCACAGCTAGGAGGACACCCACTAGTCCTGGGAAGGCCCTGGTTAGCTACAGTTGATGCTTGCATCAGCTGTCGGTCTAGGTCTATGACCATATCAAATGGAACTGAGATAAAGAACCTCACTCTCTATCCTCTAGCTCGGCCAAGTCTAGAAGCTGAAACTTCATTATGGATGGAGCCAGAGGAAGAGGAGGGCGTTCATCCATTATCAACGATAGGGAAGGCCTTGACTTTTAAAGATGAAACTGAAGACGATGCCATTAATAATTTCATCGGTGAACCCACTTCTATCAATAAGAAAATTTATCAGATCATCAAAGCTACTCTAGGTGAAGAAGAATAAGAACATCTCATAGAGGAGACATTAGTCAGTGATACTCACATAGTTCCATTGTTGAAAAATTTGAAAAGTGTTCTTATCGAGATAGAGTCTGGAAAAGACCTGAATATCAATCCCAATCTTGCTCCGGATGAACAGGAACACCTAATCACTCTCTTTAAAAAACATAAGGGGGCATTTTCCTAGGAGTACACCGACATGAAGGGCATCCCTTCTAATATGTGCACCCACCACATTTATATCAAAAGTGACTCTCAACCTATGTGCTAGCCTCAACGAAGAATGAACCCCAATCTTAGGGACATAGTGAAGGATGAAATTCAAAAACTCTTGGAAGTAGGATTTATATATCCCATCTTAGAGAGCGAGTGGGTGTATCCACTCATGATAGTACCCAAGAAGAATGGTAAATGGAGAGTTTGTGTGGACTATAGAGAGTTGAACAAGGAAACACAGAAAGATCACTTTTCCATACCTTTCATCGATCAAGTACTTGACACCTTATATGGGAAGAAGTTTTTCTCCTTACTAGATGGGTTTAATAGGTACAATCAAATCCATTTTGTTCCTAAATACCAGGATAAAACTACCTTCACCTGTCCCTGGGAAACTTTTGCATACAGGGTGCTTCCCTTTGGCTTATGGAATGCACCAGCCACATTTCAAAGAGCTGTGATTGGCATATTTTCAGAATTGGTTCATGATAGTATGAAAATTTTCATGGATGATTTTACTCCTTATGGAAGGGACTTTGAAGAAGCATTGAAAAATATGGAAAAGGTTTAACATGCTGCGAGTAGACCCAAATATCTTTGAGCACTAAAATGTGCCATATGATGATGAGTGGAGGGGTAGTGATGGGGAATTTTATCTTTGCTGATGGCATCCAAGTAGATCCCTCTAAAATACGGGTAATAAAAAATATACCTACTCCTGGAACTCAAAAATAAGTGCATAGTTTCTTAGGGCATGTTGGTTATTACATAAGATTTATAGAAAACTTTTCCAAACTTGCCTCTCCTTTGTTTTCATTATTAATGAAGGATGTGCAATTTATTTGGAATGAGGCATGCCAGATAACGTTTGTTAAACTTAAGGATAAATTGTCTACAACTCCCATCCTAAGGGGGGCCAATTGGTCCCTTCCTTTTGGCATTTCCTCATATGCCTCTGATACTGCCATTAGAGAAGTTTTAGGATAGTAGGATGGTCAAGCACCTTATGTGTTAGTTTTTCAACATTTAAGCTAGCATTATGATAAGATCTTTTCACTGAGAGAATAACAAGCACAGCAATCACATAAGCATATCACAAGAGACAAGAGACACAAAGCTTTTAGGAGGGGAAACCATAAATGGAGAAAACCCCTCAACTTCCTCTAAGATAGTATCACCACAAGATGTGATCCCAAAATAGTAAGATGACCTCCCTTCACAACAGCAGCCTTCTGTCTTCTGTCAAGCCCAAGAATTTCCTTCTTCAAAAGTGCGCCACACTTGAGAGAGCAAGAGAGCTAAGTCACAAGTGATAAATAGAGAGACTCTCACTCTCTATTTATATTCTTCCGTTGACTTGAAGTGCACTCAACCTAATAATTACTACTCGAGCCTACACCTTAATTAGTGTATAATAACTCAAGTTCCCCTAAATAGTGGGGACTTACCCAATGACTTGATATGACTTGTTTACATTATAATCCTCCCGATCGGAATATCGGGGCATGACCACATGACTCAAATACATAATAGAAACATCCCGGAATAAACATCGGGTTACAATATATGAAAGAATACATTCCGAAGTTACATATACATCAACACTCCCTCTTAACTAGGAAGGTATTCTTTCGACACAATTTTTCAGCACTGGTCTTCTTCTCTGCTTTAAATGGATCATCTGAGTCATCTTCATCTTCAAGTCATCTTCGTCTTCAAGTCATCTGGATCTGGATCATCTCTCGATCTGGATCATCATAAAATGGCATCACTGGATCTACATCATCACTCGATCTGGATCAACATCACTGGACTGGATCTGGATCATCACTCGATCTGGATCATCACAGCTGGATCTGGATCATCATTCGATCTGGATCATCATAGCTGGATCTGGATCATCACTCGATCTGGATCTCTCGGAGTCATCATAACTGGATCTAGATCATAGCTCTATCTGGATCTCCACTGGTCATCATCAAGTGTGTACTATCTCGTCATAGGAAGTTCTACAGAGCCAGCCCTATTTCATGCTGGATGTAGGCCCACCACCTGCAGTTCTTCATCATCACTGGCCATACTAGAGAATCCTCAGGACTTATTACGTGCGTCACAAAACCTCGAAAGAGCATCCCAAGACTGATTACGGGCACACAGCCCAACCTATAGGATCTCCCAGGGCTGATTACATGTGACCTCACCACAAAACCTCGCAAGAGCATCCCAGGACTGATTACGGGCACACAGCCCAACCTATAGTATCTCCCAGGGCTGATTACATGTGACCTCACCACAAAACCTCGCAAGAGCATCCTAGGACTGATTACGGGCACACAGCCCAACCTATAGGATCTCCCATGGCTGATTACATGTGGTCATGGAAAAACCTCGCAAGAGCATCCCAGGACTGATTACGGGCACACAGCCCAACCTATAGGATCTCCTAGGGCTGATTACATGCCATCCTAGAGCAAAACCTCAAAAGAGCATTTGCCAGATGTCCTAGGGCACCGAATTACATGCCATAGGCAAAACCTCGAAAGACCATCTGCAAATCTCCCAGGACTGATTACATGCTCATTTGCACAACCTGACTGAGTGTTCCTGGTAACTGACTAGGTGCCTCCATTCCTACAATGGAA
>LPNX011093520.1:269830-446675 GCA_001517045.1 Pseudotsuga menziesii | reverse complement strand
AAATGGATATTTTGCATCAGATTGGTCACATCTGTGGTTTCCTTATAAGGGAAGTCCCAATCAAATAAAAGTATTAAGAGAGCCCCACATGAAGCACAATGTGACTCAGTTGGAGGGTAATAATGAACCAGTGAATTCTGTATTGGGAAATTACTTCATTGAACTAGAACTAGGAAACTACCAAGCGGAAGAAGCTAGTGGTACACCAGACACCCAGCTCTATCTCCGATTTTCACGGGCTGATGAGATTAATTGTAAAATAGTAGACTTAGTTTCAGGTGTAGTTTTTGATTCGAGTATAGTAGGGTTAGATAATGGGTAGGTTTTGTTTAGTCAAGCCTAGCTGCTCAACTTACAAGTTTCCATATTTACAAGGGTGGGCAGAGAATTGACTAGTTAGTGATTTAGTTTTCAAATTTTATTTTTCTTGATTATCTTGTACCTAAATAAACTAATTTGGTTGTTTATTTTTGTTGTGATTTATTTTATTTCTGTTTGTTTTTAGTTAGATTTTGATTGATTTCAATAAACGGAGGAAACTTTTGGTTGCATGGAGAGCATCAAAATTCTGGATTAACTAAAATCCTTGATTATGAGACTGTGTACTATTGCTTTATCTGAAATAATGTCTTCTAGTTTAGCAGTTTTCCTAAATGGCTATGAACACATTGAAGTCCTACTTAATCCTTGTAAAATAAATCAGGATCAAAACGTCTCGAATACTATTTCGAGGCTCCATCCATCTCACATTTAAAAATGTCTTAGGGGGTGACAGCAAAAGACCCATGGAAAGGAAGCAGGGTAAACAGTATATTATATATAAATGATCCCATGTCAATAATTGAAAGCCAAAAGGAAAATAAGAGTCAAAAACTCCTAAGAAAGTAATATGTATCAAAACAAAGTACTGAATCATATGAGTACAAAATTGCCAAAGTTCTTCTCTGTTCGTGAGCTAAAAAATAAATACATCTCTCACACAAAAGGACACTATGGATAGAGGAGCCTGAATTAAAAAAATTCAAAAAGAAGGCATGGAGGAGGACTCAGAAAGGACAAAAGTCCAAAAGCACAAAAGTGCAAAATTGCATGGGAATGAGGAACAAACGAATATTTCTGTTTACCATATGCTACAATCCTGTGGTGTCCAAGATGGGAGCTACCCGAAGACAGAAGTAAAAAATGAAACTCATATTCTTGGCCTCAAAAGAGTTATCTAGACTTTGAAATCTTTGTTTCCATTTTCTTAAATTGCACTATCATCAATGATTAAAAGTACATACATTTTCCATTTGGGTAATCCAGACATCTAGAAGAATTCAACATGTTGGTTTTATTGTCAAACAGTCTATTACTTAAGGAAGAAATTGTCCAGAGATCTGTGTTCACTGGGTAGTCGCCAATTGTTGCAGCTGCAACTATTTCGCAAGTTTTTAAAATTTTGGACCCTCCTTTTGATTTTATCTTGCCTGAGATTAGTTGGATTCCTAAACTCTATTTTTCCTCTACTACAATTTTGAGGTTAAATTGAGGCCAACTGTTTCCTTAATTTCGAAAGTTGAATGATCTATAATTTCTTTTGGCTAGATAATGCATAAGAACTATGGAGTTTTGATTGAATGTTTGGAGCTTGAAGTCTGATTTTGGTGATTTTTATCACTGTTGGATGATGAGTTGACTGTTTGTTTCCGCTTTGTTGGAGGTTGAGTGAACTAATATTTCTGTCACCTAGCTGAAAAGCATTTCAATTTATTTGAGTACTTAACGTTTGTTTTGATTTTTCCGATGATCGCTATCGAAAGTTAGTTGAACAACAAATTGGGGCATTAGTTCTCTATGCTGCCGATGGACAGTCCTGTTTTTCTCCGACACGCTTTAAGTGGTCTTTTTGTTTTATTGTTTAAATTCCTTTTTACTTTATCGCTATCGAATGTCTGTTGATGAATGAATTAGGGAATTAGTATTCTATGTCGTCATCGTTTTAGAGGGAAAATGTTCTGATAGATAGTTATTTTTCTTTCATATTCCGTGGTATATTGGTTAAACTTTTTTCTTTTTATTATTTTTGTTTTCTTTTTGCTATCGAAACGGTTTTTGGCTATTAATCAGAGGCCTTGTCCTTTGCATTGCTGAAACTATGGAAATGTTGTTGTTTGAGTAATTGATACTTAGTTTTAAGAGTTTCTAATTGCTGGTGATTTTTTTTTGTCGCTAAACCTGTAGTCTGTCTGCTACCCGCCGTTGCGACTACTGACTGAACTATCCTGCCGATGCATTAGTCCTTCCACTCACTGATGCCGATGTGTCTATTGAATAGTAGTTCTAAGTTCCAATACATAACTACGGTGGTGTTTAGTGTTCAAGAGTGTCGACACTGCGGAAGTGTTGAGGTTTAAATCACCGATATGTAGTCTTTATAACCTTCGATCACCGAAGTTTTCATTTGACCACAGAAGCGATTGTCTAATTGTCGTCCACCATTGCGGCTCCTTAGTGAACTAATCATCCGATGCTATGGTGGTTTCGCCCACCGAAATGGATTATTTTCCCGATGCTTAGCGTTTTTTGTTTCAAACTGCCGATAGGGTTTTCCCATTGTTTGGTGTGTTTTTACACTATTTTATGGGATGGTGGAGATTTCCCGTGGGTGCTGGTCGAGTCGGGGTTTTTCTGAGAGGAAGAGTGCAACTTGGGGTTTGGTTTTTGAGGAGTGGTGGTTATTTTTGTTTTGGTTCATGCTTCCATCGAAGGGTTTCAAATTATTTCAGATGCAGCCTAGATTAAGATGAAGATTATGTTATATCGGGATTATGTTTTTAGTTGGAAAGCAGATTTAGAGGATTTTCAAACCCAGCTTGCAGTATTTTCTTTGCATTATCATGTTTTATTTTATGCATTAATATTGTTTAGAGTTACAGAATGCATGTATTGATACAGTTTGTGTTACTTTATTAAACACAAAATGGTCTAAAATCTCCTATTTTCATGACAGGGTGATTGCTACTGCAAAGAAGATATGTCTAGAAAAACAAAGCAGAAGAAAGGACGCAACATTGAAGGAAGATAAAGAAAATGAAGAAGCAGAGATAAAGAAAGTGAGGGTCTGAGATCTCAATAGATCAATAGCAGCACAGGCCCAAGCTTAGGAAAAGTTCATCAGCGACCAAGCTAGTCCCTATTTATAAAAGTGCTATTAAATTTTAATTTAATGTAATGTATTGTGCAGCACTCACTAAAGGACAAAATTGTGGGATTGAATGGTTGGGGGAGTCCAAAGGTCACCGAGGGGAAGCCCAAAGGTTTTGTTGTTTTGTATAAATATGGGAGAGTTAGATGTAGGAAAGGACTTTTTCCTAGATAGATTTGTGAGAGTATGTTGTAAGAAGAACTATTTCCTTTTACAATAAAGAATTACAAGTTTCCTATTGGAGGAAGCTTAGTGGAATTTTTCAAATGCTGTGCTATGGATCTGTTGAATGTGAACTATTTCGTTTTCAACTTATGTCCATTAACTATGATATTGTTCTAACTCTTTGAACCTATGTTCTTGTTATGAATGAACTCTAGTTTATTCTATGAAATTTCCACTGTGAGTAATGAAGGATTTTCATAAACAATAAGCTATCTTGTTGTTCATTTATCTATTAATGTTCATGTGTTCTGAAATAAGTAACAGCTATATGTGATTTTTCTTAATACATGCACAGAAATACATTACTCATTGATAAATGATAATTTTTCCCCCTAGGGATAGGTTAGTTAGTTATTTTTAGTTTTATTGTTGTGTGTGATTTAGATGCGAGAGAGTTAAGGCGAGAGGTAAGAACCTGCACATCACATTGTGACCGCTCCTCATTATCTCTATCAATCTGCATTTTTAGATAGGCACTTGTATATCATACTTAAACACAAAAACTAAAAATATACACGGTGGACCAAGCCGTAACCGGTAAAACCTTTAATTTGTTACTTGACCTACGGTAGGTGGACCGTAAACTGAATGGATTCCCCACACCAAACAATAACGGGCTAGTTGGGAACATTTATTGGGGAGAATCCCTAACTGTTGTTACCTGTGATTTTCTAGGCCTCAACACACCATAAAATAACGGCCTTTTTTTCATTCTGCGTAGCTGCAACAAATTGGTTGATTTTTCTATGGCTCGCGGCTGCAACTCCCCCAATATTGGCAGAACGCTTTGCAATTTTGGTTCGCGACTCCTCCAGATATGGACAGAATTCATGCTGTCGACGATTTTGACTTACTTCACAAAATTCATTATGTTTCCAGTAGGATTGACAAGATGGTTTTGGTCCACTGGGAGAAAAGATCATGACAACGCACCTACAATAATGTTCAAATTTAAATGGCTGCACTTCAAACGCTTTATCATCCTCAAGGGTTATGGTTCATAACATATTTCCGAAGGTATGGTTCTTGATTATCTACTTGATTAAGCATTAACTAGATTTGATAGAATTAATCATTCCTTCCTTTTTGCGCCCATTATTACACTCGCATACCGTTAACTGTCCCCTTCTACGACTTAATGGCCATTTAAGCTTATCCGATAACCGCCACCTTTACTAATTTGGGATAAATTTTCCAAACATCTCCATGCTATTAACTTTCCTAATTTACCCAACTCCACTCTTAATTGTTCATGCATACTATGTGCTTTAACCTCCATTGTCGGGACCTGCAATATGTGGGGCTGATAAAGAATTCAGAAGTCAAACAAACATGGGTATCCCAGCTTGGCATGAACCTCAAAATACGCAAGAACTGAGAATAAATGATGAATTTTTTGCTATTTTTGAAGCTACAGGCTGGACCAAATTCTTCCAATACTTGAATGGGTTCCATAGAGAGACATCTCTACAATTTTCCTTAAATATTATAGAAACCCACTCAGAGGTTAGGGGGTTACATATAGAAGTCTCTGAAGCAATAGTGGCTGAAGTCACTGGCCTTCCTCGGGTGGGAAGAGCCTGGTTTGGTCGAAGAACCCCCAATGCTACTGTAGTATAGGATTTTCTGATAGAGGGGGAACAAATTCTTCAGTCAAGCCGAGGGATAGCATTACAATCATTGCCTCGCCCATGGGATCAAGTAGTAATCTTCCTCAAAAAGTATATCACCTGTGAAGGTAGGTATCAGACTATTTATTATTTTTAACTTCATATATTGTCTCATCTATACCATAGGGCCTTACTGAATATTTCATTTTATCTATTTAAAGACCTACACCATATGGCGGGGTTTGTCAGAACAACCAAACATCCAACCTCCTCCCTTACCCACCACGGCCTAATCAAATTAATAATCTTAAGGGCCTTAGCTCAAAGGAACCAAACTTGGGAGCAATTCACAGGTCAAATTCAAATAAACCAGGAACCCGCCCTTTTGCCTGGCGTTCCAATAGAGGCAGAAGTAGAAGTACCTGTACTCTTGGGGGCTGTTCAAATCCAAGAGAAGCATGCAAATGTACAGTTGGGGGGAGATTAGGAGCAACAGGAGGGCCGTAGTCCCTCCAATTTAGTTGCGGGGGGAGATGAGACTGGATCAGATGATCAGTCAAATGACCAAGCAGAGGGATTGGAGGAAAATGAAAGAGGAAACCCTGGGGAAATATTAAATAATGTGGAAGCTCTGACAGTAGAGGCTGAAGCTGGAGCAGCATTGGATGCTATGACAGCTAAAGCCAAGGATGTTAGAGCCATGATAATAGAAGGAAATTCAGAGGTATTGACCATTGAATATTCCCCTGAATGGGGGAGATCTCTAATTGAAGAAGAATAGTAGAACACTGAGATAAAAGATATCCCTTCCATATCAGCTGCAAATCTAGAGATTCCTGCACCACAAAAGAAAAGAAGGAGTTCAAAAGAAGAGGGACAAGAATCACTACCAATAAGAAGAAAAAGAACCAAGTCGGTTACAGCAGCTGAAGCAGCACAGGAAAGATGGGAAACCCTAGAAGTGTAGATTGAATTCCCCATTCTGAGACCCAAAGAAAATGATGCCCCACATGAACTGACTACAGAAGGACCTCAAATTGAGGGACTTTTGTACTAAAATGTTCTATTGAAAGAAGAAGTATAGACACTTTGGAAAGAACTAGAAAATTGGAAGGAATCATGCAGGAAGTAGGTAGAAAGGAAGCTACACACACTAGTTGAAGCTGCAGACCAATTAGAAGGATCACCTCCTGCTGAAGGAGGTGAGGAGGAAGAGAGAGTGGTATGCCCTGTGTGTGGGGAAATCTTTAACCAATCAGGCTACAAAGTCATATTTCATGCTTTTGTGACACAATAACCCATACTAGAGGTTGAGGAAGAACAAAGACAAGTAGTGGAGGTGAGGGAAGAAGAAATGATCCCTGGTATAGAAAAGGGGGAAAATGAACAATTACAGTCATAGCTAGAAGAAGAAGGACAATCTGATTGGAAGGATGGTGAAGCTCCCCAAGAGAAACTTCAGCAAAGGGAAGTAGTAGATAAATAGGGTGCTGATACACAAGAACCAACATCCCCGAGTATTCGTGTTGAAGTTGCCACCCAAATTAGGGCAAAAGAACCAGAGGCTGAGAATATTCTTGATTTTAATGAAGAAGTCTCTATTGTAACTCCTGAACCGTCTCAGGGCACAGAATTAATAGAAATGGAATCCCAATAGTAGGAAAATGATGAATTTGACCAGGATGTTGTCACACAAGAAACAACATCCCCATAAATTCTGTGGAGATTCTCATGCAGCAAGAAGAAATCTATCCTGATGTAACATCTGAGTTTTGACCCCATTGCATTAGATGTACAAGATGTATATATTGTAATGATCATGGTGCAGAGCGCAAGGACAAGGCCCCACCATTGATCGGTTATGCTATGTTTTGGATTTAAACTTGTCACGAATTGTATATCGCGGCATGTGGAATACGTTTTGAGTTTATCATCATGTAAATATGCATCTTTAATTAAATAACCTAACTAGCTACGATCGTAGCGACTAAATTGAGAAGGGGCATGATTTTCACAAGGATAAGGGTGGGGAAAATGTTAAACCTTGGGCAATGAGGGAAAAACCCATGTGTCACCACCTTGTCTTACCCAACCACCTTCATTAAGAATTTTTGCTGGTAGATGGGGGAAGTTATGGCAGTTATTGTTTTTGGGAGTGGGGTGGCAAGACTATTAGTCCTAGCCTACACGCACACTCCCACGGACCAACTATCCTCTCCACGCCAACGCTGAACCGCACACGCCCGGGGATTCATTTTTCGTTCTCATCACTCCCGCAGAAACATTCATTCTCTCCACGACAGTGCTGGGATGCTGGTGCACTCCAATCCGCATCCTCTCCATTGTTTGTTCATGCATGCACAAGCTGGGAGTTGTTCGTCCTCACACAGGGTCCGTTGTCTATTCATTATCCTCACGCGCAGGAGTCTGCCCATTTCACGCACAGTTTGGAAGTCGATATTTTTTCTCTTCCTCTACATGGTTTATGTATGTATTACCGTGGACTTCGTTGCCCAAGGGCGAGCTGTTGCTTTCCCCTATTGTGAGCCATGCTCACTGATAAGCTTCGGGGATGTGGTCTTCCCCATGCTGTGAACTTGGTTGCCTTTCCATCCTCAGACTGTGTAAGTCCCTTGGTGACTTCTCTATTCATATTTGGTCACTGATTTTTCCCCACGTTGTTGGCTGTGGTTGTTGTGGTCTTCCTTACATTTTGGGGACTATTGTAAATTCGCTTGAGAGTCATTTTGGCCACGATAGGTCCAAGAATGACTCAGAATTTGTCTTCCGTGTCTTGATCTGTATCAGCTGATTGTTTGCATGTGTACAATGGTTGGTATTCGGACTATGTTGGGAGCAGGGATGGGGGCTTGGTTTGCTTGATAAACCTGGTGGTTGGAAACCACACAGACAGAGCTAGAGGGCTGGCTTTCTTCTCCACAACTGCTAAATAGCACTGGAAGGGAATGCAGGGCCTGAGGGAATGTATAGCAGAGAAGGGAGTTATTCCTTGTGTTGAGTGTGTGTGGGTGTTTAAGAAGCCAGGCTAGTTCTAGTGTAGGAGTTCTTAGCTCTATAATGAGCTCACCATATTAGCATTTAGCCTTTCCCAACTCCTGGATGGCATGATAAACCCAACTGTGTTGGCTTGGCTGTGTTTTGTGTTATCCTTAGCTATGTGTCAGCCTGATTGTTCCCTTATTCCTTGGAGAATCATGCCCATCTCGGGGGTGGTAGCATGCTGAGAGATTAAGGAGCACGCTGGCCTATGGTTGGGTGGAACATTGCAGCGACATAGCTGGTTTCGGAACGATTTCTTCATAAGATAAGTGATCTTGTCCATTTTTAATTCTGCAACCATATTTTCTGTTAATGAATGTGATGAACATGTTGAATGAATGCATGCATGAATGTACATTAAATTCCGTTGTCTAATAAATAATTGTAGCTGTGTATGATAAACAATTGCAATTATGCATGTTTTACTTCAATGCGTTTTCTTTCAGCATTTTGTTCCAGCAATTTTATGCATGTACATGTTCATGGGACTCTTAGCCAGATGGTTAACGCCATGGGTTGCATCCTCGTTGTCTGTCGGAGGCATGGGGACGTGACAGTATGGTATCAGAGCTCATGTTGCATCATGGGCCTACATGAGCCATGAAGTTACAGTGACAGAAGCAAAACTTCTTTCTACCCAGCAGAAATCAGACTGGAAAATTCAAAAAAATTGTTCAAGTGTAGGAACAGTGGGAAGAGATAGCGGGAAACACTTCCATTGTAGCAGAAGAGCTAGCAGGAAAGAATTCCGCTGTAGCGGAAGCACTAGGCGAAACCCTGCCCGACAGAGAGCTGTTGGAAATAAAATCAGGAAAAATTTCTCTAAGTGTTGGATGACCATCGGCAGAAATAGTCGATCGAGCGTCTGCCATTGTGGACGGAGAAGCAACTACCCACCCGAAGGAAGGGTCCTTCGATCGTCGACGCTGTAAAAGAAGGTTAAGGGCTCGAAATCGTTGATGATCGGAGGAAGATCAAAATTGAGGAGCCGACATTGCGGCTATAGATGGAATTGTTTCGGTGACAGAAAGAAGTTTAAAATTTTTTTAGGGCAGAAATCATTGACTGGCGAAAGAAGTTAGTGATTCGTGAGCCACAGTTTCGGAAGCCAAAAGCACTAAGTCTTCCGACGAGAAAGACCGTCGACGCCAGAAGTTAAAATTTTTCTAAGTAAATAGTCGCTGATCAGAAGTAGTTAGTGTTTGGTGTGCCGCCGTTACAGAAGCCAAAGTCACTAGGCTTCCGATGTAAAAAGACTGACGATTCCAATTGGGCTATACCACAGTGGATTTGGTCGCCGATACAGCAGAGGAATTAGCGATTTGGGCTGCTGAAACGTTGGGTCAATAGTTGAAATGAGATCCGATTCTACAAGGATGAAATTTTGAGTTTTCAGCAGTATTTCCCCAGCAAATTGTGACTGTTTTTCAGTGGATTTTCATGGGCTGAGAATGAGAAAGGAGGAAGTGATTTACAAAAGAAATTTGTGAAAATCTAGTGTTTGGGAAAACTTGTAATTTTATAATTTACCAAGGGAAGGTAAGTAGTGCTGGTTTATATTAATGATTATGTATCTAACAGTTGTGTTACTAACACGTTTGAAGATTCATAGTCACCTTGCAGGAAAGTATTCCAAGTGGTGCAGTTTGACAAGTAAGTGGTGGTTCAGTTATGAGAACCCATGATGGGTATGATGCTCGGGAATCTCATGAGCAAGCAGAAGATGCCATGGGAGAAAATGTCCGTAATAGAAATGATGACATTGAGTCTAATGGAAGGAGATTCCAAGAGACACCGTCAGATGTTGCAGCCACCATGAGAAGCTTGATCAAAGCCCAAGAAGAGCAGCATCAGTTGAATGCTGCTATGTTGCAGAGTATGACAGACTTACATAGAAAGATAGACTCTGGACGAGGTATAGCAAGACCAGAAGGCTGTAAGAGTAGTCCAAGGAGAAGGAGAAGGACTCCTAGTGGATCATCTGATTCTGAAGAATCCAGCGGGGATTCAAGTTCTTCTTCTCATAAAAGAAAAAGAAAGAAACACCATAGGGATCGCTCTCGGGATGAATTTAAGAAAGCTAAACCTTCTACATTTGATGGTGAGGTAAGGACTAGACAAGAAGCTAAATCTTGGCTTCTTGGGATAAAGAAGTACTTCCAAGTGCATGACTATTCAGGAAACATGAAGGCAAGAGTTGTCATATTCAGTCTGAACAGAAGAGCATCCATTTGGTGGGAACACTTCAAGTAAGTAAAGAGGATCAGTGAAAGGAGACCTAAGTGGAAACAGTTCAAGAAGTATTTAAGCAGAAATACCTCTCTGACGGGTATTATGATGACAAGATTAAGGAGTTCCATGAGCTGAGATTGGGACAGCAGACCATGGAAGAATATGCAAATACGTTTTTGGAGCTGTTGAGGTATGTCCTATACATCAGAGATGAAAAAGTGAAGGTCCAGCGTTTTCTGAGTGGATTACCTCAGTCTTACAAAGATAGAATTGATTTTTATGAACCTAGAACTCTTGAGGAAGCAATAAGGAAGGCTAAGTATTGCTATGAGAAAAGAAAAGGTAAGTCGGATTACCATAAGGCATGGAAGGACAAGAAGAATGAGAATTTTGACCAATGGAAGAAAGGTTTCAAACCTTCTAACTTCAAGAATCAGCAGAAGCAGCCATCCGAAGCTGCGAGTAAGCCAGTCGGAGTGATCGGAGAAAAGCGTAAAGATCCACAACAAAATAGAGGGCCACTTCAATGTTGGAAATATGGAGGACCCCACATGCGCAGAAATTGTCCACTCGAGAATGAGAGTGCAAGGCCAGCTTATAACGTTCAAGAAACAGAAATAGTGGGTCAAGTAGCAAGGGAAATCCCTAGGATTTATGCAGCACTGGAGGACCATCAAGCAGATCACCAATCAACTATAGTTGAAGTAGCAGGTAAGATTGTTGAGCAATCTGTTTCTATTTTGATTGACCCTGGTTCTACGCACATTTACATTACTCCTAGATTAGTGGATATTTGTGCCTTTAATAAAGTAAAGCATAGGAAGTCTTGGTTAGTTCAGCTAGCCACTGGAACTAAGAGAAAGGTCAGTGAAGTGGTAGAGAAGTGTCCATTGGTCATGAATGGATTGGTCACTTGTGTAGATCTGAATGTTCTACCGCTTGGTTCCTATGATGTTATCATTGGAATGGATTGGTTAGAAGCTCATAGGGTGAAGCTTGATTGTTACAATAAGAATTTTGAGTGCATGAATGAAGAAGGGAACCTAGTAGTTGTGAAAGGTATTCCAAAGGTGATTTCAGTACAGGAGGTTTCAGCAATGCAGTTAAAGAAGTTCTATAGGAAAGGTTGCCAGTTGTATGTAGCTCATATCTTGGAGACATCAAGAGACGAAACTCCAAGGTTGGAGGACTATCAGGTGTTACAGGAATTTAGGGATGTGTTTCCTGATGAGATTCCAGGGCTTCCTCCAAAGAGGGACATTGATTTCACAATTGAACTTATGCCAGGAGTAGCACCAGTGTCCAAGGCACCCTACAGGATGAGTACACCGAAGATGCTAGAATTGAAGATGCAATTGCAAGAGTTGTTGGAAAAGAATTATATCCAACCGAGTGTATCCCCTTGGGGAGCACCAGTTCTATTTGTAAATAAGAAATATGGTACACTCAGGTTGTGTATTGATTACAGACAATTGAACAAGGTGACTGTGAAGAATAAGTATCATTTGCCTAGGATTGACGACCTCTTTGATCAAATAAGAGGAGAAAAGGTATTTTCCAAGATTGAATTGAGGTCTAGTTATCATCAGGTAAGAATCAAGGATGAAAAAATTCATAAGGCAGCCTTTAGGACAAGGTATGGGCATTATGAGTTTGTAGTGGTACCATTTGGTCTCACAAATGCACCAGCTACATTTATGTTCCTTATGAATAGTGTCTTCAGCAGGTATTTAGACAAGTTTGTTCTTGTTTTCCTTGATGACATTCTTGTCTATTCTAAGAATGAGGAAGAGCATGAAGAGCATTTGAGATTGACATTGCAATTGCTCAGGGAACATCGGTTGTATGCAAAACTAAGCAAGTGTGACTTCTATAGAGATAGAATTCAATATTTGGGTCACATTATCTTAGATGAGGGTATATATGTGGACCCCGAAAATATTAAAGCCATTATGGATTGGCCTAATCCAAGAAATGTGACAGATGTAAGATCTTTTATGGGACTTGCAGGATACTACAGGAGATTCATTGAGGGATTCTCCAAGGTTGCACATGCCATCACTTCTTTGCAAAATAAGGGGATGAAATTTGAATGGACATCAAAGTGTGAAGAAAGTTTCCAGAGCTTGAAGAATCTTCTCACTAGTGCACCAGTATTGAAAGTTGCAGATCTAGAGAAATATTTTGTGGTGTGTACCTGTCACATACCGCAATTTTGTAAAATAATGTTAATTATTTAATTATATTCCTGAGACATTATGTTAAATTTAATGCTAAGTAGGAATTGATGACTCAGAAGAGTCAACAGAAGTCGAATGTAATTCAGAATATTTTATTATTAATAAATAAATTGTGGAGACAACAGCGTGGGAGAGCTGTTAAAAAGAGGTTACTGGTCAAACTAGTGATGGAACTAGGTGGAGGGAAAAAGACAAGTGGCAGTATCCTCAAACACTTCCTAAGTTGCAGGTGGCAACTTCCCTATAATTGGGGTCATGATCTCCCAAGAAAGTGGGATCAGAGCAGGTGGCTCATTAAATGACAACTAACTCAAAAAGACCTAGGCAATCTTTTAAAAGTACTCAATGAAGAGAGCTGAGGCTGCTCAGATATTTTCCAGAGAGAATTCATTCAGGTGAATGTTATTCAGGAAATTCATTGAGGAAAGAGGGAAAAACAGTAAGGAAGTTGTTCTGAGCAGAATGCTACAGTAACTTGGTTATTACAGCTTGTTAGCTGGGAGAACTACTTATAAGTCCTAGACTAATACTGAGTTTGAAGACTGGTATCTGACTATTGCTGCACCTAGTTCCAGCCAGGGAGACCAAAGCAAGATCGGGGGTCCTGAGGAGTCGTTGTTTGAGCGCTATTTAGGAGTTGGTAGGGAGGAACGGCCTCCCATTGCTGTTGTTGTCCAAAGCTTAAGCAGGTTCTGTCACTTAACTATTTTGTTTAATAGGTGTAAATGAAGGAATGTTATGCCTGTGTTATATGACAAAATATTTAGCTGGTTTAGAGATGTAAATGTTTTAGTTTATCAGTAAATTGGATCTGTTGATGAAGATTAAAGACCCACTATGTTTTTCCACATCAGGGTTTTACCAGACTGTACTCCAGCACAGGGGTAAAATTATCAATAAGATGGTATGATTAGATTGAAGAATAGTAGATTGTTTCTTGTTCCTTTATCAGAAGATATATTTTACTGATAGTAGTATAGGTTTAAGATAAAACAATTTCTTTGTACAGTACTACCTTTCAGTAGTTTATCTATCTAAAACAAATGAAAGAGTTTAATTGTTGCAGGTTAGATTAGATTTATCTGCTATTTTAACCTTACAGTTTCTTTCTTTTAGTTAAAATAATTGGAGTATTATATGACTAATGACAGAACTGAAAATAGGATCAGATACAACGACTAGATTCTACTGTTACAACAAAACTGATTAGTTTTTATGTACGATAAACAATGTAATCAATTCCTTCTTTACTTGCTTCTTATTTTGAGCTAGGTTAGAACAATATCTAGAATCATTAATCTATATTCATACGTTGAAAGTGAATGCTGATATATATATATATTAAAAGGATAATCCTTAAATAATGTTAAAGGTTTCTTTTTTACTTTTATAATTATCATCAATAAAACAAACAAAAGCCTTAAAATAATTTATACAGTACTAACATAAATAGGCACAAAAAAATAACAACAGAATATTATTTTTCTATGAGCTTATAACATAAACTAAGGTTATTAAATGGAGGTATTAGTAATCTAGAGAAAGATAACACACTTATTATACCTATAATCATGTACTTTATATTTTCATACAATATAGGAATAATATTTAAGGTAACACCCTTATTATTTAATTACAAATCGGAACTAAATACATTTTCTGTATTACAAGGTAAATAGATAATACTTAAAGGATATTGTAAGATAAAATAAAAATGTAAAGTCCCTGTAAAATTTTAGGGTACAAACTATGTTAACATTTACCATCTATAATAACAAATCAGTCGATGTATAACCAGGAGCAGAAACCTTGGCAGTAACTTTATAAAAGAAGTTATTAAAAAAATAAAAATCAGGTACTTAATTCCATTACTATCAAATGAGGGTTAACCCTATAAATCTCATTTAAACAAGTAATCAACTACTGTGAAGCCAAGTATAATATACTCAAGCCGTAGTATAAATTTTTTTTAACATAATTAAGGAGTCAAATTTTCCATTGCTGTAAGTAACCAAAGACATGCAAATAAAATAAGACGGTAATAACACTTATGTATTTAGATACAGGATGAAAACCCTGTAAATTTTTATGTACAGTAAAAGTAAGAAGCCGAGGGTATAAACCCTTTCCAAAACAGGCTCACAGCCTTAACTTTTTACAGAAATAACTAACAGAAAATCAATGGGTTTCAAAACCCTCAGTTGCGATAAGTATTTGAAGAGTTTGGCACTTTTGCCTTAGGGTAAATCATTTCTCCATAGCACTTAAAAATCACAGGAAAATAACTCTTCTAAACACGGCCGTAGCCGAGTACCCTCTCACAGCGTAGGGTTTCTTTTACTAATCTAAGTAACAGACAAAATAACAAGACAACTAAAGCCGTAAGGGTTTCAGGCATCTTATGCCAACCCTCGAAATTTCCAGAGGAACCCCCACAAGGAGAAAGAGCCATGGTGTAACCAGGCTTACCGGGATTTGTAAATGCTGTACAAATATTTCTACCAGAAGTCGCACAGGTTGGAGAGCGAGACCTGTTCCATAAAATAAAATCAACTTATTAAAATATATATATAAGCGGAATAATATTCTTATATCTGAAAACAAACAGTAGAATGAAGGAGAATAGCAAGTACTCGATTTTTTTACCTGAACTTTGTATTGAAGACATGACCTCCAGCAACGTTAAACCACCTTCAACGTGAGAAGGAAAACCTACTGCGGGCAAGGAGAAAAATACTAACACCTCATCAAACATCCCATTGCTGTTCGAGAGCACAAGACTTCAGTTTTCACTGAGGAAGAAATGGTATTCAGATAATGATTTAGGTTAGAGCTAATAGACAGAGAAACCCTGAAAGGAGGACAATAAATGGATGGCCAAGAGCAACATTGGACGTCATTGCAAAATGGGTTAGCATGAGCCACAAGAAGGTAACATATTGGTTGGATAGTGTCGGAGGATGAGCGGTGCAGCTGGGGTGCACCAGCACCATCACAGAGCAACGGCAGCCCGATAGTGGAGGAGTAAATGATAAGTTAGGGTTTGTAAACAACTCTTATAACCACATAAATCATGGTTATGATCACGCCATGACAGCCGGTAAATTTTTTACGACCAGCAGGTTTTGGATATAGTTCCAATAATCTCCTCACGGGTTGAAAAATTTCCAATTATTCTTTCAAACATTTGATTATCCATAAGTCCTCGTGCCAATTCTTTAAATCTTCCACGCTGTATGCCTTTATGAAAGTGTTCATTATTTTATTTATACCCTAGATTTGGTAACCATAAAAATTATGAAAATCGTATGTCGACTTTGGCATATAAAACATAATTACATGGAATTCTTATTGTCCCTTGAATTCTTGACAAGAATTGGATTATAATCATCATGCTAAATAATGCTATAATCACTCTAACTTATAATTTATGTAAAAGAGGTATTCCAATTATAATTTTATTATTGAGATCTTAAATAGAGAGTAAGTCTTGGATCAATTATAAACTCGGGCAACTTTTAGACCACTTACTTCATATTATAATTCTACTTATGAATTATTAAGTTCATTTCCTTTATAGCTTAACAATAATTTTATATTATAAAAGAAGTATAAAGGAGAATAATGAAGTATAGAAAACTACAATAATGATCTTACTGATCTTAATAATTTAGATGATGTATTTATATCAAACCAAATAGCAGCATATGGTTGGAAGATGCAAAAATAGAAATAGTGAATACTATGGGTTGTATAGCCTTGTTACTCTTACCCTATTTTAAAGAATTCGGTAAGATGTTTTATTACATTACAACTATAATACAAATAGTTCTGAATTTTAACAAGAACCATAAACTACTTCTATTTGGAAGAAGGACAGTTATTTGTACCTCAAGAAGCTTGAAAATAGTTTAAGCATTTAATCTTCTTACTGGAGTTTTTCTTTTGCATTAAGCTCGTATTTTATATACTTTAAAATTTGCATTAAGTAGCACCAAACCTCTTACTTGTAGTCTGTAAAAGCAAGAAATTCTCTGCATTAGCTCGAAAGCTAAGTAAGCCAGTTTGCATGACAATCTCACCTTGTGAGTGCAAAGAAGAAACAAGTTAGTAAACTGAACGAAACTAATCTTTTATTAAATATAATCAAAAGGTGATACAGATAAAAGTGTAGTAATATACAACTAATTAACTGATTAGTTAACTGCATTTTTATTGATGTTTTGCAAACTTTTAAAAATTTTAAAATTTTCAGAAAAATTTGGGGTTTTGACATGTGGTATCAGAGCATGGTTCAAATACTAGGCCTCAATGCAGCCCAACTAGTTTCCGTAGAACAGTAAAAATAATATACTAATCTATATTTTGTTTTATGTAAAGAACAGAAAATCTCTTTTTCTGAATCTAACAGGAAGATATGGAGAAGCTAGGAGAATATGCTGGGGAGGAGTCTCCAAACACCGAGACAAGACAAATGTCCAGAGAACCTGTGTTAGAGGAGGTAACTGCTCACTCCTCAGAGCTGGTGCAGACTATCAAGGTTTTGAAGACTGAAATGGAATCAGTCAAGAAGGATAATGAGCGAATTTTAAAGACTCAAGAAGAGTTGAATAAAATTTTGATGGAAAAATTTCAGACTGAAGGGAGGAGTAAAAGATTCGAATCTGAGGAAGATATCCATCAGAAAGAATCTAAAAGGATGAAGCTGGCTAAGGCTAAAAGCATCTCATCCTCTGAAGGATTCAAGGAACAACAAGGTTATTACACTAATAGTGACAGTAGTGAGGTTGAGTTGTATAACATAAAGAAGAAGTATAGACCATATGAAGAGATTTATGGGGAGTTTAAAAAAATAAATTCCCCAACTTTCAACGAAGAGACTGAAAAAGGGGAAGAAGCAGAGTCCTGGTTATCCGGGACGAGGAAGTATTTTCAGATATACAACTATTCAAATCAGCTGAAGGCAAGAATGGCAATTTATAATCTCTCTGGAAAAGCAGACATATGGTGGCAAGATCTAAAGAGAGTTAAGGGCATCAAGGAAAAAGCGGTTAACTGGAGTACTTTTAAAAGGTACTTCAAGAAGAAATTTCTGTCTGAACAATACTATGAAGAAAGAGCTAAAGAATTTTATGAGTTAAATTTAGGATCCATGACTATGAAGGACTTAAACAGTAAATTCGTAAGTTTGTTGAGGTATGTACCTTATTTAGTGGATGAGAAACCTAAAGTTCAGTGGTTTCTCAGTTGTCTGCCATATCATATCAAAGACAGAATCAAGTATGATAACCCGAAGACTTTGGAAGAAGCCATGAGGAAGGCAAATTTCTGTTTTGAACAAAACAAAAAGAAAGAAGGTATAGCCAACTGGAAGGCTAAAAAGAACAGTAATCAGCCTGAGTTCCAGAAAAAGGAGTTTGTACCCCAAAATAATTTCAGGAATAATAAGAATAGAAATCATTCTAACGGTAAGAACTTCCAGGGAAATAGAAATGGTGCTTCTAATAATTCCAATAATTCCAATAACTTCAAGGGAAAGGAAGCTTCAAACAATCATGGAAATTTCACTAAGAATTTTGAATGAAAAGAGCCTGTTAAGTGCTGGGAGTGCAATGGCCCGCACTATGCTTCGCTCTGCCCAAATAAAAAAAATCCAAATAGCAATATTCATACTGTGCAGGATGAAATGACTGTTGGAGAATTTGCAAGAACTATGCCCAGAATCAAAGCAGCGTTGGAAAACCACCAAGCTAATTATCAGACTTCCATGGTGGAAGTAGAAGGTATGGTTAACCAAACCCCTCTAACCATTTTAATAGATCCAGGAGCTAGTCTTAGTTACATCTCACCTCAAATAGTGGAAAAGTGTAAAACGATTGTTGAAAAGTTTGATAGTTCCTGGTTAGTTCAATTAGCCACTGGGGAAAAAAGGAAAGTAACATGTTATGTGAAAGAATGTGCTTTAGTTATGAATGATTTTAAAACTACTATTAAGCTAAATGTTCTTCCACTTGGATCGTATGATCTATTGATTGGTATGGATTGGTTAGAGCAGCATAAAGTAGTTTTAAACTGTTTTGATAAAACCTTTACGTGCATAAATAATAATGAACAGTCAATAATAGTTAAGGTTATTCCTAGGAAAACTGTAATCAGGCAGATTTCTGCCCTACAACTTAAAAGAGCAGTCAAGAAAGAGTGAAAAGCATATGCTGTAACTATTACAGATGAGGCAAGTAAATCTGAAAAAGATAAAATAAAAATAGAGGATATTCCTGTTTTAAACGAATTTACTGATGTTTTCCCGGAGGAAATTCCAGGATTACCTCCCAGGAGGGAACTGGATTTCACTATTGATCTGGTACCAGGTGTTGTACCTAGCTCGAAAGCTCCATATCGTATGAATATTTTGGAACTTAATGAATTAAAATCATAGTTAAAAGAATTAATAGATAAGAAGTACATTCGACCTAGTGTGTCCCTTTGGGGAGCACCGGTCATCTTTGTCAAAAAGAAAGATGGAACTATGCAACTATGTATAGATTACCGTCAACTAAATAAGATGACAATTAAAAACAGATATATGTTGCCCCACATAGATGATCTATTTGATCAGCTGTGTGGAGCTACGGTGTTCTCAAAGATAGCCCTGAGATCAGGATATCATCAGGTAAGAATTAAAGATGAGGACATTTTCAAGACAGCCTTCAGAACAAGGTATGGACATTACAAATTTGTCGTAATGCCATTTGGGCCTACTAATGCCCCAGCTGTCTTTATGTGCCTGATGAATAATATAATGCATAAATACTTAGATAAATTTGTTGTCGTATTTATCGATGACATCTTAATTTATTCTAAAAATGAAGCGGAACATAAGGAACACTTACGGATAGTTTTACAAGAGCTGCGAGAGCAACAGCTCTTTGCGAAGTTCAGTAAGTGTGATTTCTTGAAGGATGAAATCCAGTACTTAGGTCACGTAGTGACTAAGGAAGAGATTTCAGTGGATCCTGAAAAGATTCGGGCAATCGAAGATCGGCCAGTACCAAAAGACGTAACAGATGTTAGGTCCTTCATGGGAATTACCAGTTATTACCGGAGATTCATTGAAGGCTTTTCAAAAATAGTTAATCCAATCACTTCCTTGCAAAAGAAAGGCAAGAAATTTGATTGGAACTTAAAATGTGAAGAAAGTTTTAAGAAATTAAAAACCTTATTAACAATTGTGCCTATTCTAAGAATATCAGATCCTAATAAGGATTTCGTGGTATGCACCGATGCTTGTAATGATGGTTTAGGTGGTGTGCTGACTTCAAGACGGGCATGTCATTGCCTATGAGTCTAGGAAGTTAAAGATGCACGAAAAAAATTATGCCACTTATGATTTAGAACTTGCTGTTGTTATACATGCCTTAAAAATGTGGCGACACCACTTAATAGGCAGAAAGTTTATTTTAATGACTGGTAATAAAGGTCTAAAATACCTTTTAGATCAGCCCAACTTAAATGCAAGACAAGCAAGGTGGTTAGCCTTCTTGAGTGAATATGATTTCGAAATTCAACACATAAAAGGAAAAGAAAATAAGGTGGCTGATGCTTTAAGTAGAAATGCAAAGCTGAACTTTACAGCAGCGATTAGCACTTATGCTTCTGATTTAAATGAACAGCTTACTGAAGGGATAAAATTGGATGAAATTTATCAAAAATTACAAGTTACAGCTAAAGAATAACCTACAGAAAGTTTAATAAAAGTTTATAGTCTAAATAAAGATGGATTTTTATTGTTTAAGGATAAACTGTATGTGCCTAATGTGCCCAAGGTTAAGTTGTTGATTCTAGACGAAGTTCATAAAACACCTTACTCAGGGCATCCAGGTTACCAAAAGACTGTAACCATGTTGAGAAAAGAATATTTCTGGCCTAATATGAAATATGAAGTAGCTGAGTATATATCTAGATGTTTGGACTATCAACAAGTGAAAACAGAACACCAACATCTAGTTGGTTTACTGCAACCTTTGCCTATTCCCAGTTGAAAATGGGAAGTAATCAGTTTGGATTTTATTACTGGATTACCCAGAAATCAAAATCAAAATGATTCTATTATGGTGGTGGTTGACAAGTTAAGTAAAGATGCACATTTCATTCCTGTTAAAACTACTTACAAGGCTGCAAACATAGCTAACATATTCTTAAAGCAGATTTTTCAGTTACACGGTGTACCAAAGGTGATCATTTCAGACAGGGATCCTAAATTCACAGGGAATTTCTGGAAATCCTTGTTTAAAGGATTAAATATAACACTGAATTTCAACACCTCTTTCCATCCTCAAATAGATGGACAAACAGAAAGAGTGAATCAGGTGCTGGAAGATTTGTTAAGGATGTATGTTAAAGATCAGCCAGGTAAGTGGGAAGACTACTTGCATTTAGCAGAGTTTGCATACAATAACAACTATCAGTCATCAGCTAAGTTCATTCCATTTGAAATTTTGTATGGGCGTAAATGTAACACTCCTATATCCTAGAATAATCCAGTAGATAGATTAGTGTTAGGACCAGAATTATTGAAGGAAATGGAATAGATTGTGAAACAAGTGCAGGAAAATTTGAAAGTAGCATAGGATTGGCAAAAGAGCCAAGCAGATTTGAAAATAAATCCCAAAGAGTTCCAGGTGGGTGAGCACGTGTTTATAAAGGTAATACCAAAGAAAAGCTCCCTAAGCCTGGGGAGTTGTGCAAAATTAGCACCACGTTATTGTGGTCCGTTTGAAATTTTATCCAAAATTGGTCAAGTTGCATATCAGCTAGCGTTACCACCTAACTTGAAAGTGCATAATGTTTTTCATATTTCTGTTATGAAAAAGTATGTTCATGATGCTACTCATGTGATTGATTGGAATGTTGTACAGGTGGAACCAGAAGGAGAAGTTTTGGTGGAACCAGACTGTATCCTCGAGAAGAGGGAAATTACTCTGCGGAACCGCACAATTGGACAGTTGAAGGTACAATGGAAGAACCTTAGTCCTGAAGAAGCTACCTAGGAACTGAAAAGTAAGATGCTGGAAGCATACTTGAATCTGTTCCAGGAGGTTGCAGAGGATGAAGAATAAGTAACATCAAGGACGATGTTACATTTTAAGGGGCTATGTATGTCACATACCCCAATTTTGTAAAATATTGTTAATTATTTAATTATATTCCCGAGACATTATGTTAAATTTAATGCTAAGTAGGAATTGATGACTCAGCAGAGTCAACAGAAGTGGAATGTAATTTAGAATATTTTATTATTAATAAATAAATTGTGGAGACAACAGCATGGGAGAGCTGTTAAAAAGAGGTTACTGGTCAAACTGGTGGATGGAACTAGGTGGAGGGAAAAAGACAAGTGGCAGCATCCTCAAACACTTCCTAATTTGCAGGTGGAAACTTCCCTATAATTGGGGTCATGATCCCCCAAGAAAGTGGGATCAAAGCAGGTGGCTCATTAAATGACAACTAACCCAAAAAGACCTAGGCAATCTTTTAAAAGTACTCAATGAAGAGAACTGAGGCTGCTCAGATATTTTCTAGAGAGAATTCATTCAGGTGAATGTTATTCAGGAAATTCATTGAGGAAAGAGGGAAAAACAGTAAGGAATTTGTTCTGAGAGGAATGCTGCAGTAACTTGGTTATTACAGCTTGTTAGCTGGGAGAACTATTTATAATTTCTGGACTAATACTAAGTTTGAAGACTGGTATCTGACTATTGCTGCACCTAGTTCCAGCCAGGGAGACCAGAGCAAGCTCGGGGGTCCTAAGGAATCATTGTTTGAGCGCTCTCCAGGAGTTGGTAGGGAGGAACGGCTTCCCATTGCTGTTGTTGTCCAAACCTTAAGCAGGTTCTATCACTTAACTATTTTTTTTAATAGGTGTAAATGAAGGAATGTTATGCTTGTGTTATATGACAGAAGATTTAGCTAGTTTAGAGATGTAAATGTTTTAGTTTATCAGTAAATTGGATCTGTTGATGAAGATTAAAGACCCACTGTGTTTTTCCACATCTGGGTTTTACCAAACCGGACTCCAGCATAGGGCTAAAATTATCAATAAGATGGTATGATTAGATTGAATAATAGTAGATTGTTTCTTGTTCCTTTATCAGAAGAGATATTTTACTGATAGTAGTATAGGTTTAAGATAAAACAATTTCTTTGTACAGTACTACCTTTCAATAGTTTATCTATCTGAAACAAATGAAAGAGTTTAATTGTTGCAGGTTAGATTAGATTTATATGATGTTTTAACCTTACAGTTTCTTTTTTTTAGTTAAAATAATTGGAGTATTATATGACTAATGACAGAACTGAAAACAAGATCAGATACAACAACTAGATTCTACTGTTACAACAAAACTGATTAGATTTTATGTACGATAAACAATGTAATCAATTCCTTCTCTACTTGCTTCTTATTTTGAGCTAGGTTAGAACAATATTTAGAATCATTAATCTATATTCATAAGTTGAAAGTGAATGCTGATATATATATATATATATATATTAAAAGGATAATCCTTAAATAATGTTAAAGGTTTCTTTTTTACTTTTATAATTATCATCAATAAAACAAACAAAAACCTTAAAATAATTTATACAGTACTAACATAAATAGGCACCAGAAAATAACAAAATAATATTATTTTTCTACTAGCTTATAACATAAACTAAAGTTATTTAATGGAGGTATTAGTAATCTAGAGAAAGATAACACACTTGTTATACCTATAATCATGTACTTTATATTTTCATACAATATAGGAATAATATTTAAGGTAACACCCTTATTATTTAATTACAAATCGGAACTAAATACATTTTCTGTATTACAAGGTAAATAGATAATACTTAAAGGATATTGTAAGATAAAATAAAAATGTAAAATCCCTATAAAATTTCAGGGTACAAACTATGTTAACATTAACCATCTATAATAACAAATCAGTCGATGTATAACCAGGAGCAGAAACCTTGGCAGTAACTTTATAAAAGAAGTTATTAAAAAATAAAAATCAGGTACTTAATTCCATTACTGTCAAATGAGGGTTAACCCTATAAATCTCATTTAAACAAGTAATCAACTACTGTGAAGCCAAGTATAATATACTCAAGCCATAGTATAATTTTTTGTTAACATAATTAAGAAATCAAATTTTCCATTGCTGTAAGTAACCAAAGACATGCAAATAAAAGAAGACGGTAATAACACTTATTTATTTAGATACAGGATGAAAACCCTGTAAATTTTTATGTACAGTAAAAGTAAGAAGTCGAGGGTATAAACCCTTTCCAAAACAAGCTCACGGCCTTAACTTTTTACAGAAATAATTAACAGAAAATCAATGGCTTTCAAAACCCTTAGTTCCGATAAGTATTTGAAGAGTTTGGCACTTTTGCCTCAAGGTAAATCATTTCTCCACAGCACTTAAAAATCACAGGAAAATAACTCTTCTAAACACGGCCGTAGCCGAGTACCCTCGCACAGCGTAGGGGTTCTTTTACTAATCTAAGTAACAGAAAAAATAACAATACAAATGAATGCGTAAGGGTTTCAGGCATCTTATGCCAATCCTCGAAATTTCCAGAGGAACCCCCACAAGGAGAAAGAGCCATGGTGTAACCAGGCTTACCGAGATTTGTAAATGCTGTACAAATATTTCTACCAAAAGCCGCGCAGGTTGGAGAGCGAGACCTGTTCCATAAAATAAAATCAACTTATTAAAATATATATAAGTGGAATAATATTCTTAGATCTAAAAACAAACAGTAGAATGAAGGAGAATAGCAAGTACTCGATTTTTTTACCTGAACTTCTTATTGAAGACACGACCTCCAGCAGTGTCAAACCACCTTCAACGTGAGAAGGAAAACCTACTGCGGGCAAGGAGAAAAATACTAACACCTCAGCTAACATCCCATTGCTGTCTGATAGAACAAGACTTCAGTTTTCACTGAGGAAGGAATGGTATTAAGATAATGATTCGGGTTAGAGCTAATTGACAGAGAAACCCTGAAAGGAGGACAGTAAATGGATGGTCAATAGCAACATTGGACGCCATTGCAAAATGGGTTAGCACGATCCACAAGAAGGTAACATATTGGTTTGATAGTGTCAAAGGATGAGCAGCGCAGCTGGGGTGCACCAGCACCATCGCAGAGCGACAGGAGCCCGATAGTGGAAGAGGAAATGATAAGTTAGGGTTTGTAAACAAATCTTATAACCACGTAAAGCATGGCTATGATCACGTCACGACAGCTGGTAAATTTTTTACGAGTAGTGGGTTTTGCATATAGTTCCAATAATCTCCTCACGGGTTGAATGATTTCCAATCATTCTTTCAAACATTTGATTATCCATAAGTCCTTGTGCCAAGTCTTTAAATCTTCCACGTTGTATGCCATTATGAAAGTGTTCATTATTTTATTTAAACGCTAGATTTGGTAACCATAAAAATTATGAAAATCGTATGTCAACTTTGGCATATAAAACATAAATACATGGAATTCTTATTGTCCCTTAAATTCTTGACAAGAATTGGATTATAATCATCATGCTAAATAATGCTATAATCACTCTAACTTATAATTTATGTAAAAGAGGTATTCCAATTATAATTTTATTATTGAGATCTTAAATAGAGAGTAAGTCTTGGATCAATTATAAACTCGGGCAACTTTTAGACCACTTACTTCATCTTATAATTCTACTTATGAATTATTAAGTTCATTTCCTTTATAGCTTAACAATAAGCTAATATTTTAAAAGAAGTATAAAGGATAATAATGAAGTATAGAAAACTACGATAATGATCTTACTGATCTTAATAATTTAGATGATGTATTTATATCAAACCAAATAGCAGCATATGGTTGGAAGATGCAAAAATAGAAATAATGAATACTATGGGTTGTATAGCCTTGTTACTCTTACCCTATTTTAAAGAATTCGGTAAGATTTTTTATTACATTACAACTATAATACAAATAGTTCTAAATTTTAACAAAAACCATAAACTACTTTTATTTGGAAGAAGGACAGTTATTTGTACCTCAAGAAGCTTGAAAATAGTTTAAGCATTTAATATTTTTACTGGAGTTTTTATTTTGCATTAAGCTCGTATTTTATATACTTTAAAATTTGCGTTAAGTAGCACCAAACCTCTTACTTGTAGTCTGTAAAAGCAAGAAATTATCTGCATTAGCTCGAAAGCTAAGTAGGCCAGTTTGCATGACAATCTCACCTTGTGAGTGCAAAGAAGAAACAAGTTAGTAAACTGAACGAAACTAATCTTTTATTAAATATAATCAAAAGGTGATACAGATAATAGTGTAGTAATATACAACTAATTAACTGATTAGTTAACTGCATTTTTATTGATGATTAGCAAACTTTTAAAAATTTAAATTTTTTAGAAAATTTGGGGTTTTGACAGTACCGATGCATGCGGACAAGGGCTTGGAGGAGTCCTTATGCAAGACAACCACGTGATATGTTATGAGTCAATAAAGATAAAGGAGCATGAGAAGAACTATGCCACTCACGATCTAGAGCTTGCATCCATATTACATGCTCTCAAGATGTGGAGACATTACTTGATGGGCAAAAGATTTGAGCTCAAAACAGACCATTGTGGTTTGAAGTATTTCTTTGATCAGCATACTTTGAATGCTAGGCAAGCAATATCTATGTGATTTTGATTTTGAAATCAAGCACATAAAGGGAAAAGAGAATAAGGTAGGTGATGCACTCAGCAGGAAAATGCAAGAAATGCATGTGGCATCTCTTAGTATTTTCCAATCGGATTTGAGGCAGCAGATTGTTAGTCATGCTGCTGGAGATGAATTGTATGAGTAGTTCAAAGATAAGTTGCAGAAACAAAGTCTTGAGAAAATGTATGAGGGATATAAATTGGAAGAAGATGGACTACTCACTTATAAAGGTAGAATTTATATTCTAGATGTAGCCGATTTGAGGAGATTTGTTATGGATGAAATCCATCAAGCTCCGTATTCTGGTCACCCAGGATATCAAAAGACAATTGCTACAACCAAAAAGCAGTACTTTTGGCCATGCATGAAAAGGGATGTGGCTGAGTAAATTTCAAGGTGTATGAAATGTCAATAGGTAAAGGTTGAGAATCAACACCCTACAGGTTCGTTGCATCCTTTGCCAATTCCGGAATGGAAATGGGAAGTTATTTCCATGGATTTTATTACAGGATTTCCAATGACTTGGAGACAACATGAATCCATCATGATTGTGGTAGACAAGTTGAAAAAGGCATCACATTTTATACCGGTGAAGTCTACGCATACAATGGATGACATTGCAAATATCTTCATGAAGGAGATATTCAAATTGCATGGATAGCTGAAGGCAATGGTTTCTGACAGAGATGTCAAGTTCACTTCCAACTTTTGGAAAGGGTTGTTTGCATATTTGGGTACAAAGCTAAACTTCAGTACTGCATACCATCCTCAGTCAGATGGGCAGACAGAAAGAGTTAATCAGGTGCTTAAAGACATGCTTCACATGTATGTAATGGACAAACCAACCAAGTGGGAAGATTACTTGCACTTGGTATATTTTGCTTATAACACTCGACATCAAGCATCCTTGGGGATGAGTCCGTATGAAGCTTTGTATGGAAGAAGGTGTAGGACACCAGTGACTTGGGATAATCTAGTGAACAGGATTGTGCTTGGACCCGAATTGCTCAAGGATATGGAGCAAGAGGTTGTAAAGATCAGACAGAATCTGAAAGCAGCACAAGACAGACAGAAAAGCTATGCAGATAAGCATAGGGTGAACAGAGAGTTCAATGTTGGAGATCATGTGTACCTCAAAGTGAGGGCAAGGAAGAGTTCCTTGAAGATTGGTATTTGTGCCAAGTTGTTGCCAAGATATTGTGGGCCGTTTGAAGTGCTTGAAAAAATAGGGCCAGTTGCATATAGACTTGCATTGCCTACTAGCACTAGAGCTCATAATGTTTTTCATGTTTCTTTGCTTAAGAGATATGTACATGATCCTAACCATGTGATAAATTGGGATGTGATTCAAGTGGAACCCGAGGGAGAGTTCTCAATCGAGCCAATGGGCATCCTCGACAAGAAAGTCACAATGCTCCGGAACTGGGCCATAGGGCAGGTAAAGGTGCAATGGGAGCACTACACGCCTGAAGAGGCTACATGGGAGCTGGAGGATGCCATGCGATTGGCACATTTATTTTTGTTCAATTCTGCAGAACATTAAGGCGATGCCAGTGTAACATTTTGTTTAAATTTTGTAAAGCACTGAGAACAGTGCTATTGAAGGGGGAGGGGAATGTAACATCCCGGTTTTGACCCCGTTGCATTATATGTACATGATGTATATATTGTAATGATCATGGTTCGGAGCTCAAGGCCAAGGCCCCACCATTGATCGGTTATGCTATCCTTTGGATTTAAACTTGTCACTGATTGTATATCGGGGCATGTAGCATAGGTTTTGAGTTTATCATCATGTAAATACACATCTTTAATTAAATAACCCGACCAGCTACAATCACGGAAACTAAATTGAGAAGGGGCATGATTTTCACAAGGATAAGGGTGGGTGTTGGGCACCATTTTGACCTCTTTTTGCCACTTATATATCTTTCATTTTCCTTCATAAAACCTCCATATTGTTTAGAAAAGCTTTAAAGTTCACCCATGAACCTTGGTTTAGAGGTATAATGTCATTACTTTCTAATAAATTGAGTTTTGAGACTTTTTAAGCATTTTAACTAATATTTTTACTTAGATTACGGGATGTACTAACTTCCCGTATTATCTCCAAGATTGAGCATTTGCAGGCCAGCTAGGAGGGAACTAGATTATAGAGAAAAGATCCTCAGTGTCCAAGGATGGATGAACATTCAACGGATAGGTGATGTGGCCTTTATAGATGTCAAGTCAACCTCAGTCAAAGGAGACCACCTGTGCTCCCACTCAGCACAAAAGAAGGGGCAGTTTTGATTTTGTTGAGTTTCATGATTCTGAATGAGGATCTCGATGACTATGTTCATTAATTAGTTTACAGGATTATATCATTTCTAGTTTTCTTTTGAATTTGTATAAGTACTTCACAAAACAATGAAGAACTATCACGATTTGGGAGAAATGTATATTGTTTCTGAACTGCGTGGTTTCATTACTGTGTAATCAATTTGATGGTGAATACATTCAGAGTTTAAGTTCTGTAATTCTTCAACTGTGTGTGTGGACGAGGCATTGGAGGGCCCCCATTGTTGAGTTTGCACATTCTTTTACTTGCCGGTGTAGCGATTTGGGTGATTGCAGCGATTTGATTTGATGCAAGCTATTTAAATCGTGCCAGTGGTATGTCTAATTTATATAGGATTTAACTTTGATATTTCAGAACAAGTTTAACTAGTTTTCAATTGATTTATAAAGGCTCTGTTATCTCATTTGAATGGTTCGGGCTACGATTCCTATGTGCTGCACATCACTTGCATTTTTTAAGCTCTGTTCTTTTATTGGATAAATACTGAAGGGACGGTTTAGACCACAATTTTTGTATGCTACACATCACTGCTTATTCAATGATGAAGTGTTAAAGAATAATTATAAATTATGAACAATTTCCTGTAAGGGAATTTAATTGATAACTGTTCAGTCAGCGCTGGAATATTAGGCAGAGCCTTGTAGTCTGTATGTTAGGTTTAGAGTTGTTGTTTAAATGCTTTTACTATCTCAGTTCTTTCACCAATAGATTGCTTCCATAAATAGATTGTTGTGTACTTAAAAAGAAACAAATGAATTTATCCCTGTAAAAGGATTTTTGTATCTTTAAGTTACAGTATTTTTCATCTGTCAGTAGGTTCAATTTACAGATAATTAAATGATTCAAACAAGTCTAGCTCTAAGTCCTAAAACTTGGAAATGCCTCTAAGCTTACTGACCCGGATTGATATAAATTTAAGGTCTGATTCACATCAGTAGATCAGAGCCCAACATTTTGGCACCATTGCCGGGGAGGCATTGTAGAAGTAGGCTTAGGAACTTTAGTTTTCTGATAAAAACAAAAATTTCAACCAAAAACATAGAATAGGTTTTACTTTTATGTCAAGACTAAGAGACGAGAAAGGAATATTTCTTAAAAAAAACCCAAAAACAGAAGTAACAGGAGCTTCTCTTCCAAAAGGATTCATCTCAACAGTTGGTAGTTCTAAAATGTCTGAGGAAGAAACATCAAAAGGGCCAACTGCAGAACAGAGAAGGGAGTATGAGAGGATGTTAGAAATAGAAAACAACGAAGATAAGAGAGAAGAGAACAAGAGAGGAGACATGAAAGAGAAGAAGAAAGAGGACATGAAAGAGATGAAAAGACAGAAGAAGATCAGGAAGCCACCTTCAAATTCCCCATTTTGGACACTAGTATCATCTTAGGGGAAGAGGTAAAAATGAAGAACATCCCACCATCTGTCTTACCAAACTTTTATGGCATGACTTCTGAAGATCCTGACTCTTTCCTATTTGAGTTTGATATCTTGTGCCGAACTTATGGATACACTGATGACACCCATAAGCTTCGTCTTTTCCCTGCTACCCTTAAAGTAGCTTCCTTGAAATGGTTTATGGGCTTAGGAGAGCATTCTATTACTAGCTGGGATGAGACGAGGAAGATCTTTCTTCGGAAATATCAGGCATATTGCAGATCAAAGGACCCAAAAGATGACATTTTTGGAATGACTCAACAGGAAGATGAGAGCTTGGAGGAGTATTTGGAAAGATTTTCATATAACCTACAGAAATCTAAATACAATTCTTTAACACCAGAGATGATTAGAACAATATTTCTGAAAGGAATAAAAGAAGAGTATTTAGATATTTTGAATGTTATGGGCAAAGGTGACATTTCTTACCTTCTTTTTGATGAGATACAAGATTTATGTCAGAAATATTCGAGAGGGAAGGCTAAGACTGGAAAAAGGGACATCACTACCAAAGTAAATAAGTCTGCAAACAGTGGCATTTCTAGAGCTGAGCTTGGAAATCTGCTAGAAGATTTCAAAACTGATTTATTGAGCACATTAGGCACACAGGTCGAAGTAGAAAAAACCAAGACAAGAACAACAGGACCAGCAAGATCAAGCTTTGTCTATCTTTTGTCCTAAATGTAGAAAGAAACACCCACTCAAGGAATGTCCTTTAAATGCTGTTGAAATTTGTGGTTTATGTACTTTTAATCACAAAACTGATGATTGTCCTAGACTGAAAGAATTGCAGGTAGCTCGAATGGAGGAGAATCAAAGCATGGAGTCTCTCTACTTTATGGGACAACGAAGACCTTGGCAGCCACAATTTTCAGGTATGTCTCAAGACCATATGCAACAATTTCATACAAATTATCAAACTCCTATTCAGAATTCATGGAGTGCACCCATGCCTTGGCAAACTTGGTCTCCTCCATTAGCCCAATCTGCTCCAAATGGGAGAGGTTATGCCGATGGTAACCAGACATAACAGCAAGCCTATTTGCAGCCCTATCAACAACCTTCAGGCTATCCCCAATACTAGCAGCATCAAGTCCAAGCCCCATCTTTCCAAGTCCCATCTTTCCAACAACCTAGCATCATGGCTCCTCAATTGGGTCCACCACCTCAACAGCTTCAATTGCCATCCAATCAGCCTCCACCTTGGCCTACTCAACTGCTAGCTCAGCCAATTCTAAATCCAAATAATAAAACAGACAGACCCATGTACAATGTTGATGATGGATCACTTCCCTACTCAGTTCTTCCACTGCAAAATATCAATTTAAGATCCGGGAAAACCTTGCAAAAAGAATCTCTTGTTATTTTAGAAGAACAAACAAAAAATGAGAAAAACCCAAAAGAATTAAATACAGAAAAATCTCAGTCAGAAAATCAGAGTCAAAAAGGAAAAACTTTAGTATCATATGAACCTCCTTTCCCAGAAAGGTTGGTCAAAGAAAAACCTTCAATTTCCTTACCTGATTTTGATGTTTTGAATGAGTTAACAAATGTATATGTCAAAATTCCTTTACTGCAGGCTATAAAGGATATTCCAATTTACACTAAAATAGTTAAGGAATTATGTCTTAATAAAAGGAAGAAGGATCCATCAAAAATTCATGTGGTAGGCAATCTAGAAGGACTAATGTCTAACACTGTTTTCATTGAAAAGTATATGGATCCTGGGATTCCAATGGTTACAATTACTATTAATGATTTTTCAATTCCAAAAACATTGATCAATTTAGGTGCTGCCATTAATGTTATGACACTTGAGACAATGGAATACCTTCATTTGACAAATCTTAGACCAACCACAATATTCTTGGAATTAGCTGATAGGTCTAAAATTACACCTGAAGGGGTCTTAGAAGATATCACTGTTTCTTTAGACTTCTGGGAGTATCCTATTGATTTTATAGTACTTCAGCCAAATTCTAACCTAGGAGGTCACCCATTGATCCTTGGAAGACCTTGGTTGGCCACAGTAGATGCTTTCATAGGGTGTAGGTCAGGTAGCATGCTCATTTCCCATGGGACAGAAAGAAAACAAATTACAATTTACCCTTCTGCCCAAAGACCTTCTACATTAGATCATCTGTCATGGATTAATGAAACTAAGGAACAAGAAGACGAAGTAATTCAGCCTATCCTGAGTATCAACCGGTTCTTTGACTTTCAGGAAGCAAACAATGAATATTTGTTAGATTATTTTATTGTTGAACCTGATATTTCTGAAGAATTAAGAGACATGCAATATGCTGCAGCAAATCAAGTTTTGGGTTATAATTTTCAGGAAAATTGCACAGTACATTCTCTAGCATTGGCACTTCATGATATTCTCAATGTTCATTCAATCACAGATATTCAAAGTAAGACAAGTGAAATCAGTCCAAGCAAAAGTTTGAATATAAGTGCACATCTCACTACATCACAAGAAGAACAATTGATTAATTTGCTGAATAAACATTCCCATGCATTTGCTTGGGAGTACACTGATATGCCCGGGATTCATCATGAGACATGCACTCATCACATTTACACAGATGATAAGATAAGGCCTCTTAGACAACCACAACGTAGAATGAACCCTATATTAAAAGAAATAGTCAAGGAAGAGCTGCAAAAATTGTTAAAAGTAGGGTTTATTTACCCCATTTCCAACAGCCAATGGATTTCCCCCTTGGTTGTTGTCCCTAAAAAGAATGGTAAATGGCACATATGTGTGGATTATAGGGAATTAAATAAGGCAACATCAAAAGACTACTTTCCATTTCGTTTCATTGATTAGGTGTTGGATACCCTAGCTGGCAAAGAATAGTTTTCATTTTTAGATGGTTTCAGTGGGTATAATCAAATTAGTATTGCAACAGAATACCAGGACAAAACCACCTTTACATGTCCCTGGGGCACCTATGCCTACAAGGTTTTACCTTTTGGCTTATGTAACGCCCCAGCTACTTTTTAGAGGGCAGTCTTGGCCATCTTTGTAGACCTAATTCATAAGTGTGTCGAAATTTACATGGATGATTTTTCTGTGTATGGAAGTAACTTTGAAGATTCTTTGGAAAACCTAGAGAAAATTCTAAAGAGATGTGTTGACTCAAACCTTTCCCTCAGTAATGAAAAATGTTTTATGATGATGACTGAAGGGATAGTTTTAGGACATCACATTTCTGCATCTGGAATAAAAGTTGACCCTGCTAAAATTCAAATAATTGAGAATTTATCTGAACCAACAACTCAAACAGATGTCAGAATCTTTTTAGGGTATGCAGGCTATTATCGTAGATTTATTGCAAATTTCAGTAAGATAGCTCTGCCATTGTTCAAATTGCTTTCCAAGGATGTGAATTTTAATTGGGATACTGATTGTCAATCTGCATTTCAGACACTTAAGGAGAAGCTCTCAACTGCACCCATTTTAAGGGGACCAAATTGGGCATTACCTTTTCATATTTCTACTGATGCCTTTGCTACTGCAATAGGGGCCTCATTGGGCTAGAAAGAACATACTTTGACTTATGCAATCTAGTTTATAAGTAAAAAAATAACACCTGCAGAGTTAAACTATACAGTCACTGAAAAGGAAATGTTGGTGGTGGTTCATGCTGTAAATAAGTTCTGTCATTACATAACTGGTTATGAAATTTTTGTCCATACAGATCATTCAGCCTTACGATATTTAATGAACAAGTCTATCACTAATGGTCGGATTACTAGATGGTTTTTATTAATGCAGGAATTCAACATCACTGTTCTAGATCGACCTGGATGAGAAAATCAAGTGGCAGACTTCCTATCTCGTTTACACAATACTGGTGAGATTGTTCCTATTTTTGATAGTTTTCTTGATGAACACCTGTTTGCAATTTCTGTTATCACTCCTTGGTATGCTGACATTGCTAATTACTTATCATCAGGACAATTACCACCATCTATGACATCTAAAGAAAAGAAAAAGATAATTAAACAAAGTGCTAGGCATATATGGGTTAATGGTGACCTCTTTTACACCGGATATGACCTAATTATAAGAAGATGTGTACGACAAGATGAAATTTTAGATATTTTAAAGGCATGTCATGACGAACCGTGTGGTGGTCATTTTGCAGATAAAAGGACAGCATACAAGATACTCAATCTAGGGTATTATTGGCCTACTATTTTCAAAGATGCTAAGAGGTATGTTAGAAGTTGTGATACTTGTCAACAGATGGGACGGCCAGTCCGGTCTGATGAAATGCCACTCCATCCCCAAATCCTCATTGAACCATTTGAAAAGTGGGCCCTTGACTTCATTGGTCCAATTGATCCACCATCATAAGGGAAGAAGTATATTTTGGTCTGTACGGACTATGTTACTAAGTGGGTAGAGGCCAAGCCTTTACCGAGAGCCACGGAGCAGACTGTGATAAACTTTCTCTTTGAGGAGATATTTGTCCGATTTGGGGTACCTAGGGAAATTGTAACTGATCAAGGTGCCTAGTTTACTTCCAAACTAGTGCAGGAGATAGCATAAAAGTACAAAATCAAGCACAGAAAGTCCACCCCTTACCATCCACAAGAAAATGGACAAGTGGAATCTACAAATAAGGCCCTAGAAGGCATCATCACCAAAACTGTTCAGATGCATAGGAAGGATTGGTCAGCAAAGCTTACTGAAGCTTTATGGGCATACCGGATCACTTGGAAAAACAGTACTGGTTTTTCTCCTTACCAGCTTGTCTACGGTAAGCAAGTCCTCCTCCCTATAGAGTTTCAAATTCATACCTTCAAGTTAGCAGCAGATTTGGGCATGGATCTTTCTGAGGCTCAACAAGAAAGAATACTTCAGTTGAATCAGCTAGATGAGATGAGACAGGTTGCCATAGAACACAATATTCTGATACAACAACAAAGAGTTCAATGGCATCACAAATTTATCAAAAAGAAGCAATTTCACATCGGTGACTGGGCACTATTGTTTGACTCAAAGTTTAAAGATTTTAAAGCCAAATTTACAACTCATTGGCTTGGTCCATATGAGATTCTTGAATTCTATGATAATGGTTCAGTCAAACTCCAAACCATAGATGATGAAGCACGTACATTTGTGATCAATGGCCACTGGCTCAAGCTGTACAACATACCTATCAACAAGGCAGATTTTATACAACAGATTTCACAGCAATAGGAAATGCAAGTGCTAGATAGACACATCAATTTTTCTCCTTCACCTGCTCCTTAGCTGATCTGATACAGCAACCAAATAAAACAAAAAGAGAAAAAGAAAACAAAAATTGAAAAAAAACAAAAATATATAAAAAAATAACAATAAGAAAAAAAAAGGAAGTTTAGTTGTGAAAACCAGTCCACTGGCACAATATAAACTTGAATTTTCTGTGGAAAACCAGGTTTTCCTGGCCATTGAAAATTCACAAAAATATCTTTTCCAATTTCCTTTTTTGTTTTCCAAATAATGAAGATCTTGTTTGACTTGAGGACAAGTCAAAAGGTAGGCCTGCGAGGGGGATAAGCATTTTTATGCTTCTTTAGAACCCTCCAAGTCTTTCCATATGCAGAGGATTGTGATTTTTTTTTTTTTTAAATGCAGAAGGGACCTGATTTCCAGTAATACAAGTGATTTTTAACAATGCAGAGGGACCTGACTTCCAGTAAGGCAAAAGAAATCTATAGAAGGACCTGACTTTCAGTGAAGCTGAAGGAATTTGAGATGGCAGACAGAAGACATCAAAAGGACAGAAAAGAATCAGAATACAAACCAACTTCATCAGGAAGCAAGCTCATTATACATGGATATCAAGCAAAGTCTGTAAGAATTTATAGTTTTTATGTTTTAAAAAGTTTCAGAACTCTTTGTTTTTAAGTGATGACATATTACCAACTGTTGTGAAGCTTGACTGCCTATTTTTTTTCATTATTCTGATAGTCTCTGCCAGTACTCTACTTACCTTCCATTAGTCTCTACCAGCACTTCATTTCTCCACCCTAGGGGTCAAGATGGTTGTCATGATCAAACCCAAGGGAAATTTTAAATGGCCAAAAGCTATAGTGCATTCTACAGGACATGTACTGCACTCTACAGGATACATACTGCATTCTACAGGCAGAATTTTCTTCTTGGTTTAAAGACAGACAGGGTCTCCTTCTTAGCAAAAAGAGAAATATTTTGACATAAAGGAATTTCAAAAGTTTCTTTTATATATGTATTTAGTGCATTATGCATTAGGTAATATATAGAATTTAAGGAAGAAAACAAGGTCATGGATATCTTCAGCGCATCTTTTAAAGAGAAAAAGGTTTATTTTAAAAGAAAAAAATCCTTTTATTACAGCCTGTACATTAAAACAAACTGAAGTGTATATTACAGCTCGTGCAATAAACTTTGGGCATATAAAGGATTATAAATCAAAACCTTACCTTTAATTTTTATGAGTAATTGAATGAAGTGGCACGTTTTTGAAATGATGAAAAGAAAATGTGGAATGATGCCCCACAACAGCATGTAAATAAGCTTGATTCCTGCATTATGTATTGGTAAAATTGGAAACCACGACTTGGTTATTCTCCTTGAGGCCGAGTCCAATTGTTGTCTCTGCAAAATCGACTACTGTGTGAAGATAATTAATAGTGAGAAGGGGCCGTGGGTTACAGGAAGTGTAAACACATTATTTGCTAAAGAAATCACGTAGGAGGAAAGACAGTCAGTGAGAGGGATGCCGTGAATACTCAAATCGCTGTGGAAATCGTGCAGGAGGAAGTAAAAACAGTTGCACTAGAGAAGAGGTAAAATTTAAACCCTTTTATTTGCTGAATACTCTGCTTAAACCAACAGAAATTTCACAATTTCAGAGTATTGTTGTGGAGATAGGAAGACAAAGGCAGAGTTAAAGGTTGAAAGGTTCCTATTTTCTATTTATTTTCAAAATGTCATCTAGATTAGAACCAGCAAAGTTTAATTCCACTGATGCTCATGAGACTTGCATGGAGATTTTTGAAAGTAAGCAGTGGGTAAACTTCTTTGAAAAATTTAATGGGCATAATGAGTAGGCTAGTCTAGATTTTGCAGAAACCTTTGATGGAGAAAGAGTTATAGTGGGGAACTTGCATTTTAGACTGTTAGAAGACATCCTAGCACAAGTTACTGGCCTGCCATAGCAAGGAGAAAGGTTTTTCAAGACTAAATAGTTTAAAGAGAAAGCATGGATGCCATTTTTGTGTAGATCAAGAGTAGGGTCAGTCAATTGGAAGAAAGGGATACCAAGAAGCTGGCTGGTTCATCCCTGGGATGAAATTGTTTATGTCATTCAAAAATTTATTACTTGTGAAGGCATATTCAGCATTTTTTACCTTTATCACATCAAGCTGCTGCAGCATTTAAAAGGTGAATGTGAGATCAATATGCCCTATTTCCTACTACAGAGTTTGACTAAGATGGAGAAAGCTATCCAAAGGCACCCAAAAGATAAGATGACAAGCCTTTTTCACTGTGGACTCATTAAAATCATCATCCAGCATGAGTTACAAAGGCAAAATTTGACATGGTCAGGATTTCTAGTTCACAATCAGTTTGAAGAGCAGGAAGATTTGCTTGAAGAAGGTTCAAAGGAAGATGAATTGTTGATGATAACATACCCTGAGGCAACAAGCTCAAAACTGCCAAAGGGGAAGAAGAAAAAGAAATAAGTGTTGCTGATTACTGATGATGAAGACAACTTTGAGGCAGCAAGTTCAAAATAGGCTCAGAGAAGGATACAAACTAGAAGTGTGAAGAGAAAAGAAAAACAGTATCAAAAACAAGATCATATCTTCACCACCTACCATAGAAAGCCAAGAAAGTATAAGCAGACTCAAATCCAATCAGCATTAGAAGATGAGGAACATATACAAACCTTGGAGAGTCAAGAAGAAGATCCAGAAGCTGAAAAAGGACAAGATATCCAAGATCCTGATGAGGTGATCAAGTAGACAAAAAGGATCAACCTCTTCTTAGACCAGCAAGAGAAGGAAAAAGAAAAGCAGTTAGGACAGGAATTACCCAAAGGTTCAAGTTCTCTTTTCTCAGAGAAGCAAGATATGGAAGAGGAAAAAGAAGATTCAGCACAAGAGCATGAAGAATTGGGGATGGGTACCAATTCTAAGCAGCTTCCAATAAAAATGAAGAAAAAGAAGGATTCCAAAAACAATAAAGAGATTAAGAGATTGAAACTTGAAATAAAGGAACTTGAGCAAAAGAATGAAAAGTTAAGAGAAGTCAATTGGAAGCTGAAGGTTCAGAGGACACGCATCTCTAAACAAGCATACAGATGGTATAAGCAAAGGAAGGTTTATAAGGCCAAGTATGAGAAACTAAAGGTCCTCTATGCATCTCGGGCTTCAATAGATGCATCATCACAGATAGAAGACTATAAGCAAGATGATCAGCAGTAAAATTTTGGTTTCGAATAGGGTCAAATATTTTTGGCATGGGGACATGCAACAGTTTCCTCTTGGGGGAGATGTTGGGCACCGTTTTGACCTCTTTTTTCCACTTATATATCTTTCATTTTCCTTCATAAAACCTCCATATTGTTTAGAAAAGCTTTAAAGTTCACCCATGAACCTTGGTTAAGAGGTATAATGTCATTGCTTTCTAATAAATTGAGTTTTGAGACTTTTTAAGCATTTTAACTAAGATTTTTACTTAGATTACGGGATGTACTAACTTCCTGTATTATCTCCAAGATTGAGCATTTGCAGGACAGCTAGGCGGGAACTAGATTATAGAGAAAAGATCCTCGGTGTCCAAGGATGGATGAACATTCAACGGATAGGTGATGTGACCTTTACAGATGTCAAGTCAACCTCAGTCAAAGGCGACCACCTGTGCTCCCACTCAGCACAAAAGAAGGGGCAGTTTTGATTTTGTTGAGTTTCACGATACTGAATGAGGATCTCGATGGCTATGTTCATTAATTAGTTTACAGGATAATAGCATTTCCAGTTTTCTTTTGAATTTGTATAAGTACTTCACAAAACAATGAAGAATTATCACGATTTGGGAGAAACGTATATTGTTTCTGAACTGCATGGTTTCATTACTGTGTAATCGATTTGATGGTGAATACATTCAGAGTTTAAGTTCTGTAATTCTTCAACTGTGTGTGTGGACGAGGCATTGGAGGGCCCCCATTGTTGATTTTGCACATTCTTTTACTTTCCGGTGTAGCAGTTTGGGTGATTGCAGCGATTTGATTTGATGCAAGCTATTTAAATCATGCCAGTGGTATGTCTAATTTATGTAGGATTTAACTTTGATATTTCAGAACAAGTTTAACTAGTTTTCAATCGATTTATAAAGGATCTGTTATCTCATTTGAATGGTTCAGGCTATGATTCCTATGTGCTGCACATCACTTGCAGTTTTTAAGCTCTGTTCTTTTATTGGATAAATACTGAAGGGACGGTTTAGACCACAATTTTTGTATGCTATATATCACTGCTTATTCGATGATGAAGTGTTAAAGAATAATTATAAACTATGAACAATTTCCTGTAAGGGAATTTAATTGATAACTGTTCAGTCAGCGCTGGAATATTAGGCAGAGCCTTGTAGTCTGTATGTTAGGGTTAGAGTTGTTGTTTAAATGCTTTTACTATCTCAGTTCTTTCACCAATAGATTACTTCAATAAATAGATTGTTGTGTACTTAAAAAGAAACAAATGAAGTTATCCCTGTAAAAGGATTTTTGTATCTTTAAGTTACATTATTTTTCATCTATCAGTAGGTTCAATTTACAGATAATTAAATTATTCAAACAAGTCTAGATCTAAGTCCTAAACCTTGGAAATTCCTCTAAGCTTACTGACCCAGATTGATATAAATTTAAGGTCTGATTCACATCAGTAGATCAGAGCCCAACAGTGGGGAAAATGTTAAACCTTGGGCAATGAGGGAAAAACCCATGTGTCACCACCTTGTCTTACCCAACCACCTTCATTAAGAATTTCTGCTGGTAGCTGGGGGAAGTTATGGCAGTTATTGTTTTTGGGAGTGAGGTGGTAGGACTGTCAGTCCTAGCCTATGCACACACTCCCACGAACAGATTATCCTCTCCATGCCAGCGCTGAACCGTACACCCCCAGGGATTCATTTTTCGTTCTCATCACTCCCGCAAACACATTCATTCTCTCCACAACAGTGTTGGGATTCTGGTGCACTCCAATCCACACCCTATCCATTGTTTGTTCATCCATGCACAAGATGGGAGTTGTTCGTCCTCACGCAGGGTCCGTTGTCTACTCATTATCCTCAGGCACAGGAATCTACCCATTTCACGCATAGTTTGGAAGTCGGTATTCCTCTGCGTGGTTTATGTATGTATTATCAGGGACTTCATTGCCCAAGGGTGAGCTATTGTTTTCCCCTATTGTGAGTCGTGCTCACTGATAAGCTTCGGGGCTGTGATCTTCCCCATGCTGTGAACTTGGTTGCCTTTCCATCCTCGGACTGTGTAAGTCCCTTGGTGACTTCTCTATTCAGATTTGGTCGCTGATTTTTCCCCACATTGTTGGCTATGGTTGCTGTGGTATTCCTTACATTTTGGGGACTGTTGTAAATTTGCTTGAGAGTCATTTTGGCCACGATCGAGCCAAGAATGACTTAGAATTCATCTTCCCTGTCTTAAGCTATATCAGCTGATTGTTTGCATGTGTGCAATGGTTGGTATTCAGACTATGTTGGGAGCAGGGATGGGGGCTTGGTTTGCTTGATAAACCTGGTGGTTGGAAACCACACAGACAGAGCTAGAGGGATGGCTTTCTTATCCATAACCCCTAAATAGAATTGGAAGGGAATGCAGGACCTAAGGGACTGTGTAGAAGAGAAGGGACTGATTCCTTGTGTTGGGTGTGTGTGGGTGTTTTAGAAGCCAGGCCGGTTCTAGTGTAGGAGTTCTTAGCTCTGTAATGAGATCACCAGCTTAGCATTTAGCCTTTCCCAACTCTTGGATGGCCTGATAAACCAAACTTTGTTGGCTTTGTTGTGTTTTGTGTTATCCTTGGCTATGTGTCAGCCTTCTTATTCCCTTATTCCTTGGAGAATCATGCCCAGCTCGGGGGTGGCAGGACTGCTGAGAGATTAAGGAGCACGCTGGCCTATGGTTGGGTGGAACATTGTAGCGACGTAGCTGGTTGCGGAACGAGTTCTTCATAAGATAAGTGATCTTGTCCATTTTTACTTCTGCAACCATATTTTATGTTAATGAATGTGATGAACATGTTGAATGAATGCATGCATGAATGTACATTGAATTCCACTGTGTCTGATAAATAAGTGTAGCTGTGTATGATAAACAATTGCAATTGTGCATGTTTTACTTCAATGCATTTTCTTTCAGCATTATATTCCAGCAATTTTATGCATGTAAATGTTCATGGGGCTCTTAGCCAGATGGTTAATGCCATGGGTCGCATCCTCATCGTCGGTCGGAGGCACAGGGACGTGACACCCGAGATGGATATAATCCCTGATTTGGATTTAGGAGAGGATGAACAAATTCAATCACAGTCCTCGGGGGACACTAAAATTCTCAAAGAATAGATCCATATTGCAGAGAACATAGAAGTAACTTAAGAACAACCCTAGCAGCATGAATAAATAGAAGGGCAGGGATATGATACACAAGAACTAGTAGCCTTGCATCACCCTGTCAAAGTTGTAGCTGAAAATCAGGAATATGGGGAGATTAAAATTCAGGAAGAGGTTGCCACACAAGAACCGACACCTTCACAATTGGCTTCTGATGTTTTTGTAGGAGAACTCCAAGGAGAGGATGATGCTACACAAGAACCAGCTTCCCCAGAAGTTGTTTCAGGGGCAACTACACAAGTTGAAATTACTATACGAGAATTCCAAGGAGAGGATGTTGTTACATAAGAACCAACACCCCCAGAAGTTATTACAGGAGTATCCATGCATGTAGTATAGGATGTTCAAATTGGAGCATCAGATGATAAGGTATGGACTCAACTTCCTCAAAATTTTGTCAATTTGGATTTTGATAATGAAGATCATGCTGAAGATGAAGGAATCCATAAGCTAACAAAAGAGCTCTCAATCCTAAGAATAGAAATGAGGAAGTGGAGGAATTAGGTGGAGAGGTGCCAAGAAGGGATGGTTTCCCTTGCTAAACATAGGAATACCATCAAGGAATTAAAGGAAATATGGGAAGAAGAACTCATGTTCCAGAAACTCCGTTGGGAAGAGATACAAAAGGAGCTGAAGGAGTTGAAAAAGTTCAAATCCATGCAGGTGGAAAAAGATCAGTTGTATACTCTTTCTTAGGAATTGTTGGGTACCAGAGTACCATCCTCCTCTTACCCTGTGTTTTTATTTGAGTAGTTCATTTGGTTCAAACCAAAGGCTATTAAAGAAGGAAGACCTTATGAAATAGCTACCATAGCTAAATTTCTGGAAGAATTTCTGGCAAGTGATTTTATTGAGTAGAACTTGCTTTGTGAGCTTTATTTACATGAGATGGCTTGTCCCTTGGACCACTATTCGAATCCTACCCTGTTCTTAGGTGATGTTCAGCTGATGGCTTTTGCTTCCTTTGTTATAAATCATGTTCAGTGGGAAAGATCCTTCCAAAAATTTTCTCATAATGACTCCCACTCTATCCTTTGGGGTCAAAGTGAACCTCAACTTCCTCATCGTCTCCTTGCTCATCATCAGCATAGACTCACATGTCCCATCCAAGCTCACCAGATGATGGAAATTCAAGAAGAAGTTATCTATACATGTGTCAATGAGATTTCCAAGCATCAGCAATTGGCTTTGGAAGATAGCCAGCATAGATGGTAGGCTGCCTCTTCAACCTTGACAAATAGATATCTCTATTGTTACAGGAATTTTAAACATGCACTTTCCAGGGTTGAGGGATATGTTGGATGCATGAAGGAATTTGGAGTTAATTGGCTGGGACTCAAATTCAAATTCCCTCTAATTTGGTGGCCAGCAAAACTATACATGGAAGACTTCTCATTGACAAAGGCAGAAGAGAAGAAGTGTTGGAGATATTGGGTTGTCTATAATGGATTTTTGGAAAAACACAGAACACCTGAACTGCCATATAACATTTCTTCTCTCCATGAATGAAGTACAATGCCAGATTCAGATTTAGACTAATGGAGGTTGTTGCATGGGGACATGCAACAGGACAGTTGGGGGAAGATGTTGGGCCCATAAATGACCCCTTTTTTACCACATTTACCTACCTCTTTTTTCCTCATCTTACTCCACTATGTACACCAAACAGATTTTTTCCTTCACTTGATCTCTCAATTCATACATGTATGGTTAATTATTTTCTTATCTTATTAATACTTATGATTGTTGTAATCAGGAATCTATATCTTGAATTATGCTAACATATGGTGATTTTATAAAGATAATCCGAGATGTAAAGGATACAGGTGTAGCAGTCTGAACATGCCAAGAGAGCGATGGACACTCATTGTTGAGATAATCACCATCTATTCAATCATTTCCCAAAGAACATGGTCAGAGGTTATTATTCCACGCAAGCTGTACACAGGTGGCTACAACAGGCTGCAACAAATTCAGATGCAACATTGCGTCGCTGCTCAAGGGTAGCTACAACCGACGGAGCATATTCTAGATTGATCATGATTGTCATTGCTAGCTCGAGTAACATCCTTCCTATATTTTCTGCTTCTATCTTGCCATAGCTGTAACAACGTATCGTAATTCGGGCAGCATGAAGATTGGAGTTCATGGCTGCCCAATATCAGTGGATAGAAGTTGTGATTGTGAATTTATAAATACTGGGAACTATTCCAAGCCAAGGGTTGGAAATTAATTGATTTTATTGTATAAGCTATGACAAAGGTTGTGTGTTCATCTCGCCATTTTAATACAAGGAGTTTGATTCTTCATATCTCAGCATTCTAACATGTGCCAACTCCAGCATCTCTGTGAGAAGTTTGGGCCTGCCTTCCTACAGATATTGCTGAGTTAATTAGGTATTTTATTTATTTTATTATGTGGTGTGAATATTATGATAAATTCATTTATTTATAGTAGCTACAACAATAATCGATGTATTATGCATTCCTTTGAATGATCAGTAATTGCATTTCCTATAAACTGCAGTGGTGTGGTGTGACAGTCGACTGTGTAGGTAAAATTTCTCTTATGCAACTGTGTGATAGCTGTAACATCCTTTTTCATCCCTATTTCTTTCAATTGTTGTTTTCCTTATATCTTTTCAGTTCATCCCTTTACAGTTATAATTGTGGAACTTAATTCCTGCACTTTGAATTCCTAGATTAAGTTTAATTAAGATAGTTGAGATGGATCTTCATATGGCTTTGTAATTCAGGATTTAACTTTCTGCAAGAGTAAGCTTAGATGTCTATTTTTTGAATCCTTTATTTCTGATTTGAAGCTGTAGGAAAGAAATTATGATTCTGAATTCTTACGAAGGTTCTTTAGACTAAATCAGTTATGGGAAGGATTTGGTTGAACAGGAAAGTAGGATAATTCATTTATAGCATCAACTACTTAGTGTTTAAGCATATACAGTGCACATCATCTTTGAAATAAAATACTTCACTGGGTTGAAAATTTATATTGAACACTCTTTATGTTGGCTTTAATTAACTTGCATATAGGGTGCCCAACATGGCTCCTACACTTAGTAGGACTGCCAAATTTAGCCCTCGGCCAAATTCTACTCTAAAATTCTCTTCCCGCAATTCTACTCTGCAGCCGTCTTTCCACAACTCTATTTCTACAACAGATCTTCCGCAACAAACCTTCTCTCAATTCTCCTTTTGCAATAGCATTTCCTCAAGCGGGTTGCGGGATGCGAGATACAGTATGTCAACTTTCTAAAGTTTCTCCCCCACAATTCCTCTTCCACAAATTTTCCCTCGTAATATTTTTTTGTGCAATTTTCTTAGCCATTAGATCTTTGCGTCCTTCTTCACAACCAAAAATATGCTCCTTGATGTGGGTCATGCAAACCCTTGCAGAACCATTATTGTTCTCACAACTTTTGTTGGGAATCCTTCCTGAGCTGTTAGATCTCTGTCTGTAAACTTGATCTACACCGTCTGTTTCCTGCAAAACTTGTTAATACCAGAAAACTTGTGGGTTGGGCCAATTGAACATGGAATCGATCAATCCATCTTGCAATATTCAATATTACTTAGCCTAACATTCTTATGCATGCATCTACACTCTACTTTGACTATTCAAGCTATTAATTGATGTGTGAATTCAATAGACTTCATAGAAATATATATATCTTTAGAAAAATTGTTGAAGTCAACTGTTCAAGAATACAATTCAGTACAGTACATGCATAAAGGCTACAACCCAACAAACACACGGCTAATATTTCTATTAAGCAATGAAATAAACACACAGCTTGGATCTCTCTTCTTCTATTCAAAATATTTACAAACAGAACCAAACCTCATTCTGTCCTTCCTCTCTGTAATTTCATAATTTCTCAATGTTGAAGAGTAGAACCCCCTCTACATCTCTAAACTGACTATTTATGTTAAAATTATACTCCTATCCTGAGTGGTCCTTCCACTGAAACAAACACTACAAAGCATGATGGAAACGTCTTTGTATGAAACAAATAACTGGCGTCTTAATATCCACGCAGGGAGTTGTGATCCGCAATTATTCTTACTTGTGCTATTAGACTATGACTCAGCAAAACGACTACAAATATTCCACAGCATGTGAGAGACTCATCACATTGTTAGAATACAATGATGCTCCTGCATCAGAATCATAATGTTGAAAATTATGAACCTCGTTCATTAGATCAGCTACAGTGAAACCCTTGGCTTCCAACTCTACAATGCTCATCCAAGTAGAATCCTATGTTGGTCACTTCTTCCACTTGACCAAATACTCCAGATAGTCCTTCTTCCTTGTCCTCTTTACCACTTTTGTGTCCAAAATGGTCTCAACTTCCAATGGTTGTGCAACAGGCATCTTCCCCACCCTTTCTAAGTCTTCAGTAGGATCTTCACCTTCTGCAAAGGTTCTAGTGTCACCTATTACATAAGGACATATATCTGCAACATTAAAGATTGGTGAAATACCCACTCCTATAGGCACCTCTAACTCATAATCATTTGTTGGGAATTTTATGAGTATCCTATAGGCTCCAATCCTCTTCATCTTCATCTTGTTATACTCCTCCTTTGGAAATTTGTCTCTCTTTAGATATGCTAAGACCAAATCTCCTACTTCATAGTTCTTCTCTCATTTTGGAATCTGCTCTGTCCTTGTAACTGGTGTTACTCTACTATAACCTTGCTTTCACTTGCTCCTGTAGTTCAATGATCCTTGTTACAAACTCTTCTCCATTAGCACTCCTCTTCTCCAATTGACCTAATTCACGAAGTTCACACACTCCTATTGGATGTATTACATACATAATTTGAAATGAACTCATCCCTATACTCCTGTTTGGTGAATCATTATAGGCAAACTCAGCTTGAGCCAACACTCTGTCCCATTGCTTAGGACTCTAGCTCCAATCAAGCTTCTCAACATGTTTCCCAGACTCTTATTAACTACCTTTGTCTGTCCATCAGACAGTGGGTGATATGCTGAACTTAAGTTTAGTTTGGTACCTAGTTCCTTCCACAAGGTCCTCCAGAAATGACCTATGAACTTCACATATCTATCTAATACAATGCTTCTAGGTAAACCATGTAGTTTCACAACTTCATTAAAAAACAATTCAGTAATGTGTGTAGCATCACTAGTCTTGTAGCATGGAATGAAATGTGCCATCTTAGTGAATCTATCAATAGCTACGAAGATAGAATCATGTCCCTTCTAAGTTCTTGGTAAACCCAAAATGAAATCCATACTCACAGAATCCCAATGCCTAGTTGGAATAGGCAATGGTGTATACAATCCTATGTTCTGGCTTCTCCCTTTAGCATGTTGGCATACTCTACATCTACTTACAAAATTCTCAACTTTAGACCTCATCCTTGGCCAAAAATAGGAACGACCCAACTGTCCAAAGGTTTTATCACTTCCAAAGTGACTTGCCATACCTCCATTGTGTTTTCCCTATATCAATTACTCTCTCATGGAACACTTTGGTATGCACAATTTACTATTTTTAAAGAGTAAACCATCTTGTAGGGTGTACTCCATCCATGGATCTCTATCCACCTCCATTGGATTCTTACAAGCCCTGTAAGCTTCATGGAAATCAATCTCAATCTCATAAAAATCCCTTAAATGCTCAAATCCCAAGACTTGGATCTCATTCTCTTGCACAATCAACAATATTCTACTTAAGGCATTGGCTACTCTGTTTGACTGTCCACTTATGTGCTTCAACACAAAGGTAAATCTCTGTAAGAACTCAACCCACTTGACATGTTTCAAGTTCAACTTAATTTGCTGCATAATATACTACAATTCATGGTTGTCATAATACAACAAAAATTCTCTAGGCATCAAATAATGCCTCCAATGCTTCATTTCTTGAAAAATAGCATAAAAATCCTTGTCATAAGATGAATACTTCTACTTTGCATCATTCATCTTCTCACTGAAATATGCTATAGGTATGTCCTCCTAACTAAGTACAACTCTGATTTCTACTCTACTAGCATCACACTTTACTTGGAAAGGGTGATTGAAGTCTGGTAACTTCAATACTAGTTGTTTAGTGATCCTATTCTTCAAGACTAAAAAATTCTTTCAACCTCTACTGTCAATTGAAATGGTTGTCAGTCCTTATTAATTGTCTCGACAATAGATGCACAAATACCACTAAAATTATTTATAAAATTCCTATAGAAAATTGTCAATCCATGAAAGCTTCTTACCTCAAATATGTTCTTAGGTGAATTTCAATCAATGATTTATTGCACCTTTTCTAGATCCATCTTCAACCCGTCTCTTGAAATAACAAATCCTAAATATACTAGCTCTGGCTTCATGAATGTACACTTCTTCACATTTATCAGCAACTTTTCCTATTGCGGTCTCTCTAAAACATATCTCAGATGCTTCAGATGCTCTTCTTATTTGGCTGAAAACCAAAATGTCATCAAGGTAAACTATAACAAACTTACCTATGAAATCTCTCAAGACTTCATTCATGAAAGTGCTTGGTGCGTTGGACAATCCAAATGGCATGACCATCTAAAAAGATGAGGAAAGAGGCAAAACCACATGGAAAAAATCCTCCCTCGAGAAAGGACAATGCACAAAATTTGAATAATATGTATTCAACATATCTTCAAATTCACTTTAATTAGCTTAATGAAATTCTTCTGGTGAAATACTCGATGAAGAGGCTTGTAGACTCCATGATCATGTGCTAGAGTGTAGAATCTGGAAGAGGGAAGATGATAAACTCCTGGTATCTCATCATCTAATCAAGTAGGAGAATTATTTGAATGCTTCTTTATTCTAAAAAACTTTGATATGCAAACAAAATATGAAATGGAAAATATATCCATGCATACTCCTTCCCAATGAGTACGAAAATTACGGAAATTTGTTACACACTCAATTCCCTGAATAGCTGCAGAATTGTGATGTGAATCACATGTAATTATTCCAATATGATGTATCACCATCCTAGATGTTATATAAGGCTGATAAAACTATAATATATCAGAAACATTAGCATATGGAACAACAAAGACAAAGGATTCAGTGGATCCATGAGGATATAGGGCTAGACTAGGAAAACTATGAGCAACTAGGGAAAACTGATGTGTAAAAATATGAATGATAAATGGACTTGAGGTTTGAACCATAATTTTTTAGAAAATATCCAAAAAATTGTAATATAATTCCAAATATTACTAAGGTCATGGATAACAAACCAGTGAAATATAAGCAAGACTTCAAACCATGTAATATAAGTAACACTGCATAAGATACCAATGAGGAGTCAACTAGTGAACTTGGAATTTGTATAGTCTTAGGACTATTCGGAGGTATGGTAGAAGGTGTGTATGGTGGTATGAATGGTTTCATGACATGTATATCATCCTGCAAAAATTATTATAAAGAATCCAACATATCACATATAAGCATATTAGTAGACTCATGGGAATACAATGGTAATGAATTATTTGTAGTAGAAAATGAGGAAGGAAGGACATGTTCAAAATATTCAAGGATGCTCTAAGTATTGATGCCAAGAAAAAAGGAGGAGATGAAAAATCACATGATATCAATTATTGTGAGTGGTATGAAACAAATAGTACTTTATCTAGCAAAGAAAACAATTAAGAATTCACTAGGTTGCGCACCATCAATGCGAGAGGTATGCACAAAGTCTGAAAGATATGGCACATGGATCTCAAAATATAAGATAGAAGATATAGAGAACACTAAATGGATGAATGTGTCATCATAAATATCAATATAATTTCCATTTGTCACTTATTTTTCATCATCGGCATCACAAGAAGATGAATCAATATCTTCAACTAAAAGAGATACATAAAAAATGGGTCTTCAATATTTGCTTCTTAATTGAAAGAGGAAGCATTCAAATCAAAGAGGATAGAAGCCATAGGAACTGTATGAGATACTTATTCATCATAAATAAATTCATTAGCGAATGTAGAGGCCAAGATATCTTGAGAGAGAGAAGATGAGTAGATGTTGGGTTCGCTCCATGCTTCATCTTCTATTTCTTGCATACAAAAAGCTCTATCCAAATTGTTCCAAAGATAAAATGGATATTCATCAGAATTTATGAGATAATGTATATTTGGAGACATTTCCAAACAAATTATTCCATAAGCTCTATCAAAAGTATTGATCCAGTCAACCTTCTTTTCATAAGACTCAGGTTTTCTCAAAGCAACAATGGAGACTTCAAAAAGGCATTTCATCTTCAAGTATACGCTCATCTTGGGAATCCAATAAGCATAGTTGAAAGGAGATAGTAGAGAAAATTTTGAATCCATATTGAATTTGTTGATATCCTCTGGGAGATACTCTCTGTAACCTGCACAAATACAACTAGGAGAAAGATCTTGTAAGCTTAGATCAAGATATTCTTAAGAGAGGGATAGTAGATTGGATGCGATCCTAAACACTGTAGAACTTGAGAAACCTTGCACTCTGACACCATGTAGAAATAATAAATCAAATTCTATGAGTAAATATGATAAGAAGAAGCACTGTAAATGATCTTGCTACTAATATAATTCTCAGAAGCATACAGAGGAAAAATAGAGGGAAGAAAAGAGATTGAATGACATGAATGAAGAGATGAATATTGGAGTCTATCCTTCCATTGAATAATGATGAATAATAGTGTACATAAATAGTACATACCTCATAGGTAAAATCATGTTGTATTGGATACATCTCATCAAGCTCGGAAAGGTAGACTTACTAAATACGATAAATCCCCATAGGTGGCTAAAGCACTTCCCAAATCAGTCAAGGACCTCACGAATTAGAAAAATTGTGAGTTAGTTGTCAAGAGTGATGAAAAACATGCTAATCATGAAAAATGGAGATAAAATCATGGAGTATTTGTTGACAACAAAAGATACTGGTTTCCTAGTTGACTAGATTTACCTTATCCACATAAACATTGGATAAAAGAAGAATAATGAAGAATCTGTAAGAAAAATAGTTACTAATTTTGGGAGTTAATAAAGTGGTCAATATCAACCAAGAATCATAATTAAATTATTCCTGGGTTATAGATGGAAAGTGTTGACTTTGTAGTGCAAGTGGATGCTAACTATCTAGGCTAGTGGGTAAGAAATTAAACAAAATTGATTAATTATTTTATCCTAAGTTGTGAGTGGGTTTATAATATTCCAACAAAAAAAAGTATGTCCACAAACCGAGCTATGAGATCTAATGGCTCAAATTATGATTTCTGGAAAGTACGAATGGAAGTTTACTTGCAGTCCCTTGGTATGTATATTTGGAAATGAGTGGAAGATAGATACGAGTTCCCAAAAGCTACTACAAATGAGTCAAAATAAATTGATAATTCCACATGTAATGAACTAAATTCATATCCAATAGCTCATTAACTCTTGGATAGGAATTTTTAAAACACACTAATAGGCAGGGGGGTTTCAAGCTAGAATATTGAGTAGAAGGAGAATTTAGGTAGATCAACAAGACACAGAAATGATCATGAATGTTCATTTTCGTATGAATAATGTGTTGGGTCCTTTTAGGATTTGAACATCGTCTAGAATGAAGTCTAATTTTAGGCTTCTGGGAGTCCCAACATATGCATACTAGAACTTTTACATTTCAATCTCCAACAACCAGGGCTAAGTGGATTTGGATTATGTAAGATTTCAGATATATTTTATTATTTTATATCAGCAAAGAACAATTTTATACAGATCTGGAATCAAATTTGGAGGATAAGAAGTTCGCATTTGCCAAACTAGTCATTAAGATAGCTCCCAAAAGATCATTTCAAGTCTTCTCAAACACCTAAGGAAGGCCAACAATTCTTGGGTTCATTTATGTAACATCATTGTCATCGTGTTAGTAGAATATTAGAATAAGAGTGAAGTAAATTGGTTTAGTTAATACCAAATAGCACACAAAATAGTAAGACTAATCAAATTTGCATTGAAATATATACTAGGTCTAATTGTCTCCTTTAAAAATCCATCAAAATAATTCAAACTGTCATAAAAATTACATATATGCTTTATGATATCAAATACATTATGAGAAGGTTGAAAAGAGTCTCACGGGAAACTAGAAATCTTGGAGATTGGAATGTTAAGCTTCTCATATATTTTCAAGAGCATTGTTACTTCTCTGAACCTGATATAAATATTGAATAAATACATTAATAAATTATACATATCAACCAAGGGTTGACATGCCATTTATAGTGAATCCATTATGGCCATATCAAGCTCAAAATTTCCAGAAAGGACAGAGGAGACAAGAGATTCGCTAATATATGAACAAGAGCTTATTAAAAACTAATGAAAGGTATTCCAAAAGATGTGAGAGTGATGTGCTATGATTATTCTATAGAAAAATTGCCTCCTAGGTAGAATTTACTCTTTACATGGCCCACTTGCCTCAACCCATGCGCCCTCTCTAGTGAAATTGGTACTTTCCTACTTTTACACTCACGAGCATTTTTTCTTCATTTAGAAACTATGCCTTCCTTCCTTTAGACTGAATTTCCTTTTCTCACTTTAGGAAACTATGTCCTCCTTCCTTTTTGGCTCACTTTCCTTTCTCCTTCTTGGAAACAACACCCTCGTGACTTCCAAAAGTTTCTTGATTTTTCTGGAATAGGTATCAGACACTAGGGGGGGTTGAATCAGTGTCTCTTAAAACTTAAAAATCTCTTTCCAAAGCACTAATTTAATCATTCATATGTATTATGAACGAATCATGAAATTTACCAATTGCCTATATATATATGAAATATACAAAAACATATGAAGAACAACACATATATGAATATGTCAAATATATTTTTATTAAACAATATTTTACATTACATAGCATTAATGATCTAGACCCAGCTAGACTGAGAAACCTGTCTCTCTTACAAGACCCAACTTGTATACATGACCCAGCATATAGAGAGAAATCCAATCCTCATTCAGGCTCCAACCTAATTATAGACACTAATCTGTTTGAATGAACACAAGGTCCATATAAATGGTAGAATATCCACCAAGATATCATTTATGATCCACCGAGACACACATTATCTTCTATTTTGATTTTTCATTAAATAAATCTTTCATTCCTTTTCAAACTGGTCATGCTTCTTCATTCTAGACAAACACGCCTTTTAAAACTGGAGATGTGTCTTTTCAATAAACACACCTTTTCACTCAGAATTACTCCTCTGTTTTAATATTATGTACAATACTTTTTCATTAATTTAAAAACAATCATGCTCTTATTTAAATTAACTTTATTTATTCATGTAGTGTATTAGTTTTGTTTGTATTTTATTCCCAACATATACAAACATTTTGTTCTAATTATTTAATTTGTCTTGTTACATACTTTAAATAATTAATTACTTTAAACCTTCTTACGCCTTCCATCTCCAAGCATTCGAGCTTCTCTATTCCAACTTATACAGTCTCATCCCTTTTAATAAACATAACTATATTTCATGCTTCTACAGAAATAATAAACTCTTTTTAATATATTTCTGTTTATAACTTATTCCTATAGCTTACTGCCTTTTTTTAAATAATCTTGTATCTTTTCAGAATTTAAATCTGTTTAAATAACGCTTCAAGAATATCAATTTTAGTTTATTAGTCATGACCTTTTTAATTGATAATAATTATGTTTAAATTATAACTTTGTTTATTAATTAAAACTTCATCATTTTAATTTTGTCTTAATAATAATCAGTTTGATTTTGCAGGCATTTTTTTAAGGAAAACTTAATTTTTTACTCACTTTGTAGACTCATCTTTTGCATGTGTGAACACCATATTAAAATCTAGCCATATCACCAAAGAACATCCCCATACCTTTTGAAAATTTTATTGGTATAAGCAGAACCTTTGGTGGGCATTTGAAAATGCCCTTTCAACCTTCTGTGTTGAACACTTGGACAAATTTATCACTGTGCAAGAATATTTCATACTTTGCAAACATAATTTTTCACTAACTTGATAAATTCATTTCTCACATGTGTGACATCCAGAGAATAAAATGACATCATGGATATATGCACATATCAATAGGATACATCTTTATAGTCTCAGATTAAATTCATCAGTAACACCTAAGATTCGGCGTGCATTTTCCTGAGGCAGTCTAGGCATATTTACCAGTATTGCAATAGTGCAAAACCTGTCAGAAGGAACTTTTGGAAAATTAATAACTTCATCCTCATAGACCATTTTGACAAAATCATGATATGGTTGTATGCACCATACAACACTCTAGGGATCCACACTCTCAAAACATTTTTAACATCTTCCTATGAGGCATGGTGGGCATTTCCTTGAGCCCACTTAGGCAGATTTTCTACTTTGTTGTACAAGAAGCTTAAAACCCTGTTTTGGCAGGATTTTACTTTTGTCACCAAGTACTCTTTTTGAGAATTGAGACTATGGGGAGATGTACTTTTCAACAAGCTATAGGATTATGTATTCGAATAATTTTTATCATATATCTATTAGGTACGACGGGCATTTTACCAAGGCCACCTGAGCTAGTTTTTCCAACATGAGAAATTTCTTAATATGGTCCAATCTGCCTAAAACATTGTTTTGCATGTTCATAACTTTTCCCTTAGTTACTTCCAAGACAATATGAAAACTTGTTCAGGTAGGAAAAACACCAATATACAAGACCCCCATGTTCTGCATAAATTTATTCTAACCCATAATTTAGGGCGGGCATCTTTATGAGGCTATTTAGTCACTTTTACTTCCACTAGTGCAAACTCCTATTTTGGTAGGCCTATATCTTTCTCATCAAAAGTAATGGAATCAAACTGAAATAATGAATAGGTATACAAACCAACTATCTATAGGATGGTACCATGGTTCGGGAATTCTTCTCAAATCATGAATTATGGTGGGCATTCTATTAAGGATGTTGGGACCAATTTCGACTAATTATTCCATACTTGGTCCAGTTTCTGATTTTCACCATTTTTCCATATATCTCCAGAGTGATGTCATAATGCAATAATGACTTCACCTTCATGCCACATCATCATCTATTCCATTCCATGTCATCATATCCTCCATATCATCATCCATGCCATGTCATCATTGAATTGTATGCCTATATGCTTGGTTCTGTCAGTACTGTCAATGCCAACCTGTATTTCCATATTGCCAACAATAGCCCCCTTTGGAATTGATGGCAATATCATCTTCATTTATCCGCCTTTGACATCAAGGAAAAAGTGTGAATGAATCCCCCTAACTTTGATCATTTCCTTCTTTATCTTTTCACATAAGTGGAGAAATATATAGTCAGCTCCCCCTGACTATGTACTTTATATGATACCAATTGTAGAAGCCTTCTTCATTTATTTCTTGGACTGGTGTACTTCTGCCATATTGCCAATTGTTAATTGTCTCCCCCTGAACTGATGCAACTTGGTTTTGACAGTTTTGTTTGGACTGACATCCAACAAATGCTTTCTAACAAAGTAAAAGTGTCATTTCCAAGTCCTCTTCATTACTTGGATTTTCTTCATCAATGGTATAGTTATCATTTAAAGATTGAATGTTTTCTTCTAGGGTTTCCTTTCCACAATTATCATTTGTTTTGACATGAGGATTGAGAGGTCCTCCTTTTAGTCTCCAGACCTTCTTAAATTTTCCCTTTTGGGTGTTTGGAGTACTTGTCATCTCTGAGTCCTTACAATTTTGTCTTGGTTTCTTAGCAGCATCATTTTCATGCTTGGGTTGACTTCTTGTCTTCCTACACACTTGAGCTTTATGACCAAATCCATCACATTGATATCACCTTATAGTATGGAATAATTTTGTTGCGTTCCCAACAAAATCACATCCCCTGCACCTTATTTTGTCAATGGATCCCTTTTGAGTTTTCTTTTCATGATCTTTACATTCCACTGCATTGTGTCCATATTTGTGACAAGTATAGCAGTATCATTGAATATTTTACCATACCAAGTGTTAGTATGATATGATAAGCTTTCCTATTAATGCGCTTCATGTTTTAGCCTTTGTCTTCCATAATTCCTTCTCATGGAAGAGTTTTGATCCAGTATTTGAATTGTGATTGCACTCTATCTTTTTGAAGAGGGAGAACCTTCCTCAAACTTGGACATGGGAGTCCCTTTCTGAACTTCTTTATCCTTTTTGTATCCAAGACCAATTTTGTCATGGGATGGTATTTGCTTACTCCAAATTTCATATATAATGGTTGAGCTATTATATAGATTGCTCTTCTCATTTCCCTTGTATGGAGAAATATATTTGGATTGAAGATAATCCATCGCTTCCCTTTCTCCACCTTTTGTGAATATATCTTTAAGAGCTCCAGTGTAACTTTTCTTTATCTCACTTCCCGTGAGACATGTAGATTCTTCCTCTTCTTTGTTAATAATAGATTTTTCTTTAGTTGCATCCTCTTTAGATACTAAGGAAACCATCCTTTGATACTTAGCCTCTTTCTCCTTTAAGGTTGCATGATCTTTTTCAATATTCTTCTTGTCATCCTGCAATTCCTTCTCAATCTGTTTCATGGCCATATTCAAATATTCTTCTCTTTGATTTAGTGACCTATGTCCTTCTATAAGCCTTTCTTGTATTTCTTGTAGGTTCTTCTCCCAATCCAGTAAATTATTCCTCTTTATAGGCTCCCTTCCTCTCATTTGGTTATCTTGGTTAGGAATACCTCTTTCATTAGCTTCAATTTGTCTTCTAAGGTTAAAGACTTCAGACTTTAGCTCTTTATTTCATCAATTTTGTTTTCCAACTGTAAATTAAAACTAGAGAAAGTGTTCTTTAATTCTATTTCCTTGTCATCTAGTTGAATCCTTTTCTCATTCAATATCATCTCAGCGGCCTCATGTTTTTTGGTTAGTGCAAATAACTTATCTTTTAGAATCTTTAAGTCATTTTTAGTATCTTCTGGACTCTTGTGTTCTCTTCTAGAACCCTTGGATTCAATCCACAATCCTTAAAGTAACTCACTAATCTTGAAAACAGTTTCAAGCTCACTTAGAGTGACCATAAACTTCTTCTCAATCTTATCAAAAACATTTTTAGGATGAAAACCTAATTTCTCCTTGGTATCTCCAATTGAAATAAGGAAGTCTTCCTTCAATTTATTCAAGTCCTCATTCGTAGTAATCAGGATTTTATTTTTGAGAATTAATAGGTCTTCTTATTTTTCATTAGAGAAAACTTCATCATCATAAGAACTATAATTCGAAATTTCATCTAGAATAGTTTTTTTCTAAGTTTTGTGATGAGACAGATGAGGGATTGTTCTCTTCATTGCTCAACAAGTCTTCACTCATTTCTTCATCAGATTTTTTACTTGTATATTCTCTTAGACTTTGATACTTGGCTTGATATGTATCTTCAATATTTAGCCATAGTTTCCTGGAAGAGGTGTAATTCCATAGTCCCATCTTAACATCATTTGATAAATCTCTTTTAATGGTTTGCAAGGTAATAGAATTGAATTTTTGGTTATCTTTTGAAATTATGGTTTTGTTCTTCAAGTACCATTTCTTAATTGCTACTGTATCCCACACATGTGCTCCTTTGGATTTCAATTGACTCTTCATGACATCCCTCCAATTGGCATAGTCATCTCCATTAAACAAGGGGATTTTATCATCTACATTTCCATCCATTTTTTAAATGTTGATTCCGGTGCCTATCTTTAGATTAAGTGCTTGGATCTAAGATTGGACTTTATTTTCTTTCAAATCCACCTTCCAACAATTAGTTGTTCCAAAGGAACCTCTCTCTGATACCAATTGTAGAACATGTCTCAGACACTGAGAGGGGAGGGGCGGTGAATCGGTGTCTCTTAAAACTTAAAAATATCTTGCCAAAGCACAAATTTAATTAGCCATATGTATTATGAACCAATCATGACATTAACCAATTGTGTGTGTGTGTGTGTGTGTGTGTGTGTGTGTGTGTGTGTGTGTATGTATATGAAATATATAAACACATATGAAGAACAACACATATATGAATATGTCGAATATCTGTTTATTAAATAAGATTTTACATTACATAGCATTAATTACCTACACCCATCTAGATTGAGAAACCCAACTCTCTTACAAGACCCAGCTTGTATACATGACTCGGCATGTAGAGAGGAATCCAATCCTCATTCAGGCTCCAACCTGATTACGATTACAAACACCAATCTGTTTGAATGAACACAAAGTCCATATCAATGGTAGAAAATCCACCAAGATATCATTTATGATCCACCGAGATACACATTATCTTCTATTTCAATTCTTCATTAAATATCTCTTTGATGTCTTTTCAAACTTGTTGTGCTTCTTCATTCTGGACAAACACGCATCTTAAAGCTGGAGATGTGTCTTTTCAATAAACACACATTTTCACTCACAATTACTGCTCTGTTTTAATTATGTACAATACTCTTTCATTAATTTAAAAACAATCACCCTCTTATTTAAATTATCTTTATTTATTCCTGCGGCGTATTAGTTTTGTTTCTATTTTATTCCCAACATATACAGAGATTATGTTTTAATTATTTAATTTTCCTTGTTACATACTTTAAATAATCAATTACTTTAAACATGCGTATGCCTTTCGTCTGCAGGCATTCAAGCTTCTCTATTCCAACTTATACAATCTCATCCTTTTTAATAAACATAACTCTGTTTCATGCTTCTATAGAAATAATAAACTCTTTTTAATATATTTATGTTTATAACTTATTCCTGTAGCTTACTGCCTTTTTTTAAATAATCTTGTAGATTTTCGGAATTTAATTCTATTTAAATAACACTTCAAGAATCTCAATTTTAGTTTATTAGTTGTGAACTTTTTAATTGATTATAATTATGTTTAAATTATAATTCTGTTTATTAATTAAAACTTCTTCATTTTAATTATGTTTTAATAATAATCAGCTTTATTTTGCAGGAATTTATTTAAGGAAAACTTAATTTTTACTCACTTTGTAGACTATCTTTTGCAAGTGTGAACACCATATTAAAATCTGAGATCATGTTTGGATAGCCATATCACCAAAGAACATCCCCATACCTTTCGACAAATTTATTGGTATAAGGAGAACCTTTGGTGGGCATTTGGAAATTCCCTTTCAACCTTCTGTGTTGAACACTTGGACAAATTTATCACTGTGCAAGAATATTTCATACTTTGCAAACATAATTTTTCACTAACTTGATAAATTCATTTCTCGCACGTGTGACATTCAGAGACAAAATTGACATAGTGGATAGTTGAACATATCAACAGGATACATCTTGACAATCTCATATTAATTTCATCATTAACACCTAAGATTCGACATGCATTTTCTTGAGGCAGTTTAGGCAGATTAACCAGTACTGGAACAGTACAAAACCTGCCAGAAGGCACTTTTGGAAAATTAATAACTTCATCCTCAGAGAATTTTTTGACAAAATGATGATATGGTTGTATGCACCATACAACACTCTAGGGATCCACACTATCAAAACATTTTTAACATCATCCTATGAGGCATGGCGGGCATTTTCTTGAGGCCACTTAAGCATATTTTCCACTTTGTTGTACAAGAAGCCTAAAACCCTTTTTTGGAAGGCTTTTACTTTTGTCAACAAATACTCTTTTCGAGAACTGAGAGTATGGGGAGATATCATTTTTAACAAGCTATAGGATTCTCTTCAGATAATTTTTATCATATATATAAAAGGTATGGCGGGAATTTTACCAAGGCCACCTGAGCCAGTTTTTCCAACACTTAGACAAAATTCTTAATATGGTCCAATCTGCCTAAAACACTGTTTTGGAAGGTTCATAACTTTTTCTTTAATTACTTCCAAGAAAATATGAAGACAATATGAAATTTATTCTAACCCATAATTTAGGGAGACCATCTTGCGGAGGTTATTTAGTCACTTTTACTTCCACTAGTGCAAACCCCTATTTTGGCAAGCTTATATATTTCTCATAAAAAGTAATAGAATCAAACTGAAATAATGACTAGGTATCCAAACGAACTATCTATAAGATGGTACCATGGTTCGGGAATTCTTCTCAAACCATGAATTAAGGTGGGCATTCTCTTAAAGTTGCTAGGACCAATTTTCACTAATTATTCCATACTTGGTCAATTTTCTAATTTTCACCATTTTGCCATATTTCTCTAGAGTGATGTCATAATGCAATAATGACTTCAACTTCATGCCACATCTTTATATATATCATTCCATGTCATCATATCCTCCATATCATCATCCATGCCATGTCATCATTGAATCGTATGCCTATATGCTTGGTTTTGTTAGTACTGTCAATGCCATCAATGCCAACCTGTATTGCCATATTTCCAACACTTTTCATGCTCACAACTTTTTCTGCACTTTCCCGTTTTGTGCATGCCTTTCTCACTAGTTTCTTTTGTCATTATTTCTTTCTTTTTCTTCTTTCATGGATATTTCGTATTAATTTTTCGCCAGTTTCCAATTAGTATGACAACCCATTGGGTACATAAGGCCTCATTCACCCCCCCTTATCCACCTAACACATCCACTAGGTCCAAAAATTAATATTTTCATAATATAAAATAATTAAGGCATGAAAATTTTATCCTAAGTCTAATAGTTGCATACAAGGATATTTATTATCTATCAAAATTAACCCCCCCTTTTAATTAATCTAGTCCTCCGCTAGGAACCATGGGATTCTCGGGGATAGGGGTTTCTCCATTGTGTTATAAAGAAAAATAGGGACATTACAATCCTTCCCTCCCAAAATTGATTTTCCTCAAGCAATGAACCAACTCCAACCATGTATGAAGCCAACCAATGACTTCAATCCTCAGAATATGTTGTTGTATTTCTAGAATTGTTATCCTCAATTCCAATATCAATAATAAAGGTTCACCCTATTTCTGCTACACCACTCTCATTATATCCATACCCCAATGACTAACCCCTTTTTAACAAAAATTTCAACCTAGCTAAGATAACCGAGTATAATCCCTAGATCACACTTCCTCCTCTGCAAGGATCCAAATGTTCCTGCCACTTTTGGAAAGTTGTCATTCAAAGAAATACCAAGGTCCTAATATCTCAACTGCATCCTCCCAAACATTTGTAACAACAATAAAGATTCATCATCACAAAAAATGAAAATGAGGATTTGAAAATCATACCACCACACTATAAGATCAACACTTCCAGGGGCTCTATGGAAAAGATGCGAGGCGCTAAGGTGGGCAAAGGAAGATGAAGACAGCATCATTTTTCTATTTTTTGGTTTTTGATCCACTGCCACATGGTGTACAAGGAGGAAACAGATAGCCTAGAGTATACAAATGACCCGTGTCTAGAAAGCTACATCTTGACCACCTCGATCATCCTGACCACAGAAGAAACTGCATCTCAAATAGTTACACTGCAAGCTGGAAGGACCATCGTAGCCATGGACAAGAGGGAAGAGGAATTGCTAATCAACCTAACAGTTGCTAACATTTCGCTTTCTCCGTCAACATTTTATGCCGTAGAACCAGCCGCCGAAAGTTTTTTTCCGTCCCCGGAGTCTATGGAATGGTTTTTTACCACAAGAACTGTTTTCACTCCACCTGGCATGGTCAACAACAACAACTTCTTCCCTCTGGACCCAAATTCCATAGTACTCAGACAAACCCTACCGAAAATTGGCGAATTGTTGAAAGTAGGTTGGTTTGAACCGCCCTCCACAGATTCAGCACTAATACACACGATTGGAATTGCTATTACATAAGGGTTTGTCAATTCCCTATTAGAAGTAGCAGAGCCCCGGGAAACCCTACCCGATTCTGGCTCAGACACCAGTCCCATTTTCTCTATAGGATCTTCTGAGGAAGAGGAGGGTCAAAATGGGAGCCCTAGGAAAAAAAAGGAAAACAATTGCTTGGCCCCAAGCAATGGAAATTTAACGTCCCTGACCCTCCGACCGGCGTAGAGGATGCTACTGTATGTCAAATCATCCAGGCATCTAGCCCCATGAACATGAACATACATACATATAGTGTTGAAGCGTGATACTTAAAACATAAATTTTTTTATGAAGAATAATCATTCATATACACAACAGAAGAAAAACATATCAATCCACATTCATGCATATATAGATCAGCATCTAACATGTATATCATTCATCAATGGTAAATAGATAATTGCAGACACAAGTTAGGCAAGAGTACTTATCTTATAGAGAGCTTGTTCCGCAACCAGCTACATCGCTGCAATGTTCCACCCAACCATAGGCCCACATGCTCCTTAATATCTCAGCAACACTGCCACCCCCAAGCCAGGCATGATTCCCCAAAGAATAAGGAACTAACATGATTACACGTATCCAAGGATAACAACACCACTAGGGTACACAGTTCAGCCAAGCCAACAATGTTGGGTTTATCAGGCAAACAATGGATCAGCCAAGCCAACAAAGTTAGGTTTATCAGGCCATCTAGGAGCTCGGAAAGGATAATGCTAAGCTGGTGAGCTCATTGAAGAGCTATAGACACTAACACCAGAACCAGCCTAGCTTCTAGAACACCCGCACACACCCAACACAAGGAATCAGCCCTTTCTTTGCAACACAAACCCTCAGACCTTGATCTCCCTTCTAGTACTATTCAGGGGTTGTGAGAAGAAAGCCAGCTCAGTAGCTATGTCTGTGTGGTTCTCAATCCACCAGGTTCATCAAGCACCTTAGGCCCTCATTCACCACTCCAATGCAGTCCGAGGACAAAACCACTACATGCAAGCATCCAAGCAGCTATTCAAGCTTTTACAGGGGGAAAACACAGTTGAACAGAACGTATAAACTCGCAGCGGTCCTTCAAGCGATACCACCACAAAAGGGAAAAACACAACCAAATAAATCATGGAAAATGATAGCCCATGATCAACCCTAAGCCCACAGCACACAAATCTCATTGCAGTTGCTGGGAAAACTTACACAGACTAGGAATGGAAAATACCAGACTTCCAAACTCTACGTGATAGAAAAAACACAACCCATAGAACTATGGATGTCATTACAGACACAATTTCAATGATGGGAAGAACAGAACATTATGCATCCTGACAATGGTGGAAAAGACACAAACTCTGCGTGAGCAGAGGAAAGAAAATCTATCCGCCAACCCTCAAATTCGTGAGGGCGAAGAAGAGCTAACATGCTCGCAAGCCAACAATAGATGAGGCAGAAAGGAACCAAACCCTCTGTAATGGAATGTGGAACCTTTTATCTCAGCTCACGTGAGAGGAGACAAATAGATTCGTGATCTAGTGAGTGGACAGACCAACAGATGCGTCATGGGGAGAGTGAGCAGGCGTGGGCATGGTGATGGTTTTCTTTCCAGCCAATCACCACTCCAACTAACAATGGAATAATTAAGGATGGTGGTGACACATGGATTCCCCCCATGAATCAATGTTCAACATTCCCCTTCCTTATCCTTTGGAATCATGCCCCTTCTCAATTTAGTTGCCGCGAACATAGTTGGTTGGGTTATTTAATTAAAATGTGTTTTTACATGATGTCACAATTAAATATATGCCATGTGTCCCGATATACCATCGGTGACCATTCCCAAAATAGAAACACAACATAATCAAATCGATGGTGCGGCCTTGGCCTTTAGCTCTGCACCAAAATTATTTACAATATGTGTATCATCTATTTTTAATGCAAGTGGGGTTAAAACCATGGTATTACATTCCCCTCGCCCTTCAATAGCACTGTTCTGAGTGCTTTACAAAATTTGAACAAAATGCTACACTGGTACCGCCTTAGTGTTCTATGGGCTTGAACAAAAATGGATGTGCCAATCGCATGGCATCCTCCAGCTCCCACGTAGCCTCTTCAGGTCTGTAGTGCTCTCATTGCACCTTTACATGCCCTATGTCTCAGTTCTGGAGCTTTGTGACCTCCCTATCGAGGATGCGCATTTGCTCGATTTGGAACTCTCCCTCCAGTTCCACCTGGATCACATCCCAATCTATCACATGGTTAGGATCATGTACATATTTCTTAAGCAAAGAAACATGAAAAAAATTATGAGTTCTAGTACTAGTAGGCAATGCAAGTCTATATGCAATTGGCCCTATTCTTTCAAGCACTTCAAACGGCCCACAGTATCTAGGTGACAGCTTGGCACAACTTCCAAGCTTCAACAAAATTTTCTTTTCCTTCACTATGAGGTAAACATGATCCCCAACATTGAACTCTCTGTTCATCCTATGCTTATCTACATAGATTTTTTGTCTATCATGTGCTACTTTCAGATTCGGCCTGATCCTTACAACCTCTTACTCCATTTCCTTGGGCAATTCTGGTCCAAGCACAACTCTGTTCACTGGGTTATCCCAAGTCACTAGTGTCCTACGCCTTCTTCCATATAAGGATTCATACAGACTCATCCCCAAGGATGCCTGCTGTCCATTGTTGTAAGCAAACTCTACCAAGTGTAAGTAGTCTTCCCGCTTGGTTGGTTTGTCCATCACATACATGCGAAGCATATCTTCAAGCACCTGATTAACTCTTTTTGTCTGCCCATCTGTCTAAGGATGGTATGCAGTGCTGAAGTTTAACTTTGTACCCAAATATGCAAACAACCCCTTCCAAAAATTGGAAGTAAACTTGACATCTCTGTCAAAAATTATTGCCTTCGGAAATCCATGCAATTTGAAAATATCCTTCATGAAAATATTTGCAATGTCATCACTCTTGTGCATAGACTTCACTAGTATAAAATGTGCTACTTTTGTCAAATTGTCTACCACAACCATGATGGAATCATGTTGTCTCCAAGTCATTGGCAATCCTGTAATAAAATCCATGGAAATAACTTCTCATTTCCATTCTGGAACTGACAAAGGCTGCAACAAACCTGTTAGATGTTGATGCTCAACCTTTACCTGTTGACATTTCATGCACCGTGAAATGTATTTAGCCATGTCCTTTTTCATACCTGGACAAAAGTACTGCATTCTAGTTGTAGCAATTGTCTTCTGATATCCTGGGTGACCAGAATACAGAGCTTGATGGATTTCATCCATAACAAATCTCCTCAAATATGCTACATTCGGAATAAATTCTACCTTTAAAAGTGAGAATTCCATCTTCTTCCAATTCATATCCCTCATACCTCTTCTCAAGACTTTGTTGCAGCAATTTTTCTTTTACCTGCTCATACAATTCAACTCCGGCAACATGATTAACAATCTGCTGCCTCAATTCTGATTAGCAAATACTAAGAGATGCCACATGCATTTCTTGTACCTTCTTGCTGAGTGCATAAGCTACATTTTTCTCTTTTCCTTTTATGTGCTTGATTTCAAAATCAAACTCACATAGGAATTCCAGCCATCTTGCTTGCCTAGCATTTAGAGTAGGCTGATCAAACAAATACTTCAGACTCACAGTGGTCTGTTCTGAGCTCAAATCTTCTACCCATCAAGTAATGTCTCCACATATTGAGAGCATATACTATGGCTGCAAGCTCTAGATCATGAGTGGCTTAGTTCTTCTCATGCTCCTTCAGCTTTCTTGACTCATAACATATCATGTGGTTGTCCTGCATAAGGACTCCTCCAAGCCCTTGTCTGCATGCATCGGTACATACCAAAAAATATTTGTCTGGATCTGTAACTTTTAATACTGGTGCACTGGTGAGAAGATTCTTCAACCACTAGAATCTTTCTTCACACTTCAAAGTCCATTCAAAATTTACTCCCTTCTTTTGCAAGGAAGTGATGGCATGTGCAACCTTGGAAAATCCTTCAATGAATCTCCTGTAGTATCCTGCAAGTCCCATAAAAGATCTTACATCCATCACATTTCTTGGAGTAGGCCAAGTCATAATGGCTTCGATCTTCTCACGTCTACCAATATACCCTCTTTTGAGATAATGTGACCCAAGCACTGAATTCTATCCCTGTAGAAGTCACACTTGCTCAATTTTGCATATAGCTAATGTTCCCTAAGCACTTGCAATGTCAGTCTCAAATGCTCTTCATGCTCTTCCTCATTCTTCGAATAAACAAGAATGTCATCAAGGAAAACAAGAACAAACTTGTCCAGATACCTACTGAAGACACTATTCATAAGGTACATAAATGTAGTTGGTGCATTTGTGAGACCAAATGGTACCACGACAAACTCATAATGTCCATACCTTGTCCTGAAGGTTGTCTTATGAATGTCTTCGTCCTTGATTCTCACCTAAAGGTAACCAGACCTCAAGTCAATCTTGTAAAATACCTTTGCTCCTCTCATTTGATCAAAGAGGTCATCAATCTTGGGCAAAGGATATTTATTCTTCACAGTAACCTTGTTTAACTGTCTATAATCAATACATAACCTGAGTGTACCATCTTTCTTCTTTACAAACAGAACCGGTCCTCCCCAAGGAGACACACTCGCTTGGATATACTTCTTTTCCAACAACTCTTGCAGTTGCATATTCAACTCTAGCATCTCTGGGTGTACTCATCCTATAGGGTGTCTTGGACACTGGTGCTACTCATGGTACAAGTTCAATGGTGAAATCAATGTCCCTCTGCGGAGGAAGCCCTAGAATCTCATCAGGAAACACATCCTTGAATTCTTGTAACACCTGATAGTCCTCCAACCTAGGAGTTTCATCTCTTGTTGGTTCCAGAATATGAGCTGCATACAACTGGAAACCCTTCCTACATAACTTCTTCAACTGGATTGCTGAAACCTGTCTTACTGAACATACTTTCGGAATACCTTTCACAACTACCGGGTTTCCTTCTTCATCCATGCATTTGAAAGTCTTGTTATAACATTCAAGCTTCACTCGGTGAGCTACCAACCAATCTATTCCAATGAGAACATCATAGGAACCACGCAGTAGAAAATTCAAATATACACAAGTGATTAATCCATCCATAACCAATGGACATTTCTATACCACTTCACTAACCTTTCTCTTAGTCCTAGTGGCTAGCTGAACTAGCCAAGATTTTCTATGATTTACCTTCTTAAAAGCACAACTCTCCACTACCCTAGGAGTGATATAATTGTGAGTAAAACTAGGTTCAATAAAAATAGAAATAGATTGTTCAATAATATTACCTGCAACTTCAACCACAGTTGACTGATGATATTCCTGGTGGTCCTCCAGTGCTGCATAAATTCTAGGGACTGCTCTGGCTACCTGACCCACTGTTTCTGCTCCCTGAATGTTATAAGTTGGTCTTGCACTTTCATTCTCAAGTGGACAATATCTACGCAAGTGAGGTCCTTCACATTTCCAACATTTGAGTGGACCTTTATTTTGATGTGGCTCTTTAGGCTTTCTACTTGTCACTCCAACTGGATTACTCGCTGCTTGGGATGGCTGCTTCTACTGATTCCTGAATCTAGAAGGTTTGAAACCTTTCTTCCTTTGGTTAAACTTTTCATTCTTCTTGTCCTTCCATGCCTTATGGTAATTAGGTTTACCTTTGCTTTGCTCATAGCAATATTTAGCCTTTCTTATTGCTTCTTCAAGAGTTCCTGGCTCATAGAACTCAATTCTATCTTTGTAGGCTTGATGCAATCCACTTAGAACCGCTGGATCTTCACTTTTTCATCTTTGATGTACCAGACATACATCAACAATTCCAAGAATTTACTTGCATATTCATCCATGGTTTGTTGTCCCAATCTCAGCTCATGGAACTCCTTGATCTTGTCATCATAATACCTGTCAGAGAGGTATTTATGCCTAAAATACTTCTTGAACTGTTTCCACGTTAGTTTCCTTTCACTGATCTTCTTTACCTGCTTGAGTGTTCCCGCCAAATGGATGCCCTTCCATTCAGATTGAATATGGAAACTCACGCCTTCATGTTTCCTGACTAATCCTGCACCTAAAAGTACTTCTTTATAGCAAGAATCCAAGCTTCAGCTTCTTGTCCTGTCTTTATCTCACCATCAAATTTAGGAGGTTTAGCTTTCCTAAATTTATCTCGAGAGCGATCCCTATAGTACCTTCTCCTTTTCCTTTTATGAGAATATGAACTTGTATTTCCACTGGATTCTTCAGAGTCAAGAATGATCCACTGGAAGTCCTTCTTCTTCTCCTAGTGCTTCTCTTACTGCCTTTTGGTCTTGATGTACCTCATCCAGAATCTATATTTTTCTATAAATCTGTCAAACTCTGCAATATGGAAGCATTCAATTGATGTTGCTCTTCCTGGTATTTAACCAAGCTTCTCATGGTGGCCGCATCCTCAGACAGTGTCCCTGGAATCTCCTTCCATTAGACTCTATGTCATCATTTCCATTACGGACATTTTCTCCCATGGCATCTTCTGCTCGCTCGTAAGAATCTCGAGCATCATACTCATCATGGGTTCTCATGACTGAACCACCTCTTGCTTTACCACACTGTTATTTCTGGAGTACTACTCTTGGAAGTTATCTAAAGTTCTGCAATGTGTTAGTAGCAAACTGTTAGATGCATAACATTAATATAAATCAAAACTACTTACCTTTTCTTCTAGAAATATTTATAAACAACAATTATGCTAAAACAAAAAAATTTCCCTATTTCTTTTCATCCTTGTGACCGCTGATTATTTTATTGAAATCTATTGAAAACTTGCTCGAAGACAGTCGAAAATTACACAAAAAATCACTGAGAATTTATTTGAAAAAACCTAAATTCCTTAGTCACTAATGGGACCTCTTCCCAGCTATTTTTTTTATTCTACGGTGGTCAAAACAACTACACTTCCAATCTGTATCGGTGAGTAGATTGACTGTTCAACGGTGGTCTATTGCTGATTTATTTCTGGCATTTTGGTGGGTGAAATGACTAGACTCCCAATCTGTATCGACGAGCAAATCAATTGTGCACTGGGTGCATATTCCTTTGAGCATCCGCAACGGTGAAAAATTATCTTCCTACCATTTCTGCGGGCGAACCGGTTGAGCTTTTGATCAGCGATCTGATCATTAACAAATCTCCGATGCTTTTTAACTCTTCAAAGTTTTTCCTATGATTGGGTCTATTATCCCATGTCTTCATTAGTGATTCGTTGGTCTATTCCCTTTCGATTTATCAGCCCCACAGTGGTCTACCGTTCCGAACTTCATCGGCGATAGCATAACCTGTTAGTTTCCTAGCTTTCCGCAATGGCGGCCAACATTTTCCATAAGTATTTCATAGCCATAAGTCTATCGACGGTCAGAAGAGCTACTTGCTTCGGTGTCGGAGGGATAGTTGAATAAGCAACTACAACGGTGGGTCACCTTCATTGAACTTTTTCCGATCCACTAACATTTCTCGATGGCCGATGATCTCGTGCCTTAGAGAAAATTTTGAATTTTCTTCTTTCCTTTTCTTTTGTGGCATCGGCTCTTCCATCTTCTATTCATTGGCAATGTCAACGAATATTCTCCTCTAATTGCTGATAATCTCGTTCCTTTTCAAAAATCCTACGCCATCAACGGTTGGAGGTTCTACCCGTTAGACGCGTAGTTGTCTAGCCATCCGCAATGGTAGGCGCTCGATCAACTATTTTCCATTGATGATTTCAACACTTAAACAAAAGTTCAAACTTTCTTCTTCTGTCATTGGTCAGAGGCTCTATCCATCAAAAAAATATTCCTCTAGCTATCTGCAATGACAGTGCAGATCATCTCATACCTTTTGTTGTTTATCGGCGACTGCATCATTTGATCATCGGCGATGTGATCAACTAACCATCACCAATGGCCGATGATTCCATGCCTTAGAAAAAATTTTGAACTTTTTCTCTTTTCTGTTTTCCTTTCCTTTGCGTCATCAGCTCAACTATCTTATATTCTCCGCCAATCCTTTTCTTATCTATCGGTGAAAACTTCCTCTATCCATCACCGGTCAAACAATTGTTTGTCACCGCTGCCGGGAGCTATTGTTCACTAACACCTCGGCATCGATGATTGGAAGGACTAGTTCATCAGAGGATTAGTTCAATCAGAAGCCACAACTATGGCTTATCAACTTCTATCTTTCTCCAATCAGTGGCCTAGTCCACTAATGACTTCCAATCAATAAACTGTAGCGTAATTTTTTACTGGCATCGGCAGTCGAAATATTTACCCCTCCAAGGTTTAGTTATTTAGACTTCTAGAATGATGGCATGTGAACCGTTAACTCCTTTCGATGTCCATAGGTGATGTCATCAACTAACATGCTCCGATGGTCGACGAAGTCAATACTTAGAAAAAGTTTTAAAAATTCTGCACCATTGGCGGTCAGAGGCCCTACCCATCGGAGGCATAGTGGTCTAGCCATCCGCAACGGCGGTGGTCAATCGACTAAGCATTGGTGATCCATCCGTCTAAGTGTCCCGATGTGCCAATGGCCAAACAATTAAAAAATTTCCAAAATTTTTCCTTCACAGTCCTCCGCCGCATCGGCCGTCGGATCAACTATCCGTTGGGTGGCCTTCCCACTATGTGCTTCGCTGCATCAAAAGAACTTGTCACTAAGTTTTCCGATGGGCCGATGATCTTGGCAATTAGAAAAATTTCTGAAGTTGAGGTTTTTCTGTCACAATTTTCTGATTGCTATTGGGTAAAAGGCAACCTGCTTCTGCTATCTAATTTGTCATGGCCCATTTAGGCCCATGCTAGAACCAGAGCTCTGATACCACACTGTAACATCCCCAACCCTCCAACCGGTGTAGAGGACACTTCTATACGTCAAATCATCCGAGCATCTAGTCCCATGAACATGAACATACATACATATAGTGTTGAAGCATGATACTTAAAACATAAAACATTTTACGAAGCATAATCATTCATATACAAAACGAAAACAAAACATATCAATACACATTCATGCATATATAGATCAGCACTTAACATGTATATCATCATTCATCAATGGTAAATATATAATTGCAGACACAAGTTAGGCAAGAGTACTTATCTTATAGAGAGCTTGTTTCGCAACCAGTTACATCATTGCAACGTTCCACCCAACCATAGGCCCACGTGCTCCTTCATCTCTCAGCAACACTGCCACCCCCGAGTCGGTCATGATTCCGCAAGGAATAAGGAACTAACAGACTTACACATAGCCAAGGATAACAACACCACTAGGGTGCACAGTTTAGCCAAGCCAACACAGTTGGGTTTATCAGGCGAACAATGGATCAACCAAGCCAACAAAGTTGGGTTTATCAGGCCATCTAGGAGCTGAGAAAGGATAATGCTAAGCTGGTGAGCTCATTGAAGAGCTATAGACACCGAAACTAGAACCAACATAGATTCTACAACACCCACACACACCCAACACAAGGAATCAGCCCTTCTTTGCAATGCAGACCCTCAGACCCTGATCTCCCTTCCAGTGCTATTTAGGGGTTGTGGAGAATAAATCCATCTCGGTAGCTCTATCTATGTGGTTCTCAATCCACTAGTTTTATCAAGCACCTCATGCCGTCATTCACCACTCCAATGTAGTCCAAGGACAAAACCACTGCATGCAAACAGCCAAGCAGCTATTCAAGCTTTTATAGGGGGGAAAACACAATTGACCAGAATGTAGAAACTCATAGCAGTCCTTCAAGAAATACCACCAGAAAAGGGAAAAACACGGCCAAGCAAATCATGGCAAATGACAGCCCATGATCAACCCTGAGCCCACAGCAGACAAATCTCACTACAGTCACTAGGAAAACTTACACAAACCGGGAATGGAAAATACCAGACTTCCAAACTCTACGTGAGAGACAAAATGAAACCCACAAAACAATGCATACCATTACAGACACAATTTCAATGATGGGAAGAACAGAAAATTATGCAACCTAACAATGGTGGAAAAGACAGAAACTCTGTGTGAGCAGAGGAAAGAAAATCGATCTGCCATCCCTCAAATTCATGAGGCCAAGGAAGAGCTAACATGCTCGCAAGCCAACAATCGGTAAGGCATAAAGGAACTGAACCCTATGCAATGGAATGTGGAACCTTTTATCTCAGGTCACATGAGAGGAGACAAACAAACTTGTGATATGGTGAGTGGACAGACCAACAGATGCGTCATGGCGAGAGTGAGCAGGCGTGGACGTGGTGGTGGTTTTCCTGCCAGCCAATTGTCGCTCCAACTAACAATGGAATAATTAAGGGTGGTGGTGACACATGGCTTTCCCTCATGACTCAATGTTCAACATTCCCCTTCCTTATCATTTGGAATCATGCCCCTTCTCAATTTAGTTTCCATGAACATAGCTGGTTGGGTTATTTAATTAAAATGCGTGTTTACATGATTCCACAGTTAAATATATGCCGTATGTCCCAATATACCATCAGTAACCATTCCCAAAATAGAAACAAAACATAATCAAATCGATGGTGCGGCCTTGGCCTTTAGCTCCGCACCAAGATTATTTACAATATGTGTATCATGTATTTTTAATGAAAGCGGGGTTAAAACCGGGGTACTATAGGAAACATGAACCTTGTCTGCGGTGTCAATGTGGCCATAGAAGAGGTGGAATATATCATGGATCAAGTGATCATAAGGAAAATCAGAGGGAGAAACCCTAAAATTGAATAAATGATGGACTAGGTACACTCGAATTGGACGGGCCTTTTAACCTCTGTGGCTGAGGTAAGTGGTTTGTCCAAAGGATGGTACAGTTTTACCCTAAGAAGTAAACAAGAAGCGGAGAAAATTCTAAGTCATAATTGGTTTTATGGCCTGATACCCATTCTTTTTAAGATATGGACTCCACTTTTTGATGTTGATAGTGAGCGAATGGACATAATGCCCTTCTGTGTCCGGCTACGAGGTCTTCAGTTGGAATTTTGGAATCTAGACTTGCTGAAAGACCTTGGAAACACCATCGTCACCTTCTTAGAAGTAGACTTTTCATATCTCAAAACCTAGCAAAGAGCAGTGGATTGGATTGGATTAGTTGGATTACTTATGTTGATAGACTAAACTTTTTTATTTGAGATTTGGAGTGGACTATGATTTGTATAAAAAATTCTATTACCAATAATATTGTAGTTAGGTTGGAAAATAATACTTCGATGGATTGGATTAATTGGATTGCTTATGCTGATAAAATCTTGTAGTTAAGCTGGGAAATAAGACTGATGGATTGGATTAGTTGGATTACTTATGTTGATATACTAAACATTTTTATTTGAGATTTGGAGTGGACTATGATTTGTATTTTTTCATCTAGAGATGAGGATGAGACAAGAAAATAGGGGAAGTCAAAATTCCCAACCAAGATCACACCCGAGGTGCTGTGCGACCAAGATCACACTCGAGGAGTTGTGCACGCCATTAGATTCGAGAGGTTTTCCCAAATTCTTCTTCACCCAACCCAAGACACCAAATGATAGGGATAAATTTAGTGTTATGTTTTGAATTAATTTAGTTATATTTTATTATCTTATACTTAATGCAAATGAAATATATTTTAAATTTTTATATTAATTCATGTTTAATGAAATTTCCTACTTATTATTGTGTATTATATATTTAACAGATATTGGGACATTGGATGGGGAGGTGTTACCTCCTCCAACTTAGGATCAGGAGGATATGGATATATATTAGGTTGGTGGGTTTGTTGATGCAACAAGGGGTTTATCATGTACTAGCAAGGGACATTATTCAATACCCCCTCCTTGTAGAGTTGTGGAGGATGGTTCCTTATGGTATGAGGAGGTTGATGCAGTGCATTGTTAGCACAACCAAGGGTGGATATCCTTGGACTCCTCCACCTCCTCCTCCATTAGGTGCTTCATTCTGTAGCCTCCAAATCACATGAACCTCCTCCTTCTCCACCTCTGACATCTCATCCACTTTCTCATCTTCCTTATCTCAAACATCTCCTCCATCGACATGAGTATTTTGACTTCCTGCATATTTCTTGTTAGATATTTGTGTTAGATGATGTTTAAATATGTTAGATGAATATGTAACGTAATGTTTATATGATATTATGTTCATGCATATTTTTAGTTTTATGTTAATGAGGGAATGATGTGTAATTTTATGTTTGTTGAATGGTGACAATGATAAGGATGGTATGTTTATGCTTATGTCATGAAAATGATGATGAATGTATGCTTATGGTTATGGTTATGATGGTATGATTGTTAGTTTTTCAACATTTAAGCTAGCATTATATGGATATTTAAGTGAGAGAAAAAAAAGCACAAGAGACAACGAACACAGTGTTTTTCCTTAGGGAAACCATAAATGGAGAAAACCCCGCAACTTCCTCAGAGATAGAATCAGCACAAAAGGTAAAACCCCAAAACAGTAAGATGCACTCCCAACAGTAGTAACCTTCTTCTTCTCTAGCCCCAATGTCTTCTCCTTCCTCATCTATGAGCTACACTTGAGTGTGTAAGTGATGTGTGCTAAATAGAGAGTCCAACTCTCTATTTATACTAATCCTGACATGACTAAAACCCTACTAGGGTCGACCTCTACTAGGAGATTCTAATAACCCTAGTGCCACGGAAATGTGGGGAATTTAACCCTTAGACAATAGGAGGGTTACCCACAATGACTTGAAATGACTTGTTTACATTATTGATCCTTCCAATTGGAACATTGAGGCATAAAAACATGACTCAATTACATTATAGATACATCTTGAAATAAACATCGGGTTACAATACATAATATACATAGATGAATACATTTCGAAGTTACAATTACATCAACACTTCCTCTTAACTAGGAAGGTATTCTCTCGACACAATTTTCATCACTGGTCTTCTTCTCAGGATCTTCTCATCATTTGCATCTTCAAGTCATCTTCATCTGGATTTGGATCATTGTCACTAGATCATACTCGATCTAGAACATCACTGGATCATCATCACTGGATCTGGATCATCACTTGATCTAGACCATCACTGCTGGATCTGGATCATCACTCGATCTAGATCATCACTATCGAATCTGGATCATCAGCCGATCTAGATCATCACTGCTGGATTTGGATCATCACTCAATCTGGATCTCTCGAAGTCATCATAACTAGATCTGGATCATCACTGTTGGTCATCATCATATGTGCTATCTCATGATTCTTCTCGTCATAGGAAGTTCTACAGAGCTAGCCCTTTTTCATGCTAGTTGTAGGCCTATCCTCCATGTAGGTATTCTTCACCACTTATATCTGACCTATGTCAGAAAGGAACAACACTCACATCCATCCAGGTGGGAACACATCCTGCTCACAATGATGGAAGAGTTCCACACTACCATCCAGGCTGGAACACATCCTGCTCACAATGATGGAAGAGCTCTGCACTTACATCCATCCAGGTGGGAACACATCCTGCTCACAATGATGGAAGGGCTCTGCAGTTACATCCATCTAGGTGGGAACACATCCTGCTCACAATGATGGAAGGGCTCTGCACTTACATCCATCCAGGTGGGAACACATCCTTCTCACAATGATGGAAGGGCTCTACACTTACATCTGACTTGGTAGGAACCAAATCCTGCACCCTCGTCAGAAAGGCATGCACTCACATCTGACCTGGTAGGAACCAAATCCTACACCCTCGCTAGAATGACCCCCAGTCCAAGACTGAGCTACCTGGTAACGGACCAGGTGCCTCTGCTCTCCTGAAGAGTGGCAGTTGCCCTTAAATCTGTCTTACTTGACAGAATTGCCAAAACTCACATCTGACATGGGAGGAACCTAATCCTTTAGCCATGACAAAATGGTTCAGCCCTTTTATCTGAATTACTCATCAGAATGGCTCTCTCAGTCTCAAACTGACTATTCCTGGTAACTGACAAGGTACCTCCATTCCCAGAATGGCAATCAGCACTCATATCTGACATGAAAGGAACCAAATCCTCTCACCATGACAGAATGGATCAACCCTTATGTCTGACATGCTCGTCAGAATGGTTATGGATCTCAGCACTCATATCTGACATGGAAGGAACCAAATTCTCTCACCATGACAGAATGGCTCAGCCCTTATATCTGACCTACTCATCAGAATGGCTATGGGACTCATCACTTTCCCTTGGAGTAAACCTCGATTTGGAGAACACCAAGCTTCTCCCTGAAGTACTCGAACTTCACTCTGGCCAATGGCTTCATCAACACATCAGCTATCTATTCCTCTGTCACAACATACTGGAGCTTCAATGCTCCCCTCTGCACCATATCCTTGATATATTGATACTTGATCTCGATATGCTTCGACTTGTCATGGAACACTAGATTCTTTGACAAGTTCATGCAACTCTGGTTATCAGAATGTATACAAGTAGCATCCATCTGGAGATCAAATAAATCAGACAGTGGCTTTTGCAGCCACACTGCCTCACAGCTAGCTGAACAAGCTGCAACATACTCTGCTTCAGCTATACTCAGTGCCACAAAAGATTGATTCCTGCTAAACCAAGAGATCACACCTGATCCCATACTGAAGCAACATCCTGAAGTGCTCTTCCTATCGATGGCACTACCTGCCCAATCTAAATCAACATAGACCTCCAGGTTAATCTTCTGATTCACATCATACTTGATCCCATAATCAACTGTACCCCTTAAGTACCTCAAAATATGCTTTGCAGCAATCAAGTGAACATTTCTCGGATCTATCGAAAGCTGGCTCAAGGTGTTCACATCAAAGCAAATGTCTTTTCTTATGTTCATCAGGTACATCAATGATCCAATCATCTGATGATACATCGTAGCATCAACCGACTCTGATGAAGCATCACTCAATAGATTTAGGTTCGATGCCATAGGTGTGGCCATAGTCTTGCAATCCATCATCCCAAAACTCTTTAGGATCTCTAATGCATATTTCCCCTGTCCAAGGAAGATTCCATCTACACTCTGCCACACTTCCATACCTAGAAAATAATGCATCATACCCAAGTCCTTCATTTCGAACTCAGTAGCAAGATTTCTCTTCGTATCAGCAATCAACCCATCCATACCTGTCACAAACAGATCATCTACATCTAGTAGAAGTATCACTGGGTTGCCATCTTCAACCTTGTAGTAAAGGTTGGAATCTTCTTTACTCTTGGTAAATTTTAAACTAGATAGAAAGCTATCGATTCTGCTGTACCATGTCCTGGGTGCCTACTTCAAACCGTACAAGGATTTCTTCAATCTGCATGCATAAGACTCCCTGTCATGTGTCTCAAAACTGAGTGGCTGTTATACATACACTTCCTCTTCTACTACACCATTCAAGAAAGCAATCTTGACATCCATCTGGTGTATCTTCCATTTCATCACTGCAACCAAAGAAAGTACTGATCTTATGGAAGTGTATCTGGCTACAGGTGCAAAGGTTTCTTCATAATCTATTCATTCTTTCTGAAAGAAACCCTGAACCACTAATCTTTCCTTATATTTTTGAATGCTACCATCTGCAGCATGTTTGATCTTGTAGATCCATTTGGAAGATACAACTGACTTCCTGTCTGGTCTTGGGACAACATCCCAAACATCATTCTTCATCATTGATTGGTATTCTATGATCATAGCATCCTTCCATTCTTTTCATTCTGTCGCTTCTTCATAACTGGAAGGTTCTTTATCAATGAAATCACATAGTAATGCTACATACCCAGAGCAGGATCTGGTCCTCTTTCTTTCTTAGTGATTCTCTTCTGAAGCCCCATATCTTTCCACACCTTGGATAAGTTCTCGTACCCAAGCAGGTTTCCTCTTATGAGGATTCTTCTCTAGAGGTGGATCTACATGTCTTTGTGGTTCTTCAAATTCTCTATCTTCTTCTTGAGTTTCTTCATTCATGGTTGTATCATGAATTCTGGGTGCTTCTACTTCTTCAAGTTCTTCAGCAGGTCTCTTTCTGGATTTTTTGTAAGCTATGTCTTCATCAAATATCACATCCCTGATGATGTCAATCTTCTTGTATCTTGGGAAATATATTCTATAAGTCTTCAAGCTTTCAGAGTATCCCACAAATATACCCTTCTTTCTTGAAGGATCTAATTTTGTTCTCTTCTCTTTTGGAATGTGTATGTACACTGGACAGTCGAATATTCTGAGATGGATGACTTCTAGTTTCTTGCCAGAGAAGACTTCTTCAAGAGTCTTGTTCTCAAGGAATCTATGTGGAGTACAGTTCTGTACATACACCATTGTTCTGGAAGCTTCCACCCAAATATGCATAGGAAGGTCGTGATCATGAAGCATTGCTCTTGCAGATTCCATGATAGTTCTATTCTTCCTCTCTGCAATCCCATTCTGTTGTGGATTATAAGGAGTGGACAACTCCCTCTTAATCCCTAATTCTTTGCATAGCTCTTTGAATTCATTTGAAGTGAATTATTTGCCAATATCTGATCGAAGGGTCTTGATCTTCTTTTCAACATGGTTCTCGATCAAGGCTTTAAATTCCTTGAATTTGCTGAATACTTTGTTTTTGTTCTTCATGAAGTAAACTCATGTCTTCCTAGAAAGGTCATCAATAAAAGAAACATAATATGCATAGCTTAGTGAGTTTGATGACATAGTACCACATACATTGGAGTGGATGATTTCCAAGATTCCTTTTGGTTTGCTCTCGCAGCTTGGAAATGTCTTCTTTGTATTCTTTCCTTTCGCACATCCTTTGCAGACCCCATCACGTTTTGCTTGGATTTCTTGAAGACCTTCAACAGCTTTGCTTGCAATAGGTAGTGCTCTGTAATGCACATGTGCAAGCCTTCTATGCCAAAGTTCACTTGGCTCTACTATGTCATGGACCAAGGCTTATTCTAGATGGCCCTTTAATTTTTACAATCCTCCTTCTTGTTCTCCAATCACTACCGCATCATCGATAGTCTTTCCTTTTGGCCACATGATGACTTGGCCATCTATGAATGCAACCTGCATTCCTTTTGCATCTAATGCCGATATGGAGAGGAGGTTATTCTTGAGTCCTGGTACAAACAATACTTATTTCATTGTTAGATAATTTCTGGAGTCTAGCTTATAGGAAGATTCCCCACTACCTTTGATTGGATATTGGTAGTCATCTCCTAGCTTCACCTTGTGAGGTGATTCATGTTCTAACAGTCTTACAAAGGATTCCTTGAATCCAGTCATATGTTTGGAAGCCTCACTGTCTATAATCCAATCATCACTTCCATGAGTAATGTTACCTATGAGAGCAGAGATCAAAACATATTCATCCTCGCTTGAGGAATCTTCACTTTCATATCTGGTTCTTTTCTTGGATGGTTCATCATCCTCTACAGTGTGAGCATGATGTCTTCTTTTGTTGCTCCTCTTTGTTAGTTTTTTTTTCTTAGGATAATTCCTTGTATAGTGTCCTACTTCATCACATGTATAACATATGATCCTAGATAAATATTTTATAGTGTTGTCTTTGTGAGAGTGCTTACCTTTGAGCGCTTACCTTTGAAGTGATGAGATCTTCTTTTGGTTGTCTTGGAGTGTGCCTTAGAGTGTATTGTGAGAGCTTGATCTTCACTTCCCATCTTTTCTTCTCAAGATGTTATCCGAGATTCTTCTTGAGAGCACTCTTCCCATAGTCTGCTGAATTTGACTAACTTCTTTCTAGCATAGATTCCTTGGATGAAAGAATCCCATGACCTAGGAAGGCCATTCAAGGTAGTCATCACAATCTCTACATTTTCCACTTCTTCATCTACTGCTTCTAGTTGTTCCTTGATCTGAGAAACTCTTGTGAAGTAAGACTGGATTGTTTCTACATTCTGAATCTTCACATTCTTCAGTTGGTTTCTTAGAGTCATCTTTCGGTTTATGTTCTTCCCTTCAAACAATTTGGTTAGGGCATCAAACATAGCTTTAGGTGTCTTGAGAGAGGACATCTGTGAGATAAGGTGATCCTTGATAGAATCAACAATGATCCTCTTTTCCATAAATGACTTCTTCGTATCCAAGGCCTTAGCCTCATCTCCCTCTGGAACTGGAACCTCCTCATGGATGTTGGAGTCTAACTCATTTTCTTCCAGGACCAGGGAAATCCTATACTTCCAAGCTTGGAAGTTATCAACTCCCTCAATATTTTCATCAAGCTTGGTATGATGAGACATCTTAACTGAGAAACTCAAGTGGGAATACAAAATATTTTAGATCTTGCCAGGTCAAGATGTCGGATCTGAATTTTGAGCTGAAATCATGTAGAGCTGGTTCAGGAGCAAATTAGGGTTTTGCTTTTCCAGAGTTTTGTCCACCCAAATGCCTTGAAATTTATCCCTAACTTTGATTTTGGGGAGGAGATCAATCCAGACCTGGGATCACTGAAAAATTCCTCTTCTGTGAAAATCCCTAATTTTCGTCAATAGTGACAGGTCTAAAACTGAAAAACCTCATAATTGGATTCTACTTTGACAGAAAGATGCACCCTAGGGAGGAGAGTTATTCCACCTTAATTTTGCTGAAAATCTATGGAGAGAGATCCACATAGTAGGAATCCCTAGTTCCCACAACTGCACAATGTCTTCTTCTTAGGTTAGCTCTGATACCATGTTAGTTTTTCAACATTTAAGCTAGCATTATACGGATCTTTAACTGAGAGAACAACAAGCACAACAATCAAACACAAGAGACAATGAACACAATGTTTTTCCTTGGGGAAACCATAAATGGATAAAACCCCGCAACTTCCTCAGAGATAGAATCAGCGCAAAAGGTAAAACCCCAAAACAATAAGATGCACTCCCGAAAGCAGTAACCTTCTTCTTCTCTAGCCCCGGTGTCTTCTCCTTCCTCAACTATGCACTACACTTGAGTGTGTAAGTGATGTGTGCTAAATAGAGATTCCAGCTCTTTATTTATACTAATCCCGACATGACTAAAACCCTACTAGGGCCGACCTCTACTAGGAGAGTCTAATAACCCTAGTGCCCCGCAACTACGGGGACTTTAACCCTTAGACAATAGGAGGGTTACCCACAATGACTTGACATGACTTGTTTACATTATTGATCCTCTTGATCGGAACATCGGGGAATGACAACATGACTCGATTACATTATAGATACATTCTGGAATAAACATCGGGTTACAATACATAAGATACATAGATGAATACATTCCGAAGTTACAATTACATCAACAATGATGATGTTTATGTTTATGTTATGTTTATGTTTATGTTTATGCTTATGTTTATGTGGTGAAAAATATGTTTATGTGAAAATGATGTTCATTTTAAATATCATAAAAAAAATATTGTGTTGGAAACATGCATTATTTGCAGATAACTTGAGTACTTAAAATCTCATTATAAAAATGAATAATAAGTGCACTATTTGGAAACTTATAATAATATAAAATATTATATTGGATGTTCCTAATATGGTTGACTTTAATTTTATTGATGTTGCAACATTTCAACAATAATAATTTAATAGGTTATGTTACATTTTCTTATTGATATTGGTACATTTATTTGTGTTGATTTTCTACATTTTTCAATGGTTATATCGCATTGTAACATTCATAAAGGTTACTTCCATAGGTTATTTATTTGAAAGAAAAAAAATCATGTAACATAAAATGATATAATATCATTGTCCTTACAAAATGAATTAGTAATTGTTTCATCACATATAGTAACAATCTAGCAAGAATTAATAATGGATGATGTCATCAAAGTTTACAAATAATGAATACATTGAGTTATTTTTTCATTTCTAAATTAATATAGGAATAGCACAACTTATCCTAATAGTAAAAATTGTTTAAAATATAATAAAATAAAAATTTATATTACATATTATTTTAACTTTTTTATTAAAACATGTTTTATTCTTTCACATATTCTCCATAGGAATTTTCTTCTTTTTCCTTGGACCCCTCTACATAGTACTATGAAATTTAATGAAGCATTTCTTATTAGTGCACTTCCTCAACCCAAACTCAAATTAATGTCGGATTACACAATAACAAACAATTAATTTAAAACTAAGTGTATGTAGTTCTTGGTGGAGAGGTATCACTATTAAATACTAACTATGAAATTTAATGAAGCATTGCTTTGTCTATAATTTTAGTGCACTTCCTCAACCCAAACTCGAATTAATGTGGGATTGCACAATAATAAACAATTAATTTAAAACTAAGTGTATGTAGTTTTTGGTGGAGAGGTATTAATATCAAAGACTATCGCACTCAAATATGGCATGGATAGTTATATACAACTTGATAAGGTGTGAGAGTTTCATAAAAGGATGATGATGTCCAAGATTTTTTAAAATTCTCTAACACAAATAAATTGATCATGTTAATGGAAATAAGACACAAATAAATTGATCATGTTAATGGAAATAAGAGGAAAAGTTCAAAAGTACTTGAATGGTTCAAGGGAAAAACTATGGCTTTTAGTAATGGGTTGAGGCCCCCATGTAGGTTTAACTATGGGAGAGTAGTGCAAGTTGCAACATGACCCAAATTAGGTCACAACATCATAATTATGGTCTCAAAATTGATAATGAACTATATCTATAATGTTGTTTTAAATTCCATTGTTATCAAGGTCATAAATTAATGCATTGGAGAGCTCAACACTGATCAAAAAAAATTCTTGAAATATAAAATATTTGCAAACATTATAACAAAAGTGTTAAATTAGTGCAATTTTATTTATTAGTATTATTTATAACAAAAAACTTATAACATAAAACCATTGAAATATTGATGGAGAAATTAGAGAGCACCTTAAAGTTAGGATGATGATAGCCTTTACATTCACAAAATTAAAATGGAATGATGTAATTTGTTTTCATGGTGTATTTGTATGTATACACAAAATTGAATATGAGTTTGGACAATGACATAGAATCATTCCATATTATTTTGCATCAATTGGTTGTAAATTTGTATAATGTTATTAATGAATAAAATAAAAATCCAAGAATATCAAAATTAATAAAACAAATGAAAGGCGATATACATGAGAAACACAAATGCTAAACATAAATATTATGAAACTAAAGAATAGTTGTCTCTTTAATCCACTATATTGGTATTTACTTTACTAATCAATGAGGGGGTGTTGTGTTCAATGCTCAATCTCAATCAAAGTACTAAAATGACTTATAAAACTAGAATTTAATCAATGTATTGAGTAAACTATTAAAGATATTAACGTTGACTAAGAATGTGAAAATGACCACTTTTCATCTCTCATTTATTTTTTAAATTATTTATATATATATATATATATATATATATCTTCGTTTTCATAAAATTGTTTCCCGGTATCTGCATTTTCCCATTATCTTTAAATAGGCTAAATCCATCACCAATGAAACTTCAAATATATATAGATATGAATATGCATATTCCAAATATAAGATTTTTTTAAAATTTTTGTTACTTTTTATTTATTATATCATAAATTTAAAATATATACATTTTTCATTTTTTGCATAACTTTTTTCCTTAACAATATATAAGTGTCTAAGTATCTAAAATATAAAATATAAGTGTATAAGTATAATATATTCGTTAAATCCACCTTGTTATTGAAATGAGAGTACTTGAAATTACAAAAAACAATAAATACCATTAACATTAATTATAGTTTACACTCTAATTAGTTGATTATAATCCACTTGTAACAATACAATCAATTAAAAGATAAAAACCACACTGCAATGAACTAAATGGAAAGAAAGACAGATAATATCTAACTATGAATATTGGCATACAATCATTCCATCCAATCACAAATTACTTGATAGACATTAAACATATTTCACATTAGATTGGTTGTTAACCAACTCAAATTGTTTAAGCATTGCATCTAGTAATAAACTTTCCATTTGCAACATCATAACATGAAAAGTAAAAATTATAATTACACAATCAAAGATAGAAATAACAAAATTGTATCTCAATCTATAAATGACAAAATAGAACATGTACATATCACTCTTTGTTGCCATCGCCCTTATTATCTTCTTTAGTTGGCATGATAGCATCATTGTTCTAAAAAACATGTTTAGATATAGGGTTGTGTCTTAATATGAATCACCAATCTCTATCCAACATATATGGGTAAAAGAACACTTGGTTGCAGGGTTTTAGAAAAACATAAGGCTCGTTACTTTCATCCCACATCTTCCTAGAGTTGATACATACCGACCCACTATAATGATCTTCCTTCATATTATTCCCATCGAATGTGTACCACCATGTGCACCTAAAAATAACACATTGGAAAGATAAGAATTCCACTTGAATGATGTCCTGTATATTTACGACATAACCCAATATCCCTCCTATTAGGTTTCAATCGCGGTGGATAGCATGACTAGATTAATCAAACTCGACTTCCACTCTGTAGTCCTATGTAAGACATCCATCATCAACATCCTCAATGCGAAAATGATGTGGACCATAATCCAGATAGATGAAAACAAATGCACCTGTAAAAAATTTAACAAATGATGGTGTCATATGTCTAATAACCCTACCATTAATATATTAAACATAGATGTTATAGTTCAATGTTGCCTTATGAAGTCAGAAATGTACAAAATGATATTATTACCAAGTTTATACACCTAATACCAATGTTTAGCGCATTTTCCTCTTTAGGAGGGTAATGATTGGATGCACCGTGTTTATCTCTGGCTTGGTCCACAACCCAACTATTGGGACAAATGATTGTTATATTTTATTTTAAATGATTCGGAAAAGGAATGATTCTACCATGCAATCGTATGAATTATGTTATGTTGATGTCTCATTTCCTCCTCTTCTCTTCATACAATACAATCCATAGCTATGATTCCTCAGCATTGTAAAGAATGAATTTATTGGTGGAATCTATTTCCAAATTCACTGTTGTATTCATGGAAACAAAACCACATTCAACATGCATAGGATCAAATATTTTTGAATTTTTTTGTGAATAGTTACTATGTGTAAATGTGAAGATTGAAAGATAAGTGAATTACTCTTTATCATGTGCCTTTTTTCCATTTGCTTCTAGCAGCTCCCCTTCCCTTTTGTCCTCATCATGTTCATCATCACGAATCAGTAAACCTAGTATGTCTTATTTTCTTGATCTACTCACTAGCATAATAGAACGACTCATATACTAGGTACCCCTCTGCCATAAACCCCTTGGGTTTTCCCTTTGTCGAAAAAATCCCTTCAATTTTTTCATGTCCCTCTCCAAGAAGAACATCTAGTGACATGTGTAACATACCTCAAAATTCAAACATAAAAAAATTCTATAACCATATATCTTCGGACATATTAATAAAATACCTTATGAGGCATTACATACAAATAGAGAGTATAAAGCATAACCCTGGCCAAATGAAAAACAAAGAAATTCCAAGCAGAAACTCAAAAGATAAGTTATTGTTATTCCGCAAGAACCATTCTACAGTTCTGATTCCGCATTTCGCAATGTGAAATGTGGAATCCAGAATTCCGTTAAATAAATCATTTACCTTTTGCAACGTTGAATCCTTGCAGAATCAACCCTGACCGGTGATATTGAATTTATGAGGATTGCGGGTTGTGGAAACTCCAGTTTCCCTTAAATTAATCTTTGACTTTCCACATTCCACATTCCGCAAATGCGGATTGTGGGTTGCGGGTTGCGGAAACTCCGAATTTCGTCAACTTAATCTTTTACTTCCTGCCTTTCGCATTTTGCATTCCACTGCGGATCGCGGAAAATCCAAAATCCATGAACTTAATCTTTTACTTCCCGCCTTCTGCATTCAATATTCCGCAAATGCAAATTGTGGGTCGCGGGTCACAAAAAATCCAAAATCCGTCAACTTAATCTTTTACTTCTCACCTTCCGTATTCCGCAAACGTCGATTGTGGGTTGTGGGTCGCAGAAACTCCAAAGTACATGAACTTAATCTTTTACTTCCTGCTTTCCACATTCCATATTTTTCTAATGCAGATTTCGGGTTGCGGGTCACAGAAAGTCCAAGTTTCGTTAGCTTAATATTTTACTTCCCGCTTTCTGCATTCCGCAAATGTGGGTTGCAGGTTGCGGGCACTCCAAATATTTTTAACTTAATGATTTTACTTTCTGCATCACTGATTTCTTGTGGCTTAAGTCTCGATCGATGATCTACTTATTTTTGGATTCCACAATGAAACCTCTGCGACTATTATAAGTCGTTGATCTTCTTTACGGATACAATCTCAACCATCAATCTACTTCTTTGTGGATTCCACAATGAAACCTCTGCAATTATTATCAGTCATTGATCTCATTAGAGGAAATTTGGGGTCTAAAATGGGCCTTATAAGAAAACACGCCAACAATAAATTTTGTGAGTTGGAATTTCAATAAAATGAGTCAACCATAATGGTTGAATTGACATATTTGTCACAAAAGAAAACTATTTTTTTTGTTTGTATTTTCGACATATCTCCCTATGTTTTTACTCAAATTTCAAGCGGGATAGCTCATTAGATGCGAAACTAAATTCTGCATCCAACAAGTACCCACATTGCATACTTTTGACGGACCCCGCTACCTCAAAAACAAGAAATACCTGAAAAAATGTGATGATGACATCAACATCATGTTTTTTCAGGTATTTCTTGTTTTTGAGGTAGCAGGGTCCGTCAAAAGTATGCAATGTGGGTACTCGTTGGATGTGGATGTAAATTCCACATCCAACAAGCTCTCTCACTCAAAATTTGAGTAAAACACAGGAAGATATGTCAAAAATACAAGCACAAAAGGTAATTTTTTTCATTCTTCCTCCAAAATTAATAACTATTATTTTATTATTTTAACTATTATTTTATTATTTTCCTTAGGATGCCCATTTTAGACCTCAAATTTCCTCTAATGCGTTGTGGATTTGATATGGACTATTGATATTATTATATTTTTATCATTTAAGCAATATGATCTCAGGATCTTATCTAAGAGAATAACATGCACAGCAATCAATCACAACATACAAGAGACACAAATATTTCCTCAGGGAAACCATAAAGGATAAGACCCCACAACTTCCTCAGAGATAGAATGAGCACCAATGGCTGCAGTAAAACCCAAAGACAAAAGGATGATCTCCAATAGTTGTTCTCTCTCTCGCTTGAGCGAGCTACTTCTCTCTCACCTATGTGCTATAGCTGGGTGAGTGTTTGTTTCAAATAAAGAGACTCACTCTCTATTTATACTAGTTTCTGACTTGACAATCACTTACCAGGGCCGACTTCTCTAGGAGATTCTAATAACCCTAGTTCCCTAAAATTGTGGGGACTTTGACCCTTGTTCAACTATGAGGGTTAACCTTTATGACTTTACATGACTTGTTTACATTAATGATTCTCCTGATAGGAACATCGTGGATCAATGAAATACAATATATGAAATATACAAGTGAATACATTCTGAAGTTCCAAATACATCAACACTCCCTCTTAACTAGGAAGGTATTATCTTGACACAATACATCAGCATAAGTCTTCTTCTCTAGATCATCATCAAAGCTGGATCATTATTGGATCATCATCAAAATTGGATAATCACTAGATCATCATCAAAATTGGATCATCACTAGATCATCATCAAAATTGGATCATCATCAAAACTGGATCATCATCAACATTGGATCATCACTAGATCATCATCAAAGCTATATCATCACTAAATCATCATCATCATCACTGATTCCAATATCTCGATCAACTGGTGTTATCTCTCAATTCTTCTTATCATAGGAAGTTCTACAGAGCTAGCCATTTTTTCAGGTTGGTTGTAGGCCTAGCCTCCATGTAGGTTTTCATCTTCTTCAGCACTTATATCTGACCATGGGAGGAGCACATCCAGCATCCATGTCAAAAAGGCCCTCCCAACACTTACGTATGACCATGGGAGGAACACATCTATCATCCATGTTAGAAAATCATGCCTAGCACTCACATCCATCATCATGGTAGGACACACCATCTACCATCCAAGGAAAGGCCCGGCACTTACTTCCATTGGAATGATAGGACACACCATCTATCATCCAAGGAAAGGCCTAAAACTTACATCTACTAGATTGATAGGACACACCATCTATCATTTAGAGAATGCATTAGCACTTATATCTGTTGGCATAGTAGGACACACCATATACTATCCAAAGAAAGGAATAGCACTTATATCTGACCCAGTCAGAAAGTCTCAGCACTTACATCTGACCCAGTAAGAAAGGCCCAGCACTTACATCCTCTGGCATAGTAGGACACACCATATACTATCCAAGGAAAGTCTCAACATTTACATCCACTGGCATGGTAGGACACACTATCTACCATCCATAGAAAGGATTTGCACTTACATCCACTGGCATGATAGGACACACCATCTATCATCCAATTAAAGGATCTACACTTATATTTTACCATGGGATGACCTGCCTACCACCATGTCATAAGGGCTCTACACTTACATCTGACCATGCGAGGACCCTCCTACAACCATGTTAAAAGTGCTCCACACTTACATCTGACCTAGTAAAAAAGGATCTACAATTACATCTGACCATGGGAGGACCCACTTACCACCATGTTAGAAGGGCTCCACACTTACATCTGACCCAATCAGAAAGACTCTGTACTTACATATAACCATTGGACGACCCTCCTACCACCATGTCAAAAGGGATACACAATTACACCTGACCATGGGAGGACCTTCCTACCACCATGTCAGAGGGGATCACGGACTCATCACTTCCTCTTGGAAGGAACCTCAATCTGTAGAACACCAAGCTTCTCCTTGGAGTACTCAAAATTCACTCTGGCTAATGGTTTGGTCAACACATCAGCTATCTTCTCATCCGTTGCAACATATTCAAGCTTCACTACTCCTCTCTGCAAAATATCCCTCATATAGTGATATTTGATCTTGATATGCTTCGACTTGTCATGGAATACCAGATTCTCTGACAACTTCACACAACTCTGGTTGTCGCAATAAATACAAGTAGCATCCAACTGGAGATCAAATAAATCATATGGTAGCTTCCTTAGCCACACTGCCTCAAATCTAGTCAAACAAGCTACAACATACTCTGCTTCAGCTATACTCAACGCCACGCAAGACTGCTTCTAGATAAATAAATAGATCACACCAGGAACTAGATCAATGTGTTCACTGCAAAGAAAATTTCTGGTCTCGTATTTTTCAGGTACATCAGGGACCCAATCATCTAATGATACATCATAGCATCAACTGACTCTGATGAAGCATCACTCAATAGCTTCAAGCTCGATTCCATAGGTGTGGTCATGGCCTTGCATTCCATCATTCCAAACCTCTTCAGGATCTCTACTACATACTTCCCTTTTCTCAAGTAGATTCCATCTGCATTCTGCCACACCTCCATGCCTAGAAAGTAGTGCATCATACCCAATTCCTTCATATCAAACTCGACAGCAAGCTTCCTCTTTATATTAGTAATCAACCCATCTACACCTGTTACAAACAGATCATCTACATACAGTAGAGGTATCACTGGGTTCCCTTCTTCAACCTTGTAGTAAAGGTTGGAATCTGCTTTACTCTTAGTAAAGCCCAAATTGGATAGGAAGCTGTCAATTTTGTCATACCATGTCTTGGGTTCCTGTTTCAAACCATACAAGGATTTATTCAATTTACCCACATGACTCTCCCTGTCACGTGTCTCAAAGCCGAGTGGTTTCTCCACGTACACTTCCTCTTCCACTACACCATTCAATAAAGCAGTATTGACATCCATCCAGTGTATCTTCCATTTCATTACTGCAGCCAGAGCAAGTATTGATCTGATGGAAGTGTATATGGCTACAAGTGCCAAAGTTTCTTTATAATATATTCCTTCTTTATACGAGAAGTCATGAGCCACAAATCTTTCTTTATATTTCTCTATACTTCCATATGCAGCATGCTTGATCTTGTAGATCCATTTGGAAGTCACAACAGACTTCCCCTCTAGTCTAGGGACAACATCCCAGACATCATTCTTCATGATCGACTGGTACTCCTCGGTCATGGCATCCTTCCATTCTTTCTTCTCTACCACTTCTTCATAGTCGGAAGGTTCTTTATCAATGATGTCACATAATATGGCTACATAACCGGAGTAGGACCTAGTTCTTTTCCTCTCTCTGTGCATTTCTTCTAGAGCCCCATATCTTTCAACACTTTGGATATCCTCTCATACCCATGCAGGTTTCCTCTTGTGAGGATTGTTCTCTTGGGGTGGATCTACAAGTTCCTGTGGTTCTTCTATTTCTCTATATTCATCTTGATTTGCATCGTTTATAGTTGTATCTTGAATTCTAGGTACTTTTGTTTCTTCAAAGTCTTCAACTAGTTTCTTTGTGGATCTTTTGTAAGCCGAGTCTTCATTGAATGTTACGTCTCTACTAATGTCAATCTTTTTGAATCCTAGGAAGTATATTCTGTAATCTTTCAAGCTTTCACTATATCCCACAATTATACCCTTCTTTCCAGAAGAATCTAACTTTGTCCTCTTTTCTTTTGGAATGTGTATGTACAATAGACAACCAAATATTCTGAGATGGCTAAATTCTGGTTTCTTGCTGGAAAAGAATTCTTCAGTTGTCTTGTTCTCAAGTACTGTGTGTGGAGTATGGTTCTATACATACACCGTTGTCCTGGAATCTTCTTCCCATAGATGCATGGGAATATCTTTATCATGAAGCATTGCCTTTGTAGCTTCCATGATTATTCTATTCTTCCTTTCTGCAACCCCATTATGTTGTTGATTATATGGAGTGGTCAAATCCCTCTTAATCAGGCTAAATCTCTACATAATTATTTGAATTCATTTGATGTGAATTCTTCGTCGTCGTCTAATCGAAAGGTCTTTATTTTATTTTCTATGTGGTTCTAGATTAAGGCTTTGAGCTCTTTAAACTTGCTGAATACTTCGTCTTTGTTCTTCAAAAGTATATCGATGTCTTCCTAGAAAAATCATCAAGGAAAGAAACATAGTATACATACCCACTCAATGAACTGGATGACATCAAACCGCATACATCGGAGTGGATGATTTCCAAGATTCCTTTTACCTTGCTCTCGCTACTTGGAAATGTCTTCTTTGTGTTCTTTCCTTTCGCACATCCTTTTTCAGACACCGTCATGTTTTGTCTGTATTTCTGGAAGAACTTCAATAGCTTTTCTTGCAAGTGGTAGTGCTCTATAGTGCACATGTGCAAGCCTTATATGCCAAAGTTCATTTGGCCCTATTTAGTCATGGACCAGAGCTTGCTCTGGTTGGCCCTTCAATCTGATAGTCCTCCCTCTTACTCCCCAATCACTACTGCATCATCTATAGTCTTTCCTTTTGGCCACATAAGGATTTATCCATCTACAAATGCAACCCTTATTCCTTTTGCATCCAATGAGATATGGAGAGGATATTCTTCTTTAGGCCTGGTATAAACAAGACATCCTTCATATTCATAGACTTTCTAGAGTCTATATTATAGGAGGATTCACCACTACATTTTATTGGATATGTGTAGTCATCCTCGAGTTTCACCTTGTGAGGTGACTCATGTTCAGAAAGTTTCACAAAGTATTCTTTGAATCTCGTCATATGTTTGGAAGCCCCACTATCTATAAGCCAATCATTGCTTCCATGTGTGATAGTTCTCATGAGAGCGGAAATCAAAACATATTCTTCATCACTTGAAGAATCATCACTTTTTTGTTTGATTCTCTTTATGGAAGGTTTATCATCCTCTACATCATGAGCATGATGCCTTCTCTTGTTTCCATTATTATTGTGAGAGTAGAGTGTCCTATCTCATCATAAGTAAAACATCTAATTTTAGATAGTTCTATGTTAGGTCTTCTTAGGTTATCTTTCTGTTGAGAATTCTTACCTTTTGGATGATGATAATCCCTTCTGTGTTTCTTGGAGTGTACTATGAGATCTTTATCTTCACTTCCCATATTTTATTCTTGGTATACTATTCAAGCTTCTTCTTGTGAGCATTCCTCCCACAGTCCTTTGAAGGTGACTAGCTTTCTTCTAGAAAAATCCCTTGAATGAAGGAGTCCCATGACCTAGGGAGACCATTCAATGTGGTCATCACAATCTCTACATTCTCCACTTCTTCATCTATTGCTTCAAGTTTTTATTTGATCTATGAGACCCTTGTAAAGTATGACTGTATGATCTCCACATTATGGATCTTCACATTCTTCAACTAGTTCCTCAAATTCATCTTCTGATTTATGTTCTTTCCTTCAAACAGCTTGGTCAAGGATTCAAACATCTCTTTAGGTGTATTTAGGGAGGATGCCTATGGTATGAGGTGATCCTTGATTGAATCAACAATAATCCTCTAGGCCATGATAAAGTTCTTCTTGTGTAAGGCCTTAGCCTCATCTCCCTCTGGAACTGGAAGCTCTCCACTAATGTAGGAGTCCAATTCATTTTCTTCAAGAACTAGGGAGATCCTATACTTCAATGCTTGGAAGTTATCAAATCCCTCGAGCTTTTCATCAAATTTGGTGTGATGAGACATCTTAACTGAGAACCTCAAATGGAAGTAAAAAAGATTTATATCTTACCAGTTTGAGAAGCTAAAAACTGGATCTAGAGCTGATCTTCTACATTGTTGGTTTTTTGGTTCTAGTGAAGATTAGGGTTTGACTTTCTCTAAGCTCTACCCAACCAAAATCCTCGATTTTTGTCTCTAAACTTCGTTTTTTAGGAGGAGATCAATCCTATCCTTGGCTCACTCAAAAAATTCATCTTCAGTGAAAATCCCTAATTTCTCGATGTAGTGGTAGGTCAAAAACTAAAAGTGCTCAGAATTAGATTATTTTCGACAGAAAGATGTTCCCTTAAATGGAGATTCAACCTAGACTTATTTTGCTGATGCATTGTGGAGAGAGACCCAAAAAGTAAGAATCCCTAGCTTACGTAGCTGCACAATGTCTTCTTCTCAGGTTAGATCTGATACCATGTTAGATTTTTATCATTTAAGCAATGTGATCTTAGAATCCTATCTGAGAGAATAACTTGCATAGCAATCAATCACAAGAGACAAGAGACACAAATATTTTCCTTGGGGAAACCATAAAGGAGAAAACCCCACAACTTCCTCGGAGATAGAATGAGCACCAGTGGGAGTAGTAAAACCCAAAGACAAAAAGATGATCTCCAACAACTATTCTCTCTCTCACTTGAGCGATTTAATTCTCTCTCACCTATGCGTTATAGTTGGGTGAGTTTGTGTTTCAAATAGAGAGTCTCACTCTCTATTTATACTAGTTTATGACTTGGCAATCACTTATCAGGGTCAACTTCTCTAGGAGAGTCTAATAACCCTAGTGCCCCAAAACTGTGGGGACTTTGAACCTTGATCAACTAGGAGGGCTAACCTCTATGACTTTACATGTCTTGTTTACATTAATGATTCTCTTTATAGGAACATTGGGGATCAATGAAATACAATATATGAAATATACAAGTGAACACATTCTGAAGTTACAAATACATCAACAGATATTATAAATTTGTGGATCAACATTTAACTTTGTGGATTCAAGGGTTTCTGGTTTGATTTGGGGGTTTTGATTTACTATAAGCTAATCCGGTCTAAAGAGTAACTTGATTCTTAACCCTTCTTTGGTTATGTCTTCTTTGTTCATAATTCTAACAGTCAAGCCCTGACTAGGCTAAGTTGATTAGGGATTCAGACATGAATTTTTTAAGGTTTCCTCTATGTACAGACAAAATAATTTTCATCTATGACATACGCAATGTGCATAATACAGATCTACACTATAACAATATTATAGATTCAGTCCACATTCCAATAAGCATAACTAGGTTGAGCGAAAAATGATACAAGCAGACAATGCCCAGTTAAGAGTAGGAATACATGGTACATTTTAAAAGAAACAAAGGATTCAATCCATTATATATAGAATCATGAGCTATAAATTCTTCAAGCATTGATTCAAAACCATATCAACAACAAACAGTTCTACCCACTTATTCTCAAAACAAGTTATTAATCACTACAATAATAACATTGTACAGATCTATATACTTCATAGAAACATGGATATTTGTTATACAGAAATGCATAGCCCTATTGCTTGGAGATGTAACTGTACATAAAAATTTCACATACACATCCTACTGTGACTAAAATTAGTCATAAGAAAACAAAACAGAGTAGGAACCTGGCACCAATACTAGGAAAACAAAAGTGGATAAGTTGTTCCTCCCAACCAACTCCTAGAGCAACCAAATTACTTGCTCCAGGACCCCTAAGCCTGTTCATTGAACCACAAGAGTGAAATATATTAATGTTCCATCTCTTGCATTACACAGATGTTAATCCCCATCCAATCCTAGCCTCTTGTTACTCATGGACATACTAGTAAATAGTAATTTTCCTAGGACTTGATCATTTATGAGCCCCCTACTCTTTAGTAACTCAACTAGGAGTGCAGACCTGATTTTTGGGGACGATGCCTCCTACATCTCAATTTCTCACTCGGTGGTCTCTGCCACTTGTCATTTCCCTCTTCCGGGTTAGCAGACACTCTTTCAACAGCTATCTCCAATTTTTTTTCCTTCAACATATTTTATTAATAAGGAATGTTGTATTACAAATGTTCTTTTCTTGAATTTCTTGTGAAAGAATAATAAAATTATAATCAAAGTATTTTCCTACAGAATTAATAATTATTAATTCAAGGGGTATTACATACACCTCCCCTTAAAATATAACATTGTCCTCGGTGTTATAAATTTTGATTTTATTCATCCATGTCAGCCTCTTGGAATAAGTCTGGATATGCCTCCTGCATATTACTTTCCATCTCCCAAGTAGCTCCTTCTGGACTAAGGAGCTTCCATTGCACCTTTACTTGTCCGATGATACGGTTCCGAAGTAAAAGTTCTCTTCTTTTGATAATGCGCTTTGTTCCCACTTGGAAATCTCCCTCGAGTTCCACCCGGATTACATTCCAATAAATAATATGAGAAACATCATGAACACATTTTTTCAATATGGAAACGTGAAACATATTATGTACTTTAATATTGGGTGGTAGGGCTAACTGGTATGAAATCGGCCCTACTTTAGCTAGAATTTTAAATGGTCCACAATACCTGGGTGCAAATTTCTTATACTTTCCTAGTCTCAAGGTACTATTCTTGGGATTTACCTTTATGTATACATAATCACCCACCAGGAACTCTCTAGGAGTTATTTTTAAGTCAACATAACTGTTCTTCCTGTCTTGGGAAGCCTTCAAGTTTTGTTGTACCTGCTTCATGGTCAGTTCCATGTATTCTAATAAATCAGGTCCTAACATTAATCTTTCAACAATGATGGTCCATGAGATTGGAGTATTACACTTACGCCAATATAAAATTTCAAATGAACTCATACCTACAGAAACTTGGAAAATATTGTTATCAGCAAATTCAACTAGGTGTAGGTAGTCTTCCCACTTACATGGTTTATCCATAACATACATTCTTATCATGTCAACTAGAACCTGGTTTACCCTTTCAGTCTGCCTATCTGTTTGTGGATGATATGCAGTACTAAAATTTAACTGGGTACCCAAGCCTTTAAAGAAGGCTTTTTAGAAGTTACCTGTAAACTTCGTGTCTCTATCCAATACTATTACCTTCGATGCACCATGTAACCTAAATATTTATTTCATGAATATGTCTGCAATATCAATATCTTTGTAGGTAGATTTGACAAGTAAAAATCAATCGCTTTGCTTAATTTTTTAACCACAACCATGATGGGATCATGTTGTCTGAAATTCTTGGGAAATCTGGCGATGAAATCCATACTGAGCGTCTCCCACTTCCATTCAGGAATGGGTAGTGGATGCAACAATCCTATAGGATTTTGATGCTATACTTTAACTTGTTGACATTCAAGGAAGTGAGCCAAGTATTCAACTACTTCATTTTTCATGTTTGGCCAAAGGAAGTCCTTTCTGATCATGGTAATCATTTTCTGATACCTCGAATGCCCCGAGTATGGTATTTTATGTAGTCCATCCATGACTGTAAATTTAATTTCTCATATGTTTGATATATATATCATGTCTCTATACAACAATAGTCCTTGTTGGTTTAGGCTAAAGTCTAGTTTTACTTGTTCTTGTTACTTTTTATCGGTCTTTTCTTTTGAACTCGGATATTCCCCATCAAAATTTCTAGTGCTTAAAATATGATTTCCCGTATCATATTTGTAGCTACTGCTTGCACATAGTAAATTCAGATGATGACTTAAATCATCTGCTACTTTATTTTCCTTTCCCTTTACATGTTTTATTTTGAATTCATACTCGCTTAGAAAGGACAACCATTTGGCTTGTCTTGTGTTCAAATTTTGTTGATCAAAAAAATATTTAAGGGTTTTGTTGTATGACATAAGTAAAAAAATTATCCCAATTAAATAATGAAGCCACATTTTTAAGGCGTGAATGATAGCAGCAAGTTCTATATCATGTGTCGCATAATTCTTCTCATGATCTTTTAGTTTTCTGGATTCATAAGCTACAACATATTAATCTTGTAGTAAAACTCCACCTCACCCTTTATTGCAAGCATCGGTACATATGACGAAATCCTTGAATGGATCAACAATTTTTAAGATCGAGGTGGTGGTTAATAAGTGTTTTAATTTGTTAAGACTTTCCTCTCACTTTTTAGTCCAGTTAAACTTTTTTCCTTTCTTTTGTAATGAATTTTTGGGGTAGGCAATCTTAGAAAATCCTTCTATGAACTTCGTGTAGTATCTAGTGATTCCCATAAAGGATCTGATCTTAAATATATTTTTAGGAACCGACCACTCCATGATGGCCCTTACCTTATCTGGGTCGACTGAGATTCCATCCTTGGACACTACATGTCCGAGGTACTGAATCTTGTCTCTGAAAAACTCACACTTACTAAACTTTGCATAAAGTTGTTGTTCTCTTTATACTTGTGTTGGGCACCCAATATACAAGTGAATTACAGCTAACATACAAAGTGTGTAATATTTATTGTCAACCAAGGGAAGTCTTTTATTTTAAGGATAACATGCACAATATATGCTTAAACACTGAATTGTTGTAAATGAACAATCCTGTTCTCTGTTCATCTATGCTCATCCCAAGAATCCACTTAATCTAGTTTACCTTCTAAAAGATACAGTCACAATTACCTGTTGTTGTTCTTAATCTAGAAATTGAAAGATTCATGAAATCACATCTAGATTACTTTTGTAGAAAATGAGATCCTGTTTACCAAATCATCTAATGATTTACCCAACTATCTTAATCTGATTATTCTAGAAATCCAAAATACATAAATTAAGTTCAGCTAGTCTAGAAATTCAGAGCATAGAAATTGAGTTCAACTATCCTATGAATTCAAAGTACAGGAATGAAATTCTGCAACCATAAAAGCAAGGAACAAACTGCAAGGATTCGTGGAAACAACAACTAAAATATCTAACGATGAATAGAGCTATTATAGCTACCATGAAATTTGCATAAGGAATAATTACCTACTCAGTCGATTGTCACACCATGCCACTACAGATTTCCAAGAGATGCAATTAATAACACACTATAAATCCAAAACTGTTACAGTTTCCTATGAAGAAATAAAATTAACATAACATAACATGAAAGAATAATTAAAATGCCTAATTTAACTCAGCAATCCCTGTGGGAAGGCGGGCCCAGCCTTCACACAGATATGCTAAATGAACACACGTTAAAACCCTTAGATCTGAAGTAACTCCTTGTATTAAAAAAGAGAATCAATTACACAACTCTCAGTCACAGCTAATACAATGAATTGGTTACGGGTTCAACCCCTAACTCAAAACAATTCTCCATATTTATACAATGTAAATCATAACATCCTATCCCTATTATTAGGTAGCCATGAAGATATTTGATCTTCAGGTGCCCTAAATTACAACAGTTGTTACAGCCGTAGTAGGATGAAAGATAGGAAATATAGGGAAACTATTAATTAACCCAGGAATAATGATATCTTCAGATCACAGCTATACACGATCAACAGTGCACTGTTGACCTCCAAATCTATCGCATTCTGTTGCATCCATCTTTTTACAACTTTTCCTGGAATAATATACTGGGATCGCATTCCTTGGGAAATGGTAGGATGGATGGCGATCAGCTTGAGTGATGAATACCCATCCTTTTCGTATCATGTTCAGCCTGTTCTAGCTGCAGTCTATATATCTCAAAATACCTTTATAAACCATCATATGTTAGCATATTGAGAGATATAAAGCCTTAATTACCACAATCATAAGTATTAATAAAATAAGACAATAACCAATCATACCTTGGTGGCTTGAAGAGCAGAGTGAGGCTAAAACATCTATTTGGCATGCTCAATGGTCAAGATAGGGAAAAAAGGAGTGAATAAGGATGGTAAAAAAGGGGCCATTTCTTGGCCCAACATCTCCCCCAAACTGTCCTATTGCATTTCCTCATGCAACAACCTCCATTATTCCAAATTTGAATATTGCACTGTGTTTTGTTCATGGAGAGAAGAGAAGTTGTATGGGAACTCAGATGTCCCTTCTTTTTCTATGAACCCTCTATGGGCAATCCAATATCTCCAACATTGTTGGTCCTCTGCCTTTGTTAGTGAGAAATCCATCCTATATGGTTTTTCTAGCCACCAGATGAGGGGAAATTTAAATTTCAGGCCCAGCCAATTATCCCCACACTCCCTGATACATCCAACATAACCGTCAACCCTGGAAAGTGCCTGTTCAAAATTTCTAAAATAATAGGGGTCTCTGTTCCTAAGGGTAGGAGAGCCGACCTACCATCTATGCCTACTTCCTTCCAATGCTGCTTGTTGGTGTATATAAATTTGGTTGGTACAGGTAGAAATAACTTCCTCCTGCAGTTCCATTATGTGTCGAGTCTGGATAAGGCATGAGAGAAAACTCATTTGTCGAGCAAGAAAAATACGAGGATTTTGAGGCTCACTTCAGACCCACATATTAGAGTGAGCTTCATTACGAGAAAAGGTTTGAAAAGACATTTCCCACTGAGCATGATTGCTCACAAAATAATCAAAGTCCCTCAACTGAACATCTCCTGAAAAAGAGACAGGATTTGAATGGAGGTCTAGAGGACAAGCCATCTCATGCAAATACAGTTCACACAGTAGATTCTGGTCTTCAAAATTTCTTCTCAAAAATGTTTCCAAGAATTTTGTTGAGGTTGTTATCTCAAATTATCTCCCTTCCTTCATAGCCCTTAACCTAAACCAAACAAATTGTTCAAATAAAAAGACAGGGTAAGAAGAGGAAGGTACCCTAGTGCGCAGGAGTTCTTGAGAAAGAGAATACATCTGATCTTTTCCTTTTTGCATAGACTAGAAATTTTTCATCTCCCTTAGCTCCTTATGTAGCTCTTCCTCCTGAAGCCTCTGGGTCATGTGTTCTTTTGACCATTTCTCCTTTAGTCCCCTGATGGTCTTTTTATGTTCAGTGAGGGAAACCATCCCTTCTTGATATTCTTCCACCTGGCTCTTTCACGTTCTTACCTCCATTTTCAAAACTGAGATTTTCCTTTGTGGGTTGCAAAGTTTCTTCTTTGTGGGTTGCAAAGTTTCTTCTTTTTCAAGATGTCAGAATCCAGGTCAATAAAATTTCGAAGGGATTCATTCCACACCTTATCACCTGATATGCCAGATTGGACATCTTGCACATTTGAAGCTATTTCTAGGGGTGTTGGTTCTTGTGTGACAGCAACCCCACCTGGAATATCTTCAACAACAACGTCCACCACTCCTGGAGATGTTGGTTCTTGTGTAATAGCATCTTATTTCTGAGGTTCTCCCTTGGTAATTTTGGTAGCTGACTGTGAGGATGTTGGTTCTTCTGGAGCAACTTCCTCCTAAATTTTAATTTCATTTTCTACCTGATCATCAACTGCTATCTCAGCTAGGGACTGTGAGGCTACTGGTTCTTGTGTGACAGAGCCCTATTCTTCTTTTTCCTCATGCTATTGAGATTAGATGTCTTCTTCAGTATGCAGCTGTTCCTCAAGGATTTCAGTATCACCTAAGGGTAGTGATTGAACTTTTTCATCTTCACTCCAATCCATATCAGGAATGACATCCACTTCAGGTTTGGCCTCTTCTTGTATCCCATGAGTCTCTAATGCAATTTTCAAGGATGTTGGTTCTTGTGTGGCAACATCCTAATTTATTTCTTCATCTCCATGTTGTTGTGATTCCAATTCCAGTACCTCTATGTCCTGAGACAATTCTGTGGTCATAGTACAAATTTATTCATTAAATTCCAGAGTTCCTTCAGTCCCTAGTTCTTCTTCTCTCATTTGAACAACCACTTAGGTAAGAACATTCAAGGATACTGGTTCTTGTGTGACAACATCCTGTTTATCCTCATCATTGTTTTGTTGTTGTAGTTCTATGTCTATTATTTTTGCATCGTGAGAGGATTTCAAGGTCTCAGTGCAATCTTCATCCATAAAATCGGGAATAACTTCATCTTCTGGTTCCTCTGTCCAGAGGTTAGAGGAAATTTTGACAGGAATATTCAAGGATGTTGGTTCTTGTGTGGCAGCATCCTGCTCATATGAAACATCCTTCTTCTGAAGTTTCTCTTGGGGAATTTCAACACTTCTCAGATTGGTAACTTCATCAGGAATATTTAAAGATGTTGATTCTTGTGTGACAGCATCTTGTTCATCTGCAATTTCTTTCTCTTGAAGTTTCTTTTTGGGAATCCCATCATCTCTCAAATCAGGTTGTCCCTGTCCTTCCACAGTTGTAGGTGCATACTGTTGTGTTGTAAAGGCCCAAATTATAACGTTATAACCTGATTCATTAAATATTTCTCCATAAGTAGGATAGACCACTCTTTCTTCCTCTTTTCTAGCCTCAGTAGAATTTGATCCTTCCAATTGATCTGCAGATTCAACCAATGTGTGCAACTTCCTTTCACCATATTTTTTGCACGCTTCTTTCCAATTTTTCAATTCTTTTCTGAGTTCCTGGACTTCCCCTTTTAATAGCCTATTTTTGAATAGAATTCCTTCAATTTGGGGTTCTTCTTCAACTGGCCCCTGTGGGGCGTCAATTAGTTTCGGTTTAAGAATGGGGAATTCAATTTGTGCTTCTAAGGTTTCCCATCTTTCCCTTGATGCTTCTTCTACTGCGATTGACCTGGTTATTTTCCTTCTTATTGGTGGAGATGCCTTAATTTCATCCTTTTTTTCATCCTTTGATCTCCTCCTTTTTATCTTTGGTGCTGGAGTTTCTAGATTCACAACTAAAGTGGAAGGAATATCCCTGGTTCTAGCATTTTCTTGTTCCTCGGGATGTACTTCCTCAATCAAGGTTCCTCCCCATTTAGGTGAGGATTTAATGGTCACCATCTCAGTGTTTTCTTCTATTGCCATGGCTCTTTCATCTTCGGGTTCAACTGTCGCAATATCTAATGCTGCTCCAGTTTCACCCTCTACTATAAGAGCTACCCTACTATTTAGTTCTTCCACAGGGTTTTCATGTACATCCTCTACCAATTGTTCTTCTTGTACCCCTGGCTGATCCTCTGATCTAGTCTCATCTCCTCCCCGCCGCCCCCCCCCCCCTCCAACTACATTGGAGGGGATCCAAACCTCCTGTTGTTCTTCATTTCGCCCCAACTGTGGATTGACCTGCTCTTCCTGATTTTGCTCCTGTTCTATTGGAATGTCGAGAAAAGGAGCGGGTTCCTAAACTTGGGCTGTAAATTGCTCCCAGTTTATATTGTGTTGAGCAAGGGTCCCTAAGATTATTAATTTAATGAGTCCATGGTGGGTCAATGAGGAGAGTGGATGTTTGGAAACTCAAACAAACCCCACCATATTATGTAAATCATTGAGCAAATAATATGGAATATTTAACAGAGCCCTGTGATGGAGATGAGATAGTAAAGGGAATCCAGAATGATAGACTGTTTGGTACCTACCTTCGCAGGTGATGTATTTCTTGAAAAAAACAGCAACTTGATTCCATGGTTGTGGAAATTACTGTAATACTATCCCCCTTCATGTCATTTGGACCTACTCCCCCTCCATTAGAAAATCATGTACTATTGCAGTAGTGGGGATTCAACGTCCAAACCAAGATCTTCCCACCTGAGGAAGACCAGTGACCTCAGCCATTATGGCTTCAAAAAATTCAATACGCAATATCCAAACCTATGAGTGGGTTTCTGTAAGATTCAAAGCGAACTGTAAAGTTGCTTCACAGTGAAATCTATTCAAGCATTTGAAAAAAAAATTCCAACCGGGAGCTTGAAATATGGCGAAGACTACCACATTTCATCTGAGTTCTCGCATGTTCAAAGGTTCATAGCAAGCTGGAATACCCATGTTTCTGTCTTCAGAATTATATTGTAGTCCAACAGATTATAGATTCCGACAATGGAGGTTACAGCACAGAGTATGCATGAACAGCTGAGAGCGGAGTTAGGCAAATTTGGAAAGTTTCAATGTATTGGATTATTTGAAATTTTATCCCAAATTGGTAAAGGTGGCGGTTATTAGGTAGCATAATTAGTCATTACGTCGCACGAGCAGAGAGTTAATCGATGAAATAATGGACATAAAAAGGGAGGTACGATTGATATTGTCAAATCATATTGATACTTGATCAAGTGGTTAATCAAAGCCATACCTTCGAAAATGCGTGATGGATGTCCTTTGGAGAATAATAGAATGTGTGATTGCAGTCATTGCAAAAGCTGAACTCATGCGCTATGCAGTCATTAAATGTAATCATTATTACAGGGGTGCTGTAATAACCTTTTTCGTTGGCGAACCAAAAAACATTGTGTTAAAATGGTTGAAAACATGATGAATACTATATTATGAGTCAAATTGCCGACATCAAGAATCGGAGCCAAATCTAGAAGAGTTGTTATCTTGCAAAAAGATCTGCCAATAACACAGGAGTCACAGCCGCAAGCCATAAAGAGATCAAAGCAGACGCGCAGCCTTGAATGATCGAAAAATCAGCCAAATGTAGCGGAGTTACAACTGCCGGAAAAGATGTCACAGCTGCCGGAAAAAGGGTGTCGCAGCTACTGAAAAAAGGAAAAAAGAATGTTAACGGACGAAAAGTGACTGTGCTGCAGCTACACGAAATGAGATTTGTGGGAAAAAGTAAAAGAAGGTCGCGGCTGTGGAAACGGTGCTGCAGCTGCCGGAAACGGTGTTGCAGCTACTGGAAACGGTGTCGCAGTTGCCAAAAAAAGGTGTTGCAGCTGCCGAAAAAAGGTGTTGCAGCTGTCAAAAAAAGGTGTTGCAGCTGCCAGAAAAAGGTGTTTCAGCTACGACGGATTTTATTGAAGGGGAAGGAAAATTTTGGTGTAGGAAATTATACAGGAATGATTTTTGGTCGCTAGACCCGATAGACCACCACTCTTAGGTGCTTTCCTGCACAATTTATAAAAATGGATCAAGTGTAAAAAGAAAAAGGATAACAAAAAAAAACCAACAACAACAACAATTTATTTATGTACAAAAATCCATATGCAGTTTACAATGATTAATTATGGGTTGACAGGGGAAGAGAAAAATTCATGCCCTTGTGCTAACTGGTAGTCTGGATTAGCTGCAATTTGTGAGATAAATGAATCCTTTGAAATGGTATTATGGTACAGTCGCAACCTGTGACCATTAGAAAATAATGGTGTGCGGTTCTCATCGATGGTTACCAGGTGGACTGTACCATTATCAAATACTTTGTCCACTAGGTATGGCCCTAGCCATGTTGTGCATAGTTTACCCTTGAAGTCTCTTTTGAATTTGGAATCATACAATAGTGCCCAGTCTCCCTCACAGAAGACCTTCTTTTTTATCAATCGGTCATGCCAATTGGATCTCTGTTGCTGAATTAACACTGTCCGGTCCACGGCAGCCAACCGGTTCTCATCCAGTTCGTTCAATTGGTTCAATCTCCTCTTCTGGGCTTTAGTTACATCTAGGTTTACCTCTGTGGCCATATTCAAAGTCTTGATTTCAAATTCAATTGGGAAGATGACACTTTTCCCATACACTAAATCGTAAGGAGAGAAACCTGTAGTGTTACACCAAGTGGTGCGATATGCCCATAATGCTTCCGGAAGTCTATCAACTGAATATCTATGATGGATCTTGACCGTCTTGGTGAGGATAGCTTCAATGACTTTGTTAGTGCTTTCCACCTGGCCATTGGCTTGGGGATGGTAAGGTGAGCCTACCCGATGTTGAACATGGTACTTCCGTAGCAGAGCTTCAAATTGATGCGACATAAAAATGCGGTCCTCCATCAGTAACTACTTCCTTAGGTACCCCAAAATGGGTAAATATTTCACTGTACATGAAGTCAATCACGGCCTGGTCATTAGCTTTCGCTAGACCCACAGCTTCTACCCATTTTGTCATATAATCAGTACAGACCAAGATGTAGGTTTTCTGCTTAGAATGAGGGCTGATAGGGCCAACAAAATCTAGATCCCATCTATCAAAGGGTTTAATCACTGATTGTGGTTGCAGAGGCATTTGATCTAATCTATTAGGCTGACCCATCCTTTGGCAGCTATCACAAGACTGGACATATATTTTTGCATCCCTGAAAAGAGTCGACCAATAATATCCCATTCTCATCGCTTTGTGTCTTTTCCTTCTGTCTACAAAATGTCCCCCACAAGGTTCATCATGGCAGGCCTTCAATATGTGGAATATTTCATCTTCTCTTACACATCTTCTGATCTCAAGATCGGGACCTGTGTAAAAGAGGTGACCGTTTACACAACAATACCTGGCACTTTTCTGGATGATTTTTCTCTTTTCTCTTTTGGACATATGTGCTGGAAGCTTTCCTGCAACTAAGTAATTAGCGACATCTACATACCAAGGGTAGTGAGCTAAAACTGCAAATAAGTGTTCATCTAGAAAAAAGTCCTCAACAGGCAAATTATCATCACTATTAGTGAAACGAGATAAGAAATCAGCGACAACATTTTCTTTTCCAGGTTTATCTATAATGGTAATATCAAACTCCTGTAATAATAAAATCCATCTAGTCTCTCTGGCATTAGTAACAGGTTTATTCATGAGATATTTAATGGTAGAGTGGTCAGTGTGCACAAATGTACGATATCCAGTAATGTAATGTAGAAATTTGTTAATGGAGTAAAAAATAGCTAAGAACTCCTTCTCGATGATGGTATAATTAGCAGGGGCTAATTTTTTACTAATATAATAAATTGCATAAGGTACTTGACCATCCTGCTGACCTAAAATTGTTTTAATCGTAGTATCAGAAGCATCTGACGAAATGTGGAAGGGTAGGGTCCAATCGAGTCCTCTTAAGATAGGAGTTGTGGACAGCTTCTCCTTAAGCTTAACAAATGTTGTCTGGGATGCTTCATTCCAAACAAATTGCACATCCTTCATTAATAGTGAAAACAAAGGAGAGGCAAGTTTGGAAAAGTTTTCTATAAATCTTCGGTAATATCCAGCATGTCCTAAGAAACTTCGCACTTATTTTTGAGTTGCAGGAGTAGGTATATATTTTATTACCTTGATTTTTTAGGGATCCACAAGAATGCCATCAGCAAAGATGAAATGCCCCAATACTACTCCTTCACTCATCATCATATGGCACTTTTCAGTGCTTAAAGAGAGCTGGGTCTATTCACAGTGAGTTAAAACATTTTTCAAATTTTCCAGTGCTTCTTCAAAATCCTTGCCATAAGGAGTAAAATCATCCATAAAAATTTCCATATTATCATTAACTAATTCTAAAAATATGCCGATTACAGCTCTTTGAAATGTTGCTGGTGCATTACATAAACCAAAGGGAAGCACTCTTTAAGTAAATGTTCCCCAGGGGCAGGATAAGGTAGTTTTATCTTGGTCTTCAGGAGCAATCTGGATCTAATTGTACCCGCTAAACCCATCCAGGAAGGAGAAGAACTTATTTCTAGATAAGGTGTCAAGTACTTGATCGATAAAAGGCAAGGGAAAATTATCTTTTCATGTTTCCTTGTTCAGCTCTCTGTAGTCCACACAGACTCTCCATTTACCATTTTTCTTGAGTATAATTACGAGTGGGGACACCCACTCACTGTCCGAAATAGGATATTAAAATCCTGTCTCCAAGAGCTTCTGAATTTATTCCTTCACTATGTCCCTAAGGTTGGGGTTCATTCGCCGTTGAGGCTAGCACACAGGTCGAGAGTTACTTTTAATATAAATATGATGGGTGCATAAATTAGAGGGAATACCCCTCATGTCTGTGTACTCCCAGACAAATTCCCCCTTGTGTTCTTTTAGGAGACTGATCAGGCACTTTTTTTCATCTAGAGAGAGACTGGGGTTGATATTCAAGGTTTTTCCAGGCTCTACTTCGACAGGAATGCTTTTCTAAATTTTCAATGCTGGGATTATATGTGTGTCACTAACTAGTGCTTCTTCCATTAGATTTCCTTGTTCTTCCTCACCTAGAGTAATGCTCAGGATTTGATAAATTTCTTTATTGACTGAAGTGGGTTCACTGATGAAATTATTAATGGCACCGTCTTTAGTTTCATACTTAAAGGTTAAGGCCTTCCCTATCGTTAGTAATGGTTGAACTCCCTCTTCTTCCTCTAGATCCATCCATAAAGGAGTTTCAACTTCTAGGCTTGGTCGATCTGGAGGGTAGAGAGTGAGGTTCTTTGTCTCGGTGCCATTTGATATGGTCATAGACACAGATCGACGACTGATGCAGACATCAGCTATGGCTAACCAAGGTCTTTCCAGGATCAATGGGTGTCCTCCTAGCTACGACTTAGGTTGTAAAACCAAGAAGTCAGCAGGGTACTCCAAGGAGTCGACTGAGATGACGAGATCATCCAAAATTCCTTCAGGTTTAATGGTGGATCTATTGGCCAGTTCTAAAATGGTGGGGGTTGGCCTGAGATTAGTGAGCCCAAGTTTCCTTATAGTTTCAATTGTCATGACATTAATTGTTGTCCTAAATCTACCAGTATGTTGGGTATCTGTGTATGCCCAATTTGCACAGTGACAGTGGGATTCCCAGGGTTGTCATATTTAGCGAAAAGGGTTTTTCCCATTATTAATGAAGATAATTTTCCTATGACGTGGACAGTGGGAGGATCTCTGGGTTTCCTTCCTGGTTTCTTCATGCACAGATCATAAACAGTCCTAGCATAGATAGGTACATCTTGAAGATCTTGAAGGAGGGGAATTTTAACATAAAGATTTTTTAGCTCTCCCAAGAGGTTAAATTGAGGTTGTCCCACTACCTTTGGTAGCATTAGTCTCTCGGGATACGGTGGTTGCCTAATCCACTGGGTAGGTTGTGTGTCACTAGATAAATCATTGTGTGTTTCAGCCAACCCATTAATGGGATGTTCAGCATCTTCAATGATGGGGGTCGTATTATATAAATGTTGTGGATTCGCCCTTTCGTCATGTACAGGGGATGGAACATATTCAATTATTAAAGGCTCTACCAACTTTCCTGGTCGTAAGCAAATATCGTTACAAGGCACATGAGAAAGGGAGTAGGTAGGCATGTTGACAGTCTTAAATTGATGGAATATTTTATTACTTGGGTTAGGATTAGGTTGAGCAGGTAGCTGGGGTCGTATCGGTATATTAGGAGCAGCATTGTTCTACAACTACAGCTGCGACTGTTGATGAGGATATGGCGGATATTGAGGATATTAAGGATGGTATGGTTGCTGTTGATGAGGAGGTTGTTGAGGAAACTCGTTCCCTAGATGGAAATTCCTCCATCCAGGAGACCAAGAATTTGGTTGGTGTGGTGGCTGTGGTAGCTGAACCCAGGGATTCTAGGAGTTCTAATTTTGCATTGAAGGTTGAGAGGGGTTCCATTGAGAATAAGATGAATGGAATTGTGTATTTACATTCTACATATTATTCCAATTATTCATGTTATTCAAAAATGGAAACGATTCTAGAGTCATACCTTAGTTTCGAGGCTACCAGAGCTTCTTTTGTGCAATGAAGTAGGTTGGTTCCACCTCTGGAGTTGATTCTTGTAGAATAGCCTTCACTTGGGGGAGTGACGGGCATTCTTTTCTGTCATGGTTCAGCTCACATAGCTGACACACTTCTACCTTGTCAAGCGGGCACTCCTTCATAGGGTGGTTCTTTCTACATCGAGGACGGAACACACCTACTATGAGATCATCTACTGCCTGTTTTTGCTTTGCACTCAGGATGTTGATTTTCAAGGAAATAGAGCTCATCATTTCTATTTTGAAATTTTCAAGGAGGTTTCCTATCTCTGCACGGGTGGCTTCTCCATTAGATGACTTCTGATTTCTGTTGAAGACATCATGTTCTAGCTTATCCCGTTTTTCCCACCTGTTATTCTTGGAAGATCCCCTGGAGTACCTTTTACATAATTCCAATATTTTCTTGAATGACTCCTTGGAGATATCCCCCTTTCCTAACAGGTTTAACATATCTAGGCAATCATCCCTAATCCCGCGAAGCGAGGCTATATTGAGCACATCTAACCCCATGTTCATTTGTCCAGATCTTTGCACATTGTATAAAATCCTCTCTACAAAATCTTTCAGACTTTTGTCTTCCTTCTACACCATTTTAAACAATTTTTCTCTCTTGTCCTTGGTGTTGCAATATTTTTGATATTTCTCTAGGAACATATGTTTCATCCTGTCCCAATTAGTAATAGTTCTGCCTCCTAGGCTCATGAACTAGTGTAATGCATTGTCCTTCAGAGTGGCAGGGAAGAGCTTCAAATTTTGTGCATCGGTGATGTAGTCATAGATGTGACAAATGATATCAAACTCGAAAAGAAATTCATTTGGATCCTCTGCCGCTTCTCCATGAAAGCAAGGCAACACCGATGGTGATATATTTTTCATAGGGGCTATCCCTTCTGGCTATTGAATTGGGAACTGGAGTGTAGACACCGTCCCTTCAAGCAGGGAATGATCTTCATGATGACGGTTTTCTCCCATTGCCTCTTCCTCATCAGATTCATGTCTGTTACTCATTTCTTCTTCTGTTTCCTCCTCTTCGTTCCTCTCTTTGTCCTTCTCTTCATCCTTCTCTTTGTCCTTCCACTGATCAAGAAATTTCTGATGGAACTATTTCCACTCCTCTTCAGTCACAACCTTTCCGTTAACGTGATAGACTAGAATTCGATCAGCATATCCTGCAGTGCTCACTTTGTCTCCCTCTGTAGGGGTATTTGAGGGTGTTGCAGCTGCTCGTGTGTTCTCCACTTTGGATCCTGACGTTGACACCCCAGGATCATCAAGGATTATTTTGATAGGTGCTTCCTGATAGTGAGCCCTGGTAGAAGAATCAGTTCTTTCAACAAGATCGTCAATGAATGTTCTTCTGCCCAATTGTGGACCTCGACCACCTACACTGTTAATATTTTTGGGGTTTTGGGAGTTGTAAGATGATCACGTTTAACCCTTCCTATATTCATACAACCCAAATCATTCCAATGTAAAACTAAAAGAGACTAAATAGAAACAATTACAGGATGCAACTATGATAGTGTTTAATATTTATCCTCCCAGGCAACGGNGCAAGTGAATTACAGCTAACATACAGAGTGTGCAATATTTATTGTCAACCCAGGGAAGTCTTGTATTTCAAGGATAACATGCACAATATATGCTTAAACAATTAATTGTTGTAAATGAACAGTCCTATTCTTTGTTCAGCTATGCTCGTCCCAAGAATCCACTTAATCTAGTTTACCTTCTAAAAGATATAGTTACAATTACATCCTGTTGTTCTTAATATAGAAATTGAAAGATTCATGAAATCACGTCTAGATTACTTTTGCAGAAAATGAGATCCTATTTACCAAATCATCTAATGATTTACCCAACAATCTTAATCTGATTATTCTAGAAATCCAAAAGACATAAATTGAGTTCGGGTAGTATAGAAATTCAGAGTACAGAAATTGAGTTCAACTATCCTGTGAATTCAAAGTACAGGAATGAAATTCTACAACCATAAAAGCAAGGACAAACTACAAGGATTCGTGGAAACAACAACTAAAAGATCTAAGGATGAACAGAGCTATTATAGCTACCACGCAATTTACATAAGGAATAATTACCTACTCAGTCGATTGTCACACCATGCCACTACAAATTTCCAAGAGATGCAATTAATAACACACTGTAAATCCACAACTGTTACAGTTTCCTATGAAGAAATAAAATTAACATAACATCACATGATAGAATAATTAAAATGCCTAATTTAACTCAACAATCCCTGTGGGAAGGCGGGCCCAGCCTTCACACAGATATGTTGGATGAACACACGTTAAAACCCTTAGATTTGAAGTAAATCCTTATATTAAAAAGGCAGATCAATTACACAACTCTCAGTCACAGCTAATACAATGAATTGGTTACGGGTTCAACCCCTAGCTCAGAACAATTCTCCATATTTATGCAATGTAAATCATAACATCTTATCCCTATTATTGGGCAGCCATGAAGATCTCTGATCTTCAAGCACCCTAAATTACAATAGTTGTTACAATCGTAGAAGGATGAAAGATAGGAATTATAGGGAAACTGTTAATTGACCCAGGAATAATGATATCTTCAGATCACAGCTATACACGAGCAATAATGCACTTTTGACCTCCAAATTTGTCGCATTTTGTTGCAGCTATCTTTGTCCAACTTTTCCTGGAATAATATACTGGGACCGTATTCCTTGGGAAATGGTAGGATGGATGGTGATCAGCTTGAGCGATGAATACCCATCCTTTTCGTAGCATGTTCATCCCTTTCTACCTGCAGTCTATATATCTCAAAATACCTTTATTAACGATCATATGTTAGCATATTGAGAGATATAAATCCTTAAATACCACAATCATAAGTATTAATAAAATAAGACAATAACCAATCATACCTTGGTGGCTTGAAGATCAGAGTGAGGGTAAAACATCTATTTGGCATGCTCAATGGGGTAGGATAGGGAAAAAAGGAGTGAATAAGGACGGTCAAAAAGGGGCCATTTTTGGGCCCAACAACTTGCAAAACTATTCACAAATGTTCTTTGTGTTCTTGTTCATTCTTAGAGTAGATTAATATGTCGTCAATGAAGACAACCACAAATTTATCTAGATATTTACTTAATATGTTGTTCATTAAACACATGAATGCAGCAGGTGCATTTGTCAACCCAAAGGGCATTACGACAAACGCATAGTGACCATAACGGGTCCTAAATGTTGTTTTAAAAATATCTTCATATTTTATTCGCACTTGATGATAACCCGACCTTAAATCTATCTTTGAAAATATATTTGCTCCATAGCAATGATCGAATAGATCATCTATCCAGGGAAATGGATATTGGTTTTTAAGAGTCATTTTATTTAGTTGCATGTAATCTATACATAATATTAGTGTATCTTCCTTCATTTCCACAAACAAGACCGATGCTCCCCAGTGAGACACACTTGGTCGAATGTACTTTTTATCAATTAGTTCCTGTAATTGTGATTTTAGTTATGTGAGTTCAATTATGTTCATTCGATATGGAGCTTTCGATGTTCGTACAGCTCCAGGTATCCGGTTGATTGTGAATTCTATATCTCTTTTTGGAGGAAGTCTAGGGACTTCTTCCAGAAATATATCTTCGAACTCCTTTAAAATAGGTATGTCTTCCAGTTTAGGTTTCATATCATTTTCCTTGTCATTTATTATATACACTGTGAATACCTTACATCCTTTTCTTACTGATCTCTTCATTATCAGAGCAGATATTTCTCTGATGGTTACCTTCCTAGGAATTCCTTTCACTTTTATATTATTTCCATTATTCCCAATACATGTAAATGTTTTATCAAAATAGTTTAGCAAAATTGTATTCTCTTCAATCCAATCCATTCCAATTAAAAAATCATAAGATCCTAAAGAAAATATATTTACATTCACATGCATAAGGAAATTAGTCAACATTATCTTACAATTTCTAACAATACTAGTAACCTTTCTTTTTGTACCTATGGCTAACTGTACTAGCCACAACTTATCAAACTTTTCAGGTACCAAATTGCATAAATCAATTACTCTAGGTGAAATATAACTCAGGCTTGCGCCTGGATCAATTAAGATAGAGATAGGTTGATTGTTTATCATACCTTCAATTTTGACCATGGTATTCTGGTGGTCTGCTTTCCGATTTTCCAGTGCAGCGCAGATTCTAGGCTTGCTCCTGGCCATATCCCCAACTATAACTGCTTCCTAGATAAAATGAACATTAACCTTTTGTTTCCTTTCTGGACAACATTTAAAGTAGTTTTTCTCTCCACCCTCCCAACATTTTAAGATTTCTTTTTGTGCTGAGTTTTTATTAGGAATAGTTGAGGGTACCGCAAAATCTTGAGGTTTAAAAACTTTGTAATTATTAGCCTGATACCCTCTATGATTATTTCCCATGTTTTTATGGAACTTATTTTGTTTTCTTTTAGAATCAAAATTATTTGGCTTTTAATTTTTCCAAGTTGGTATACTTTCTCTTTTATTCTTGTTTTGGTCATAACAGAAGTTGGCCTTCCTCGTCGCTTCCTCCAATGTCTTTGGATTTTCATATTCAATCCACTCTTTAAATATGAGGGACGTGCATCTAAGGAACTGTGGTATCTTGGGCTTCTCATTAATTATGTAAGGGACATAGAGAAGTAAGCTTAAGAACTTAATACAGAGTTATTTCTTAAAAAAATTCCAAGTTACATACCTTTCTTTTATACCCTTAACTTTCTTTATGTCTTGCCACCATATATCTTCCTTTCCGGTCAAATTATAAATGACCATTTTTTCTTTCAACTCATCTGAGTAATTGTATATTTGGAACTAATTTTTCATTTTGGATAGTCGGGCCTTTGCCTCCTCTCTCTTCTTGATTTCCCCATTAAACATGGGTAGTTTAATTTTCTTGAACCCCCCACATATTTCCTTAGATGGTGTGTACTTTTCTTCTTTTTATTTTCGTCACTACTTTTGCTTGACTCTTGAGATTTTCTATGATGGTTAACTGACTCTTCACTTGAAGTGTCAAGTTTATGTCTGGAAAATTCCAGCTTCCTACCCTTACATTTATTGTGCAGGGAATTTTTAGGCAATTCCTGATCAAAATCCTCATTTTTATCTTTTTCTTCATTATGGATTTTTGCTAACAAGATAGTGTTCAGTTCTTCTTGAGCCTTCTGAATTCGTTCGTTATCTTCCTTGATGTTTCTTAATTCAGACCTTAGTTCATCCACAATCATTTTTAATTCATATTTATTTTCTTAGGTTTCATTTAGATCTACCCATAACTCTCCATCCCTTAGATTACTCTCTTCATAATTTAAAGGTTGTTCAAGGTGACGTTCCTCTTCTGCAGACATTTCCACATCTGCCATATTTCCTGCAAAATTTATTTGTACTTCTCTTTGATGTGTATAAGATAATTTTCAAGACAAAATAAACATGATTCATTTTTTGGTTTTATAAAGCAGTAGTGTGTTGAGCATTTTCAGGCCTAGTGTTGAAACTATGCTCTGATACCATATGTAACATACCTCAAATTTCAAAGAAAAAAAAATCGATAACCATATATCTTCGGACATATCAATAAAATGCCTGACTGTTATGAGCCATTACAAACAAACAAAGAGTTTAAATCATAACCATGTCCAAATGAAAAACATAGAATATCAAACAAAAACTCAAAATCTAAGTTACTGTTTTTCTACAAGAACCATTCCGTAGTTCTGATTCCGCATTCTGCATTCTACATTCCATAATGTGAAATGTGGAATCCAAAATTTTGTTAAATAAATCGTTTATCTTCCGTACTGTTGATTCCTTATGGAATCAACCCCGAGCGTCAATCTTGACTTAATGAGGATTGCAGGTTGCGAAAACTCCAATTTTTATTAAATTAATCTTTGACTTTTTGCATCCACATTCTGCAAATGTGGATTGCAGGTTGTGGGTTATAAAAATTTCAAATTCCATCAACTCAATCTTTTACTTCCTGCCTTCCACATTTCGCAAATGTGGATTGCGGGTTGCAGGTCGTGGAAACTCCAAAATACGTGAACTTAATATTTTTACTTCGTGCCTCCTGGATTCTGCATTCCACAAATGTGGATTGCAGATTGCGGGCCGTAGAAACTCCAAAGTCCATGAACTTAATCTTTTACTTCCCGCCTTCAGCATTCTGCAGATGTGGACTGTAGGTCACATAAAATCCAAATATCTTGACCTTAATCATTTACTTCCCACTTTCCATGTTCTGCATGGATTTTAGGTTGCGGGTTGAGAGTCACGGAAACTCCAAGTTTCTTTAGCATAATATTTTACTTCCTGTTTTTTGCATTTTGCATTCCGCAAATGTGGATTGCAGGTTGCGAAAACTCCAAATTCTGTTAACTTAATCTTTTTACTTTTTGCACCATTGATTCCTTGCGGCTTAAGTCTCGACCATTGATCTACTTCTTTGCAGATTCCACAATAAAACCTCAGCAACTATTATCAGCCGTTGATCTTCTTTGCATATACAATAATGAACATCGATATACATCTTTGCGGACTCCACAATGAAACCTCAACGACTATTACCAGTCGTTGATCTCGTTGCGGATTTGAACTGGACCGTTGATCTTCTAAATTTGTGGATCAACGTTTAAATTTGTGGATTCAATGGTTTCTTATTTCATTTGGGGGTTTTGATTTACTATAAGCTAAACCGATCTAAATATTAACTTGATTCTTAACCCTTCTTTGGTTTTGTCTTCTTTGTTCATAATTCTAACAGTCAAGACCTAACTGTGCTAAGTTGATTAGGGATTCAGGCAAAAAACATTTAAGGTTTATTTTGTGTAAAAACAAAAGAATTTTCATCTAAAACATAGGAATAATATATATCTACACTATAACAACATTACATATTCAGTCCACATTCCAACAAGCATAATTAGGTTGAGCGGAAACGATACAAACAGACAATGCCAAGTTAAAAGTAGGAATACATGGTACATTTTAAAAGAAATAGAGGATTCAATCCATTATATAAAGAATCATGAGTTCTAAATTATTCAAGTATTGGTCTTTGAAACTATATCACCAACAACCAATTCTACCCACTTATGCTCAGAATGAGTTATTAATCACCACAGTAATAACATTGTATAGATCTATATACTTCAGAGAAACGAGGATATTTGTTCTACATAAATGCATAGTTGTGTTGCTTGGAGATGTAACTGTACACAAACATGTCACATACACATCCTACTGTAACTAGAATTAGTCATAAGAAAACAAAATAGAGTAGGAACATGGTGTTGAAATATTGTAACTTCGAAGAATATTCTATATGTATCTTTTGTGGTCCCTGATGGTCCTACCGGGAGAACCATTTGTATTATCTTGTACCCCGATGCTTCTAATCAGAGAACTAATAAGAGTCATGAGGTAGTCCCCTCTAATTGTAAAGGTGGGTCATTAGCACCCCAGTGTGGTTACTTGAGCCTACATGTGTAACTCGAGCCTACATGATTAACTCGAGACTACATGTCAGATGAGTTAATTCAAGTGAACGGATGAATATAAATAGAGGTGTAGCTCACCTCATTTGAGACACACTCTCACTTGTGTAGCGCATTATTGGAGGAGAGAAGAGTAGTTGGAGAAGGAGGAGGATCAGGCTTTGATCTCCTTGCTGGTTTTATCTTTTGGGGCATCTATATTGAGGAAGCTTTTGTTGGGTTTTTCCCTTTAGGGTTTTCCCAGGATAAATCTGTGTTGTTCTTGTGACATTGTTTCTTTCAGTGATACTACTTATATGCTTTTGTTATGAAAATGAAATGAAATACTGATGTATTATCTAAGCATATGAAAAGTTAACATGGAGTCAGAGCCACCCTGAATAGGACAGCTTTCACAAGACAAAATAGCTCTCCCTCTCTCCCCGGAAGAAATTAGGGCTTCTTCCTGAAGAGGAATTTTTGAGTGAGCCTGGAATAGGATTTCTCTCCTCATAAAAATCAAATTTTAGAGACCTAGATCAATATTTTTGGTTGGGTGAAACTCTGGGAAAGTCAAACCCTAGTTTGACCCCGAGCTAGAAAAACCCTAAATACTAAAACTGCTACATTTTGGTACATTCGCTATATCCTGATATTGGATAAGGTTCATGAGCTGAAAATTTGATAGAAAGAATATAAAATCCTGATAAACACGGTGTCAAAAATTCATCCTTTTATTCTCTATATTCTGGGAGCTATGATCCCTGCAATTTAGGGTTCCAGCCTCTTCCAGAATTCATCCCTAAATAGGACACTTGGGGAAAATTAAAATATCTTGGGATACTGAGGTCCAAATTGAATTATTGAAGATGTTCTAGAAAGGGAACAGACTTTTTTTTTTGTGGTACAAATTTCAGGCCGAGAGGATGAATCAATGACATGTCGCAGGCCATACAACTTCGCTGTTCTGAACAGTCCTTTAACAGGTCACCTTGTAAAAAGGATCAAAAATCCCAATTGGTGAAACCAATTCTGATGAAACCTATGTTGGTGGATCAGGGACATGCAATTTTAGCTCAATGAAAAATTTTAGACACATAGGAGCAGTAATGTCAGATATATCATTGAAACAGTGACAGGCATTTCTGCAGAAGAAATTGGAAAACTAGGGATTCCTATTCCGAGAGCTTCCCTCCACTGTTTTCAGAAAAGGAGTACAATAGACAGCTCCATTTGAAGAGATCTATATTTATATCCAATAATATCTTAAATATTCCAAGTTTTTAAAATTAGGGTTTCTCTGACAAACCCTAAATCAGCAGCTCCGGAAGCAGGACGGACACCTCAAATTGGTAAGATCTAATCTTTTGCTATTTGCATTTGAGGTTCTCATTTCAAAGTGATCTATCACATCAGCTTGATTATAAGCTTGGTAAATTCCAAGCATGGAAGTATTTGATCTCTATGAAGAAAATGAATTAGACACCTACATGAGTAGAGAGGTTCCAGTTTTAGACGGAGATGAGGCTCAAAGCCTTACACAAGAATAACTTGATCAAGGCCAAGAAGATCATTGTTGATTCAATCACGGATCAACTTGTACCACAAGTTTCTTCCCTAAAGACACAGCATATGTTTGATTCCTTGATCAAACTATTTGAAGATAAGAACATAAATCATAAGATGGCATTGAGAAAATAGTTGAAGAATGTGAAGATCCAGAATGCAGAACATCTTGAAGTGGTAGAAGAAGAAGCGGAGAATGCAGAAGTGGTGATAGCCACCTTTAATGGTCTCCCAGGATCATAGAATTCATTCATTCAAGGAATGTGTGCCAGAAGGAAGTGATTACTTTCAACAGACTTTGGGAAGAAGAAGAAGAAGCTCAACTCATAAGAAGAGAAGAAGAAGATGGGAGCAATTGAAGATCAATCTCTAACCATTCAAAGAAGATCCCTCAAGCAATGAGGAATATGAAGAACTCAATTCTTGAAGAACCTCTTATCCATCTTATCATTTGATAAGAAATGATGATGTCATGAATGAAGAATATGATGAAGTAGAAGTATCAAGAAGGAGTCTACCCACGAAACAAACAAAACATAAGTATTCAATTGTCATTTAATGATATTGTTTGGTTATGCATTTGATTATATTAAGTTGATGTGTTATGCATGATAGATTGTTTGCATTAATGACTGTATACTACTAATATGCATGTGATGGGTAAGTAGCTCATGGTGCTATACAACTCTCCATTGCTACTTATCTAGAATGAAACCTCTTTACTGACATATTGGATTAGTGCACAATCTCAATGTTGTCCTGGTAGAGATGGAAGGCATCTAGAAAAGTTTCTGTGAGATATGGATGAATGTTGTATTGGCTAAACAGTTGCATGATGCATAAGAATTTGTCATTATGCATATGTTTTATGAAATAGTTCTAACCATGCAACTGGTTCATTTGAATTGTAGGAAAGGTCCTGTACAACCTCCTACAAGAAAAGAAGGATGAGACTTGTTCCGAAGAACAAGTGATGAAAATTCAAGATTCGCTCCAATAAACATGAATCTGAAGCTCCCAGGGTCAGAGACATCATGACGGAAGAAAGAGCTTTAGAGAGCGGTAGATCCACCTCGAAGGATGAAGACCACCATGGGTACGAAAGATAACTCAAGATGAAGAAAACAATGCTATGAAAGAAGCTATGATCAAAGAATAACAGTTGATCATGGGAAATGATGTATACGATATGATTTAGAGACATAAATAGAAGTATCTATGGATCTACAAGAACAAGTGTACAAAGCAAGGTTCATGATTTTCCTCTGAAAGAATAGACTATGACATAACATACTCTATTGACCAGACCTACTAGAAGTATATATCAAGAATAGAACCACCTGTACAGAATGAATAAGGAAGATGATACTCCACTTTAGGGGGAGTGACTACAGAAGATATCTGAGTTCGACATGGTACAACATGATGGATAGCTTCCTACTTGATCGAGACTTTACCAAGAGTAAAGTGAGTTCCAACCTTCAAGGTTGAATGCACAGGACTAGGATATGTTGATGACCCGACAAGACGAACTCATGGAATATGTTATGACGAAAGAATTCTAGAATGATGTTTGGAAAGAGTATAGTATCCTCCAAATGGATATACAAAATAAATCATGAAGCTGATGGAAGTATTGAGAAGTATAAAGCAATATTTGTTGCCAAAGGTTTCTCTCAGAAAGAGGGAATTGACTATGAAGAGACATTTTCCCCAGTAGCACGGTATACTTTGATTAGAGCTATCATGGCACTTGCATCTATGACAAAGTGGGACTTACACCAGATGGATGTGAAAACAGCTTTTCTGAATGGTGTGATCGAAGAAGAAGTATACATAGAATAGCCACAAGGATTTGAAGTTGAAGATAGACATACTCATGTATGCAAGTTGAAGAAGGCCTTGTATGGCCTGAAACAAGCTCCTTGAGCTTGGTATGAAAGGATAGAGAGTTTCTTGTCAAGCATGGGCTTCACAAAGAGTAAAGTTGATCCTAACCTTTATCTTAAGGTTGGTAAAGATGAACCGATCATCCTGTTGTTATATGTGGATGACTTATTCTTGACAGGGAATGAGAAACAGTTTATGGAAAGCAAGAAGAAACTAGCAAGAGAATTTGAGATGAAAGACCTTGGGTTAATGCATTATTTCCTAGGTCTAGAAGTATGGCAAAGTTCAGAAGGAATCTTTCTCAACCAAGGAAAGTATACAGTAGAGATATTGAAGAGATTCAATATGTTGGAATGCAAAGCCATTGTAATGCCCCGGTTTTGACCCCGATACATTAGATGTATATGATGTATATATTGTAATGATCATGGTGTAGAGATAAAGGCTAAGGCCCCACCATTGATCGGTTATGCTATGTTTTGGGATTTAAATTGTCACTGATGGTATATCGGGGCATGCGGCACATATTAAGTTTCAGCATCATGTAAATATGCATCTGTAATAAAAATATACACAACCAGCTATGGTTGCGGCAACCAAATCAAATGGGGCATGATTTTCTAAGGATAAGGGGGGGCAAAATATTTAACCTATGGGGCCAATGGGGAGAAGCCAAATGTCTATGAGAGGACCCATCAAACTGTCAACTACCTTTCTTGTCTTCTTCCCCAATCATTTATTTATGCCAGAATGTGGTTGAGTTAGTTATTGTATGGAATGGAAAGAGTATGGGCAAAAATTCGAATTGGGCATAGAACCATTTTTTGAAAAACGTGTTCTGACTTCCTTGGCAAGGAACATGCCCAAAAACGTATGCCATTCTGTCATGCATCCACGTTTTCCATTTTTCTCACCATTATCCTTCACGTTGGGGTTTTTGGGGAGCAGCCGGAGTTTTTCCTGTGTCTTTCATTCCACGTTTTTGGTTGTTGGCTCCATTTTTCCTAGGGATAGAAGGTCGCTTTTGTAGTGCTAGGGATTGGGTTGTTTTTACTCACGATTTGGGAGCTGCTGGTGCATTTTTCCATTCACGATTTTGTCTGATCCTCCTCACGCACAGCAAGCTGGGAGCCGTTTTGCTGCTATTGCCCACGATTTCCTGTAGGGAGCCATTTCACACTCAAGAACTGGGTGCAGTCTGTGTAAATTTTTCTTTCCCGCTTACTTATTTGCCCTGGACGGACTGTTGATTTCCTTGTGTTGGAATTGTGGTTGCTGTTGTGCTGGGGAATTGTTGTAAATTTGCTTGAGAGTCATTTTGGCCACGATAGGGCCAAGAATGACTCAGGAATTGTTTCCCTGTTTAAGCTGTAATAGCTAAATTGGTTTCCTGAGTGCAATGGTTGGTCTTTGGATTGGGTGAGGAGTAAGGATTTTGGCTTAGATTTGCTTGATAAACCTGGTGGCTGGAAACCACATAGACAGAGCTAGAGGGCTGGCCTTCTTCTCCATCACCCCTGAATAGCACTGGAAGGGAATGCAGGGCCTGAGGGACTATGCAGCAGAGAAGGGACTGATTCCTTGTGTTGGGTGTGGATGGGTGTCTTAGAGGTCAGGCTAGTTCTGGTGTAGGTGTTCTTGGCTCTGTAATGGGCTCACCAGCTTAGCAAATTGCCTTCATCAGCTCCTTAGTGGCCTGATAAAGCCAACTTTGTTGGCTTGGCTATGTGTTTTGTGTATCCTAGCTATGTGTAAGCCTGCTAGTTCCCTTATTCCTTGGAGAATCATGCCCAGCTCAGGGGTGGCAGCGCTACTGGGAGATTAAGGAGCACACTGGCCTATGGTTGGGTGGAATGTTGCAGTGACGTAACTGGTTGCGGATCGAGTTCATCATAAGATAAGTGATCTTGTGTATTTTACCTCTGCAATTCTATATTTACTGATAATTAAAATGATGAACATGTGAATGAATGCTTGTTTGAATGAATGATATTTTCGCTGTGTTTGATAAGTAGTTGCATCTATGCATGATAAATGTTAAAATTGCATGTTCAAGCATTCTGTCTATGCAAGTTTTTATGCATACATATGTTCATGGGCTCTTATCCGGTCTGATAAGCGTGTAGTCGGGTCCTCTACGCCGGTTGGAGGCATGGGGACGTGACAGCCATGGCCACACCCATGGACTCCAAACTAAAGTTGTTAGCTGATGACCCATCAGAATTAGTGGATGTGACTCACTACAGATAGATCATTGGGTCATTGATGTATTTAACAAATACTAGACCAGACATTTGTTTTGCTGTGAACACCTTAAGTCAATTTCTTGTTCAACTAAGACAGGTTCACTTAGTACCTGCAAAACATGTGATGAGATATTTGAAAGGGACTGTAGACTTTGGTCCATACTATGATGGTAGCCATGAGTACAAATTGTATGGCTACATAGATGTAGATTGGGCTGGAAGTATCGCAGATAGAAAACGTACTTCAAGTGGATGTTATAGTCTGGGATCTACTATGATTTCATGGTTTAGCAAAAAGCAGTCTAGTGTTGCTGTAAGCACAGCTGAAGCAGACTATATAGCAGCTTGCTTTGCTAGTTGTGAAGCCATATGGCTTAAAAATCTGATGTCGAGATTATTCAACCTAGAGGTGGACACTACCGTGATTCTGTGTGATAATCAAAGTTGTATAAAGATGATAGAGAACCCAGTATTCCAAGATAGATCGAAGCACATAGAAATCCGGTCTTTCTACATACAAGATAAGATGCAGATGATGATGATTTTAGTATTCCCATACTGAAGATATAGATGATGTTTATGTATTTACATACTATAGATGCAGATGATGGTGATTCTGTATTTCTATACTAAAGATATAGATGATGATGCTCTCAGTATTCACATACTGGAGATATAGATGGTGATAGTTCAATATTCACATACTGAAGATGTAGATGATGATGGTTTGGATGATGATGTACTGATGAAGCCTCTGTCTCAAGTAAAGTTTGAACACTTTCGAGACAAGATTGATGTTGTTCAGAAAGACCTTCCTCAAAAGGGGGAGTAGTGATGTTGCAGTGGGATTGTGTCATCCCTGGGATCTTGCCCTAAAGTGATTCGTTGACCTTGGTCATCGAGAATGAAGAGGGATTGTATCATCCTAGGACATTTGTCCAGAAGTGATCCGGTGACCTCGGTCATCGAGAATGAAGAGGGATTGTATCATCCTGGGACATCTGTCGAAAATAGATTCAGTGACTTCGGTCCTCGAGAATGTAGTGGGATTGCATCATCCTTAAACTTCGGTTCAAAAAGGTATCCAGAGGCTTCGGTCCCCGAGAATGTGGCAGGATTTCATCATCCTTGAACTTCGGTTCAGAAAGGTATCCGGAGGCTTCGGTCCCCATGAATGTGGTAGGATTGCATCATCCCTGAACTTCAGTTAAAAATGTATCTAGAGGTCTCGGCTCCTGTGAAAGTGGTGGATTGCATCATCCCTGAACCTTGGTTCAAAATGTATCCAGAGATCTCAGTCCCCGTGAATGTGGTAGGATCGTATCATCCTTGAACTTCAGCTCAGAATGGATCCAATGACTTTGGTACTCAAGAACGTGTGTTGATCCCGCAATTCCTAGAGGAAGGATTGTCTAAGTTCCACATATGTGTTGATCCCGTAATTCCGAAAGGAAGGATCATTAGTAACTCCGTAAAGACCTAAATCCCATAATTCTGAAAGGAAGGATCATTGACTTGATCCTATAATTTCAATAGGAAGGATTGTCTAAGTTCCACAGATGTGTTGATCCCATAATTCTGAAAGGAAGGATCATTAGTAATTCCGTAAAAACCTAAATCCCGTAATTCTGAAAGAAAGGATCATTGGTAGATCTGTAAAGACTTGGTCCCGTAATTCCAATAGGAAGGATTGTCTGAGTTCCACAGATGTGTTGATCCCGTAATTCCAATAGGAAGGATTTTCTGAGTTCCACAACTGTGTTGATCCCATAATTTCGAAAGGAGGGATCATTAGTAACTCCGTAAAGACCTAAATCCTGTAATTCTGAAAGGAAGGATCATTGACTTGATCCCATAATTCCAATAGGAAGGATTGTCTAAGTTCCACAGATGTGTTGATCTCGTAATTCCGAAAGGAAGGATCGTTAGTAACTCCGTAAAGACCTAAATCCCGTAATTCCGAAAGGAAGGATCGTTAGTAGCTCCATAAAGACTTGATCCCGTAATTCCAAAAGGAAGGATCATCTGAGCTCCACAGATGTGTTGATACCGTAATTCCGAAAGGAAGGATCGTTAGTAACTCCGTAAAGACATAAATCCCGTAATTCCAACAAGAAGGATCGTCTGAGTACCACAAACATGTTGATCCCGTAATTCCGAAAGGAAGGATCATGTTAATGTTTTGATGGTGATGATGTTTTTGATTGAAAGATCAGAGTATGATGATTATGTTGTTGCTGATCGAAAGGCCAAAGTGCTGAAGAAGATGTTGTTGATCGAAAGGTCAAAGTGTTGAAGATGATGCTAATCTAAAGGTCAAAGTGTTGATGATGATGTTGTTGATCGAAAGGCCAAAGTGCTGAAGATGATGTTGCTGATTGAAAGGTCAAGGTGCTGAAGATGATTTTGCTGATCGAAAGGTCAAAATGTTGAAGATGATTTTGCTAATCGAAAGGTCAAAGTGTTTAAGATGATGTTGATGATCAAAAGGTCAAAGTGCTGAAGATGATGTTACTGATCGAGAGTTCAAAATGTTGAAGATGATGTTGCTGATCGAGAGGTCAAAGTGTTGTAGATGATGTTGCTGATCGAAAGGTCAAAGTATTGAAGATGATGTCGCTGATCAAAAGGTCAAAGTGCTGAAGATGTTGCTGATTAAAGAAGTCAAAGTATTAATGATGATGAAGATTGAAGATTGAAGATGAAGACTACATAATGTTGAAAAGATTCCAATGATTTATAGTTGTGTTACCCTGATGATGTTGATTATGTCCTCTATCTCTCTCCTACTATTGTTGTTGTTGATGTTGTTGTAGAATACCCTTCTCGTTAAGGGGGAGTGTTGAAATATTGTAACTTCGAAGAATATTCTATATGTATCTTTTGTGGTCCCCGATGGTCCTACCAGGAGAACCACTTGTATTATCTTGTACCCCAATGCTTCTAATCAGAAGAACTAATAAGATTCATGAGGTAGTCCCCTCTAATTGTAAAGGTGGGTCATTAGCACCCCAGTGTGGTTACTTGAGCCTAAATGTGTAACTCAATCCTACATGATTAACTCGATCCTACATGTCAGATGAGTTAATTGAAGTGAACAGATGAATATAAATAGAGGTGTAGCTCTCCTCATTTGAGACACACACTCTCACTTGTGTAGCGCATTGTTGGAGGAGAGAAGAGTAGTTGGAGAAGGAGGAGGACCAGGCTTTGATCTCCTTGCTGGTTTTAACTTTTGTCTTTTATATTTTGGGGAATCTATATTGAGGAAGCCTTTGCTGGGTTTTTCCCTTTAGGGTTTTTCCCTGTAGGGTTTTCCCAGGATAAATCTGTGTTGTTCTTATGATATTGTTTCTTTTAGCGATCCTACTTATATGCTTTTGCTATGAAAATGAAATGAAATATTGATGTATTAGCGAAGCATATGAAAAGTTAACACATGGCACCAATGCTGGGAAAACAAAAGTGGAGAAGTTGTTCCTCCCAACCAACTCCCAGAGAATCCAAATTACTTGCTCCAGAACCCCTAAGCTTGTTCGCTGAACCACATTAGAGAAATATCTTAATGTGCCATCTCTTGCATTACACAGATGTTAATCCCCATCCAATGCTAGCCTCTTGCTTCTCATGGACATACTATTAAATAGTATTTTGCATAGGACTTGGTAATTTATGAGCCTCCTTCTCTTTAGCAACTGTAATGCCCCCGTTTTGACCCCGTTACATTAGATGTATATGATGTATATATTGTAATGATCATGGTGTGGAGCTAAAGGCCAAGGCCCCGCCATTGATCGGTAATGCTATGTTTTGGATTTAGATTTGTCACCGATGGTATATCAGGGCATGCGGCATAAATTATGTTGGCCATCATGTAAATATGCATCATAATTAATTAATGGACACAACCAGCTACGGTCGCGGCAACTAAATCGAATGGGGCATGATTTCCTAAGGATAAGGGGGGGGTGAAATATTTAACCTATGGGCCAATGGGGAAAAGCCAAATGTCTATGAGAAAACCCACCAAACTGTCAACTACCTTTCTTGTCTTTTTCCCCAATCATTTATTTCTGCCAGAATGCGGTTGAGTTAGTTATTGCATGGAATGGGAAGAGTATGGGCAACCAAATTCGAATTGGGCAGAGAACCATTTTTGGAAAAACGTGTTCTGACTTCCTTGGCAAGGAAAATGCCCAAAAACGTATGCCATTCTGCTATGCATCCACGTTTTCCATTTTCCTCACGATTCTCCTTCATGTTGGGGCTTTTGGGAGCAGCTGGAATTTTTCCTGTGTCTTTCATTCCACGTTTTTGGTTGTTGGCTTCATTTTTCCCATGGATGGGAGGTTGTTTTTGTAGTGTTGGGGATTGGGTTGTTTTCCTCACATTTTGGGAGCTGCTGGTTCATTTTCCATTCACGTTTTTGGTAGCTTCATGTGTTTTTACCATGGCTGTGAAGGGCCATTCACGTTTTTGGCTGTCTCACCGACTATTGGTCTCACGCACAGGCTATTTGGGACGTTTTTCCTTGCTGTGAGTTGTGCTCACGGATAAGCTTCAGGACTGTGTGTTTTCCCCCATGTTGTGAGCTGTTTTGGTGTTACGTATGGGGTTGTGTAAATTCGTTTCTCCTATTTAAGCTGTAATAGCTAAATTGATTGCCTGAGTGCAATTGTTGGTCTTTGGACTGTGTGAGGAGTAAGGGTGTTGGCTTGGTTGCTTGATAAACCTGGTGCTAGAAACCACACAGACAGAGCTAGAGGGCTGGCCTTCTTCTCCATCACCCCTGAATAGCACTGGAAGGGAATGCAGGGCCTGAGGGATTGTGTAGCAGAGAAGGGACTGATTCCTTGTGTTGGGTGTGGATGGGTGTCTTAGAGGTCAGGCTAGTTCTGGTGTAGGTGTTCTTGGTTCTGTAATGAGCTCACCAGCTTAGCAAATCGCCTTCATCAACTCCTTAATGGCCTGATAAACCCAACTTTGTTGGCTTGGCTGTGTGTTTTGTGCATCCTTGGCTATGTGTAAGCCTGCTAGTTCCCTTATTCCTTGGAGAATCATGCCCAGCTCGGGGGTGGTAGCGCTGCTAAGAGATTAAGGAGCACGCTGGCCTATGGTTGGGTGGAACGTTGCAGCGACGTAGCTGGTTGCGGAAGAAGTTCTTTATAAGATAAGTAATCTTGTGTATTTTACCTCTGTGATTCTATATTTACCGTTAATTAAAATGGAATGAACATGTTGAATGAATGTTTGTATGAATGTTGCTATTTTCCGTTGTGTATGATGATTAAAATGCATCTGTGTATCACAAACATTCCTGTGTGCATATTCGAGTTCCAATTCTCTTTCAGCATTCTGTTTTATGCAATTACTAAGCCTGTACATGTTCATGGGCGATTAGCCCGTCCTGATTAAGCTTGGAGTCGCGTCCTCTTTGCCGGTCGAAGGCTTGGGGACATGACAACAACTCAACTAGGAGTGCAGACCTGATTTTTGGGGATGATGCCTCTTGCATCTCGAGTTCTCACTTGGTAGTCTCTACCACTTTTCATTTCCCTCTTGTGGGTAAGCGAACACTCTTTCAACAGCTATTTCCACTTTTCTTTTCCTTCGTCATCTTTTATTAATAAGGAATGTTGTATTACAAATGTTATATTCTTGACTTTCATGTCAAAGAATAATAAAATAATAATCAAAGTAGTTTCCAGTAGAATTAATAATTATTAATTCTGTGGGTATTACAACATGATACCACCATAGCTAATTCAACCTCATCGATTAGGTGAAATTATGATATGAACATGAAATTCCACTAAACTTGTCTATGGTTCCTTCTTGAACATTCAAGCAATCTCAGTTATCTCTTGAAACCACCATGGAATGTTGGCAATGGAAATCTCATTTGATATTATCCATCATACAAATGTAGATAGTTTAAATATGGCATGTCATAGGTCATCGAGAAAGACGTGGTTCACACAACCATGAACGAACAATGGATAATGAGACTACAAAGTAAACACAAAAAAATAATTGCATTTTAACTTGTGTGGTAAAAGATATAAATAAAAAATAAACTTTTTTTTGAAATTACATGTACCTTTAGAAGGTTGAGATGGCCATGTGATTTCAAACCCGACAATTGCTTGTTTGCAGTGAAGCAATGTCATAGAGTCACACCCATATAAATAAGGTTCCTTCACGCCCAATATAATTTACATTTCCAAATAAATATCATATTTCTTCAAAATCCATGGGACATCACCTTTTTTAAATGAAAAAAGAGGGGCCAACCTCTCCTCAATTTTCTTGTCTTGGTAAATGCTTATTTTTACTATTTGAAGAAATAAGATCTCTCTTGACAACAAACTTGTCACTTTTTTTGGATTATATGTGACACCACAAAGAACATGAATTAAAATTTTTAAAAATATGTATGGGATATAGTAAGTGGACAATCGTCAGATTCTCCTAATATGGGAGATGATAAAATATTGATTTCCTTTTCATCCCTTTGGGAATTTTCTCAACATAGGTGTCGAATAATTCAGGATCATCAAACATAGGTTCCCCATTTGAATCAAATGTCTCTACAATTTCCTTCTCAATCTCATTGTCATATGCCCTAAGCAAGTGAGTCGGTGTTATTATTTCAGAAAATTGGGTTCTATTTGGTTTACCATTGAAAGTAAATGTTTCTCTTCTATAAGGATGGTTTTCTAGGAGAAATTCCCTAGAGCAATTGTACGCTATATTTCATAGGTCTTTTCACCACCTATCCTTCATAGAAGGTACACAAAATTTACATCCATGATAATATTTTGTTACAAAACGTGCAATGTTATGGTACACATATCACGTTCATGTTGAATATAAATACAATCGCATTGAATTAAATATTTATTTCAATATAAACAAATAAAAAAACTTATTTACTTGAGAAAATTCCTAACCTCGGATAATCATGTGTGGAATTGTACGCACATTTCTTGGATACAACATAAAAATCCTTTCTGATGGGATGGGTTTTATACATCATATACATGTATCCCTTCCCATGATTCCTTCAATTCATCAATCAATGGTTGTAGGTAAACATCCATATTCTTCACTTATCTTCTACAAAGGACTATAAGATCCAACATAATATGTTCATTATTCACAAAAACCCATTGGGAGGTATTTTTATTGGTCACTACTACAAGACAAATAGTATAGTTGGTGTTTGGGAGGGAAAATAGGTTGACGCCATCAATGGATATGCTAAACCAAAGGCTCTATACTTCATCCATTAATTTATTGGTCCATGTACCCTTTATATTCCTCATGACTATTGAATTTGTTGGGACATGCATCACTCCTTCCTCACTTTCATGTGATGCATGCCATTCGTGCAGCATAGCTAATCCTTTGCAATGAAAGATCCTTCAAATCCTTGGGATTATAGGCATGTTCCTTAATATCTTATGAGGGGGGCCATGTGATTCAGCCTTGTTTTTTTATTCTTGGTACCTATTAGGCCCACATTCTAGACATGAATTTTTTTCTACATATTCTCCTCTATATAGAATATAATCATTAGGACATGCATGATATGATATTTACTTAACACCCAACATTTTCAACGATGTGCTAAACCAAAGGCTCTATACTTCATCCATTAATTTATTGGTCCATCTACCCTTTATATTCCTCATGACTATTGAATTTGTTGGGATATGCATCACTCCTTCCTCACTTTCATGTGATGCATGCCATTCGTGCAGCATAGCTAATCCTTTGCAATGAAAGATCCTTCAAATCCTTGGGATTATAGGCATGTTCCTTAATATCTTATGAGGGGGGCCATGTGATTCAGCCTTGTTTTTTTATTCTCGGTACCTATTAGGCCCACATTCTAGACATATATTTTTGTCTACATATTCTCCTCTATATAGAATATAATCATTAGGACATGCATGATATTATGAGATTTACTTCACACCCATCATTTGCCTCTTTGCAATTTCCAGTAAAGACATTATCACTCAGAAGTTCCTTATCTTTGAATAACCTGTAGTTAGTGGGAAATATAAATGTGCAATGCCATTTAACGTTCATAAAATCAACCATTCTCAATGTTGATTATGTTACAAGATTCCTCAAAATATAAGGTAGTTGATGGTCATTACCTCAAAAATGTCATGAAACACACATCTGAGATGTCATACATTGCTTTCAAGTTGTATAGCAACATTGTTGTCCCCAACTCCATAAAATTTGACCGGCCAAGTCCAAAGAGAGGGGTGGTGGAAGACGGTTTAAGGCTTTCAAAGAAGGCTTCAATGATATGAGTGTCATCCCCTATCTCTATTATCCTAGAATTTATGTAACAACATTGCATCCATGGAACTCATTTGTTATAATAACTCATCCATACCAACCTCTACCTCGTTGCCTCCATTGCAAATATCTGAATAACTACTATTACAATAGGCATTCCTAATTGGTGATTCTGGACGCAATGCAAATTGAATAGGTGGTTGATTCAACCATGCCTTGTATGCTTCCTCTCCAATTTGAGCTCTTTGTTCAACCTTCTCATGATTTGATATTTGACTAGGGTGTAACAAAATATAGTAGACATGTCTGTCATCATCATAATCTTGATTTCAAAAATATTGAACATTACATCGATGATGTTAGTAAGCACAATGAAACTAGTTTGATCCAGCATTATACAAACTAATTATTATAGAATCATGAGAATCATTTCCAATAGAAAATGTTAAGCTACAGAAAATTTATAAAGCAAACGTTTAGATTGAGAGATAAATTAAAACCAATCCCAAACAAAATTTAAAATTTTCAAATTGAGCAATACATTTGTTTTGTAGGGATAGTACCCACAGGTTTTCAAACCAGTGACCTTATGCAAGGATTTCCTTAAAAATACACTCATTAACCATCTATTATACACCCCATGGGAAAATTGAGCAAAACATTAACATGAATCCCATAGAAAATTAACAAATACAAATAACCAAAAAAGAACGGTGTATCTGAGGCTAACAGTATATAATAGTGTGATCAAACATCCTTCAGTGTATGACAACCCACATGAGGATTTTAGGGAAAGTCCCCTATTTTGGCCATAAAACAAATAATTCATTAATTAAATTAAAAATTTATAATAAAAAAAATTTCAAACTGAGCAATACATTAACATGAATCCCACTGACTCTTACAAATACAATTAATCGAAGAAGAGCATCGACACTAATAAAAAATGAGAGATATATGACCGGGTGACCAAATAATTTGGTCACCATAGTGTTTTCAAAGTGAAAATGAACATACTTGAGTGAGCCAACTAAAAATGATCAGAGGAATGACCAATTGGGTCACGGGATAAAACGTATGACTAGATAACAAGTAACTAAACTAAAAATCATACCACATATCAATAACATTAAGAATATGAATTGGTCATTTATTTGGTCATTGTTAGTTGTGTCACTCCGACAATGGAAAATTGCAATTTTGACAATGAATTTGTATAATATACTAAATTCTAACACTGTAGATGCATTCAGAGTGTTTTTGTAATTGTAACTTTGGAAGATATTCTAATGTATATTGATGTTGTATATTGTTGTACCCCCACCTGATATGTTTGTTCGTCCTTTGGGGATGTCATCATTGTGTATGGTCACTTAGGTAAACCCTCTATTGTAAGTCAGGGCAATAGTCCCCAGGTTAAATAAAGGAAAATGTATTTGTGAGTATTCTTAAGTAGGTCGTCCCAATAAGTAATCTAGCTGACCTAGTGGTTGAGTTAACAAATCAATGGAATAATACAAATAGGGAGGCACCCTCCTCATTTGTCACACACTTCACTTGCTCTCGCATGTTCACCTTGGGATAGAGAGGAAGAGGAGGGACATAGAGCTGATGTAGACATATTATTCTTGGGCTATTTTATCTTTTCATCTTATCTTTGTGATAGAACTATTATGAGGAAGTTTGTGGGGTTTTCCCCTTTATGGTTTCCTAATGAAAATATATGTGTCTTGTGTATCTTATGTATATTTGATGTATTGTTGTGCCTTTTATTATTTTAGATAAAGATACTAAGTAAATTAACTTAGAAAAACTAACACATACACCACATTCTGAATCCATCTGCAATGTTAGAATTTACTAAATTATAACATTGTAGATTGATTCAGAGACACGAGCTAGTGTCAAAACATGACACACAGTGCACCTATTGAACTTTTTTGCAAGATCAATATTTCATTTGTATTGTCACATCTAATTCAAAGTACTTATCATTTCCAAATATTATTTCACCACTTTTTCTTTAGTATTATCCCGTCAACATATCCTCCAATTTGCATCATGTACATCATCACAATGTGGTTGAGTCAAGTCTTGGATATATGTTGTCTTTCCCTCTCAACATTGTCATGTAGTGAATTTGTTGTCTTTATGTTTGGATCATCATAATGGTCACATTCATATTTTTTTTGAACAAAAACATCGTTGTTTGACCCTCTCAGTAGTCTGTTAAAGTTTCGACAAGTTCATGTATTTTATGTCATCATGTTAGCTAAAAATTGTCAATTTCACAACCTCCATTAATTCTCCATATGCATATATTCATCATGGTTTCCCTCACACCTGATTTTGGTTCAAATAATGTTTGGAATCTAGATTATGTGTGGCATAATTGCAATTTTGTCGACACGGAGATTTGAATAATAGGGTATAGTTCCAATCTTGGTAATTTGAAATCCCCAGTCTCTAGACTTGGCATTTCATTCAAGTTGTTGCATAGTTTCTAGAATATTTATTAGAATCTACCATGTTTTTGCATATGCTATTTTATTTTCCAATTTATTGTTCTATTTCATTGGGTTTTACTCCATTTTTATCAAGTTTGTTAGCCTTTGGATCACATTGTGTTATCTTTACAATGTGATGTAGGTTTATCAACAATCACACTAGTACATATGGCTCAAAATTTTCATGAAATATTGCCATGAATAAGTTAAAAACAAAATTTCCATGGATAAACAAATAACATTTTTTAAAAGAAATGTTACGGCCGCCAATAAACGTCGCTATAGTGATGAATGTTCATGGAAATAGCAACATATATGAGTGTTTTGTTGTTGTAGCAATGAAAACACAATTTTTGTCTCTATAGTGATGGTAAACTTAATGCATGCAACATCAACAATCATAATAGTAACAGTAATTGACTTTTTGTCATTGTTGAAATTTGATCGTTGTGCATTTTCGTTGGAACTGTCACGATCGTTGATCTATAAATTCATGTTATTAAGACATATTTCAACAAATTATATGCTATATTTGTAGCAATTTTTCTCTTGCTTATTCGATCTATGATTTCAAGATTCTCGTACTGGTTTAACACATCGAATTTTTTATCTCCTTAGGTTTCCAGTTTACTATTTTTAAATATTACTCAAATTCCTATAAACAGATGATGTTTGGTATTCAGTTTCCAGGTTAGTATTTTCTATAGTTGCAACAATTGTTTTCGATTGATTGTTCAATATGTGACTTCAAGAGACTGGTACTGGTTTAATGCATTGAATTTTTTATCTCCTTCAGTTTCTAAGTTAGTATTTTTAAATTCTTAGTCAAATTCCTAAAAACGCATGCATTAATGACACAATTTGTCATACATATTACATGTTTGGTTATTATTAACTTTCTAATGTTACTTATTCATGTGGTGCTTCATGGAAACTTACATCATCCCCTCGACAACTTTTTAAAAAGTATTTTCTCTCTTTATTCACTCTTGTTTGTTCATGGGAATTTACATCAGGGCCCTCGCCAAATTTTTAACAAGTATTTACTCTCTTTATTCACTCTTAGTTAAATATTTTCCACAGCAAAATCAGACAGAGCCGAATTGCATGATGAAATATTATCCACAGCAAATCCCTCCAAAGTCTTATCCCTCACCGGTCCTTCAAACTCAGATAATGAAGAAAAACATAAAGGTTTAAGAGACATCAAAGAAACAGGCTGAGACCCTAAATCTGCCCCATCAATTAAAGCCTTAGGAGAAAATTTCAAATCCACCAACCCATCAGATTTATCAAAACCCATCTTATCCCCTGTTGTCTACCCTCTGTTCTTAACACGCCAAAACGATTTGGTCTTATAAACAGAACCAGAGTAGGGTTTTTTACTAAAAGGTAACAAACAGTCGTGCATCAAATGGCCATAAACATGGCATTTATTACACCTAAATGGGACGCCCAAATAATCCAAGGGTTGACTAAACTTAGAACTACTGCTTTTAATCAATAAATCAGCAAGAAGACCATTCTGAAAATCAAGCAACACCAAAACCCTACCTAGACAGCAAACCTCGGACTTCAAAAAAGAAAAATCGATTTCCAGGTGAGTGCCCAACGTATTTCCTACCAATTTAAAAAAATATACATAACATAATTCAAACGAGAGGTTGGGAAGTTTAACCCAAATGGGCACTTGATCATACCTTTCAAGTCTTGGATCAAATAAAGGTGTCCACCGTTTGATTAACAAGCCTGTCTTACACCAACTCTAGACACCAGCCAAAACCGAAGCCGCATCCTCTTCAGAGAAAATTTTGAAGGCAATCCATCCTCTTGGAAGCAGGTAAACCATGGGCATTCAGCTAATAAAGTCTTTCCAAGACTCAGGAACCCAAAGATTTAACCCTTCAGAATTAAATTTCGCCCACCGAACCGCCCAACCAGATTCATGGCATTCGTCAAGACAATCTAATTTAACCCAACATCCTCCCCAACAGTCATCAGAACCGGTTTATCAAGTTTCTTAATAGTCCGTCAATCCCATTTTTGTTTCACACCCACCTCTAACTGAACAGGAGACAGATAACCAAACAAATTCTAACCATCTGTGTCCACAATGAAATCTGAAATAGCTAGCCGTGACTTCAAGAAACCCTCTACACAAGCAGGTCCATCATTCATACAAAAAGACAAATCACTCAAACCAAGAAACCTTGGAACCCCAGCACCTAAAATAGAAAGATCCTCACTAAAAGCCACAGGAAGACCACTATCGGCCAAAACCGGGGATTCAAAACTTATAAAATCACCACCCGACAAAATCACCTTACCAGAATTAACCACTCCACTATCCACAAACTCATCCTCCGCACGGAGCAATGGACACCCCATACTGCCCCCCATCACAGCTGGCACCTGATAATCTTCACTAGAATGCACAACTCTATGGCAAAAGGGTAAAACCAAATCTACAAAAACCCTAAGCTCGTCTCCGCTAAAACCCTTATGTGCCTTATCTCCACCCGACGGTGTACATGCGAGCTGTTTCAAAGTTTGAAGTGACATGCTTACAGTGGCGTAAGGTCAAGGAGGCCCGTGTAGGATGTGGAAATCACCAGCTCAAAGGTACGTCAAGAGTAAATAGCGGACACCCACCAAAATTACATTATGTACTTAATCTCTTAAATTCGACCTAAACCCCTCGATTCGACCTGGATCCACTATGCCTTCAATCAGAAATCTTGTATGACCACCAATAATAATTTGGCCTTAGTTCAATGTCTTGGCCTCATTGGGATTCGAGATTCTTCCATAAATATCTTGATTTTATTATACTCCTCTCAATTTTATTATACTCATTAAAAATCATTATTAAAGGCTCTTACCTACCCATAGAATAAACGATTTACCATCACCTACACAAAGAATAAATTATTTGTATTTAATGAGTAATTATGCAAATTAGTTTCTCATGGAAATATTGTAATTCAAATTTTCAAATAAGCTCAATGTTTCACATGAATGAATACTAGCCTCACAAACCTATATAATTTCTCTATCATCTATTAGCTTAACAAAATATAATACCAATTTAAATTAAAATTTAAAAATAAACATATATTAATTTTTATATAAACCAAACATGAGAATATTACATGGTTAACTGAAATATATTAAATTGTGAGCCTATGCCCCGTCTCTTACATCCATTATGACCTTTGCATTTTCATAAGTCTCTTAGTTGATCATAGATTATTACAAATTAATTACTAATCTACTTAGTATGATTAAAATATTATTACAATTTAATTATTAATTTACTTAATAAATATGTTTTGTGTGTTGAATTTAAAAAATAAAAATAAAAAAATAGAATATATTTTTCTTCATGTGTGATGGTTGGATTTGAGAAAAAAATAGAATCTCTTTTTTATCATTTGTGTGGTTGGATTTGAAGAAAAATTAGAATTTTTTTTCGTCATTGATTACCATCCGATCAATCAAAGAATTCACTTCCTCCTTGCTCACCCAACTACATAGAAAAGACTTCAAGCTAGAGATTTTTGGCTTACAATTGTGTCACTACCATCAAACAATGTGTGCAAATGTGGTGTCAGTAGGGGGTTAGGGTGAACCATGGGCATCAAACACTGATAATGGGGATCCAAGATCCAGTTTCCACTTTGAACCTTTGTTCTAGAACATTAAAAAAATATCTAAAAAGAAAGAGGTGGACAACTAAAATGCTAACTTATTCAAGAAAGGGACTAATACAATAAATATTATTTTTCTTTTACCACCCATCCATGGGTCCCTTAGTGTTGAAACTTTCAAAAAATCTTACTTCATTTTTGGTTTTCATTCCTCCACATAAAAGTCAAATATGTTATTGGTTAATCATAATAAATATTTTTTTTAAATCATAAATTTTAATTACAAACCAAATTTAATTTGAAACCATACACTTTTTTTTTAATAAATTTTAGACTTCTCAAATGAAAATGAATACACTTAATAAAAAATCAAATTATAACATGAATCACAGAAATGAACTATCTTAATACCATCACCTAAAATTTATATAAATCTGAGCTTAAATGTTTAACCACATCTTCATAACATTTTTTCTTCTAACATTGTTGGCTTTGGCTCCATCATTTGAGCTGTGAGACAGAGATAAGGACCACTCACAAGGACGACCGAGTGAGATAAGGACCTCCCACAAGGACGACCCACTCGGCACATAGCTTTGTTTTTAAGAGAGCATGATTTTTTTATTTTTAAGTTTCAAATTAATTGTTAATAACTTTGTATTTTCTTTTTAAATTGATGATGATGATGATGATGGTTAACGTCCTCTTCAACCAAACTTTGATCGATTGAACCTAAAGAAACGAATTATTTAGTTTGTTTTAAAATTGCATTCCTATATTCAAAGAGCTTGGAGAGAAACGTCGGAGCTCACTATAATTTTGACATGTTAAAAGGCTAGGAAAGTAGCTATTGCAACACAGATATTTCTTGAGTTTTTAAAATTATATATGAATAATTTTTAAAAGTTATAATAAATTATTTTCACTAAATATTTAAAAAACATTTCTTATATATTAATAATTTTAAAAAATCATTTAATCTTTCTAAACAAAAATCCAAAAATCTAAAAAAAATGCATAATTAAAATGTGAAAAATAAAATTCAGTAAATAATTTGGTTCATCGTACTCCATTGACAATTAATTCATTGTCCTATACCGTTGCGTGAAAGCATCAGTGAGCTCACCGTATTTCTCCCCGGATGGATACCGTTTGCTTTTCCTATGGGAGTTGTCACTCAGTATTTTCTACACCAGTAGGGTTTTATGAGTGTATTTCACATTTTGGAGTTGCTTGTTAAGAACCCGTGTCAACCCTCTTCTTTATTTTGTTAGTATATTGTGTCAGACACATATGCTTTGTAAGTCGTCCCATTAGTATGTTTTATTATCCCACATTCATGGGGAGTAATAGTTGTTAAGTCATCTCGTTATTATGTTGCATTACATTCATGGGAGTAATAGTTGCTTAGATTAGACTTAGTATATAAGTAAGTGATGAGACCAATGAATGTATCCAAGATTTATTTTGTATTCAGATTACTCAAAGGTGGTTTCCCTCATCATCCCCTCGACAACTTTTTAACAAGTATTTTCTCTCTTTATTAACTCTTGTTTGTTCGTGGGAATTTACATCAGGGCCCTCACCAACTTTTTAACAACTTTTTACTCTCTTTATTCACTCTTGGTTGCACAATTAGTAGTCAATATAGTTAGTCATTTTATTCACTCTTTTCCACTTACGTACCCATGAGATATCATTCATTTTCCTTAATCTTCTTCTTTCCCTTTTTCCAATATTCTTCTTTCTCATCCTTTTCAATGTAAGCAGAGAAAATACAAAATGTTAATTGCGTTATGAGAATAACTTACCTAGAACAATATTTCAAGTAGATAATGAGTATCACTAACTGCCAAGTAGAGAATGAGCATCAAAAGCACCAGTGGCCATCCTATGCTCATCAACAAACTCTCCAACTCTCATTAAAAGTGTGTGACTCTTATACATAGGTTGTTACTTCTTGAAATAAAGTTTTAGTTACCAAGTGCATCAGAAGTGAGTTTCATCCTTGTGAACATCGCTCGATGTAATTAGTTATAAGTGGACTATTCAAAATTATGAAGATGTTTGTATTTTGTTCAACAAATGGATTGAATTGCAAATTGATTATTTGCTCATGTACCGACTCTAATGAAATGCATATGGATCTCAATGTGTTTGGCCCTTTGTCTTTGCATTGGGTCTCTATAAACTTGAGTTGATTGTCACACCAAATGATAGTTGGAATATAGATCTAGATGTCAAGCTCAATGAGGAAGGTCAGAAGACAACGTCCTTGAACAATGATGTTGGTCGCTCCTTAATACTCAAGCTTTGCGGACAATAAAGCAATTTTTACTTGCTTTTTGATCGACCAATAGATGGGACCAGAGCCTAAGCTAGTAATGTACCCAGAATAGGACTTGTAATATATGTTATCACCAACCCAATTAGAATCTGTGAATCCCATGAGATCCATCGCATAACATATTGAATAGTGGATCCTATCATTGGTGATGACCTAAACATATATGACGATGTACTTGGAATCCTTCTTGGTGTAAATCATGTGACTCTAACATGTACCTGGAAAATTCCTCTGCTGCATATGAAATATTCACTCAAGTGTTAGATAGATACAGGGATCCCCACAATTTTTTGATACAAGGGGTTGTCCACGAATGGTGTATCACCACCATATTCAAGACGTATCACAGACAAAAACGGTGTGGTTTCCAACTTGCAATCGGTCAGGTGGACTCCATCCAAGAGATCATTGGAATAATTAATCTGAGATAACTTGGTGCCTAAATCATATTCATTGATCTCAAGACCAAGGAAATAGTGCAATCTTCCCATGTCCATCATACAGAACTTGTCATGTAGAATGTCTTCGACCATAGCAATTGCTGAGGTTGAACTTCTTGTGATCAGGAGGCTATAGAAGTAGGATCAACAAGGAATTTGAGGCTCTCATATTGCATAGTTTTGCATCTGATTTACATCTCACAAAGTGTTGAGAAAGAAAGTAAGCATCCATATTTGCATACCATACTTTAGGCTCCTTCTTGAGGCCATATAGAGACAATTTCAGTGGACATACTAAGGATGATTTTTGTATGAACTCCTAATGATGCACCATGTAAATCTCCTCTGATATATCCCCATGAAGAAATTCATTCTTCACGTCCATCTGGTGAAATTCCCACCCCCTAGATGTTCCAATGGCAAGGGCCAATCAGATGGATTCCATCTTTTCTATTATAGAAAAGGTCTCATCATAGTCTATCCCAAGGATGTGTTGCAATCCTTTTCCAACCAGTATTTCCTTGTATGTGTTCACTTGTTCATTTGATTACTTCTTAGTCCTATAGACCCATATGCATCTTAAAATATTCCTATCTAAAGGAAGTGGAACCAAATCCCCAAGTCTGATTCTCGAGGAGAGAGTAGTACTCCTCCTACCTAGAGGTTTCCTAAAAGGGATTCCATGCATCCTATGCATAGCTATGTGGTTCTAAAGCTAGCACGGGGGGTTCATTTGGTAGGAAATATACTATCAAATCCATTCATATTGGGGAATAAACTATGATACATAAATGAGAAAATATATTTCCCTATATTAAGGGGTCAAGGGGGATTAATTGTGCTATATGGTGATATCAATATTTAGGGTATATTTTATTGCATTATGTAGAAGCGGTAGAGGGAAAATCATGGGACAAGGGCATGAGGTATTTATTTTAATGGACAAGGGATACTCAATCAGGATGTAGGATGGTTGTTGCTAGTTCTCTATTGAAGGGTTTTCATGTTTCCCATGTGTTTGGTTGGTTAATGGAGCTTCAAATTGTTAATGGAATTGAGGCAATGACCAATGACTAATGATGCAAATATAATGAACCACAACAAAAAATTCAACTCGGTGGGATGAGTGAGATGCAATGGACTAAAATCATCCAACAAAAGGGAGTTTTAATGTAATGTCTCCATTCACAAAAACACACAATTTTTGGGGGGTATAACCTTCCTTAGATTGCTTACTCACAATATTATATTAATATTCAATGTTAATATGTGTCTCCATATTCTCATGATCATGACATGCATGTATCATCATCCATAATTGATTCATAGTGTGCTTGTAATTATAACAAAATGGAGGACATCGGAGTCATATGCCCCACAATTATTAACAACATGTCATTAGAATCAAATAGAGAGTCTCCCCTTTTTTAGTTTCTTCAATGACTTGTGTAGACTACCTAGTTAAGATAAATCATCTTGAAAGAATGGTGATTATAATGGTTGATAATTCTTTCTCCTCTGCCATCACCATGAACAACAAAAAAATTATTTCAATTCTTTATAGACTATGATGTCCTTACTTTCGATTTCTTCATATTTCCATTTTAAATGGTAGTCCTCCACTTACTCTACTATTGGGATTTTATATGGGGATATCAACTAAAAATATCAATTTGGATTCAAAATATTCACTTTTCCTTGTTACATTGCTTGCAATTTTACTTGTGAGAAAATTTTAAAGAATATCTACTTCAATAGGATGATTTTTAGGCTTTTCCCTATTTTATGGTTCTATAAAATTATTGTAGTTGGATTCCTCCTTGAACCATGTGCAGATCTTCAAGATCCATACCTAGTGGTAGAAACCTTTTAAGGGCATTGTTACCCCTCTTATATATTATGGATACTATTGATGTACTTCAAGACCCATACCTAGTGGTAGCAACCTTTTAAGGGAAATATTATCCCCTCTTAGATATTATGGATACTATTGATGTATCATGTTTAGTGCTTTGAGCTAGCATTCATGGCCATGGATTTCTCGAAGCTTCTTTTATAACTTGCAACATGAGTACTCTCATCCAACCATGTCTAGTACCTTGAGACCCTAAAAATCCCATAATGATTCACATATTAGCACTAAAAAATACACTTATAATCAGGAGGTCATGTATAATGTAGGAGGTCAATCATGGACTTGGATTCCTAAAAACTTCCTTTAGGGACTAAAACCTTAGTTTTTCTACCCTGACCATTTCTAGAAATATATTTCCTAAGGTTATTTTCATGCCCAAGTTATAAACCATCATAATGGAACCAATATCCTTACTTGTAGGTGAATAATAACCTTAGGAAATTATGCATGGTGGTTTTAGGTGTCATGTTTGGACCTAGATACCTAGTATATTTCTTAATGGATTGAGGCTTTGGTTTCATCTTTCAACCAATTTAAGGTATGTTAACCCCTAATTGTGCTTTCACAACTAGGTGATTAATGTCCATTGAGACTCCTTCATGCTAGATAGTGTATGTTGATCCATATATACACATTAATCAAATTACTTTCTAGATACATTAATAAAATTTAGGACTATTTTTTCTAGAAGATTCTTTTTCTAGGAAACTAAGACCATGGGAACACATGATCTTGATGTTCATACATTTATTCTTGTAAAAAAACAATTCAATTGAGACCTTTGTTTTTTTTAATCTTTTTTGGCAAGAAGCTAGTTTGATGTTCTTTCCTTCAAAATCGGTCTTTCTCACTTTTTTTCTTTCTCTGGAAAGATTACTTTCATTGATGCTTATATAATCAATAGTTTATATGCATGATAGGTACAAGTTCAATTCCATCATTTCAAGGAGGGAATTATGGTATGGTTCAAGGCCTCTATGATCAAAGAATGATGAGTCAAGGGAAATCTTGATTGGGTAGATGGTTATCCCAGTGTGGCATATAACAACTTGTTGGAAGGTTTCCATTTGCATCAAGTTATTAAAATTCCTTTTTCCAAACCTATAAAATTATTTTCCAAAACCCTGATTTGTACTTCTAGGTTTAATGAGATCAATCTTTCTTGGCTCACTAGAACCAAAAAAAACTTAGATCAATCTTTATTGTCTCACTGGAACCAAGAAAATTTAGATCAATATTTCTTGACTAATTATTTCTTTTAAATTTTTTTATTCTTCTTTAATATTTTCACATTGTCAATTAGGAATAGTTGTTAGCTTGAGTTATATTTGACACATTCATAATTGTAATTCCAATTCTTATATGCAAGGTATCTGTCTTAGTTTTGTATTGGAACTGACAAGAACATAGGTGAAAATCTAAATCCTTATTTACATACTATATGAGTTATTGTTATTGTGAAATGGTATCATATAATTTTCACCATCTATGTATCTTTATAACTATTGCATGCTAGAAACTTAACAATGGATATTTTCCCCTCTCCTACAAAGATACAGTAGAGGAAGTGGAGGCAATTCATTGCATCTTGTGAACTACCCAAATCCAAGCTATGCACATGATCATATGGCATTATTGGAAAGTAAGAGGAATTTTTCTATGTTCATTTGGTTTCAAAAATCAAATTTGATGTTTGTTTTGATAGGAAGGTAGGAAATTCCATTCACGAAAGAGTTTCAATTTTGCATTTTTATGGAGTTTAATTTATTAAGCTTATAGAAAAAATCATTCTTTGTATGGCTATATTTGTGTTTACATGATATAAAATTGGTATACTGGTAGGTTGTGGTGTGAAACACCTAAAATTATCATGTTTTCTAACCATTGCACTAACTATTGGACTATCAGTATTTTACATTATTTGGTACATTGATCTATTGACTAGGTTTCCTTTATGCATATTTCCTTACCCATTACAATTTCATTGGGTCTTCCACTATCAAACACTACAAATTGATCAATTGCCCTTGCAATCCAGGTGGGATCATTATTAGCATTATACTATTGTTTTATTTAGCATATTGTTGGCTTATACTAATATGTGTTAGGGATCTTGTTTGTTACAACTTGAAAATATGATATAAAGGGGGTAATAAAAATGAGTTGATAAAAATGGATACCTACAATATCTGGTGAAAATAAGGGTTTTTTTAACTGGAAAGGTATATTGGGAGGGGGGTTCAACAATACAATTTTAGGAGACATTTTGCAATATGAAGTGAAATTAGGGATACTCCTTAATATCCCACAAACGGTCATGATATGTAATAAGTTCACTAAGTGAACACTCCATGGAAGCTACAACCATGTAACAATGCATGGGAAACATGTGTTCAGTATTTGTGAGTGCACGAGGAGTCTCCTCAAATTGGGACCTTGTCCTCCTCAGATATGTTGGAGCCCCCACAAGGTCACTTGCTACATGTAGGGGGGTCTGTGCGTATATATCTAAGATACTTATTCTATGATTTCTCACAAGGGTTACTAAATCATTTATGTTAGGACATGGATCAACACATCCATGCTCATGTCCTTCTGAATCAAGTTCAGAACTCAAATATGAACCATGATCTAAAAGTAGTGGAATCATCATTACCGATGTCTGGTGTTGGAAGTGAAACAGAGGTCTTTGCAAGTGGCTCCAATGGTGTATGTAAGGGACTTTCTTCAAACTGGACACTTCACTCAGTAAATATCTTATGCATCGAGGGATCAATCAATCTATCACCCTTCACACCATCAGGATATCCCATAAATATGTATGTAGTTCTCTAAGGATATAATGATTTCCTGTTTTCAAAGGGTATGCAGGACCATGCATGTGATCCAAATATTTTGAAGTGGATGGATTTTGTCTTGTTATTACTCCATGCCTTAAAGGGAGTCTTGTCCTTGACAAATCTATGAGGCGATATTTTTTGAATGGAGTTAGTACAGTTAAGTGCCTCAGCACATAGCTTGGAAGGTAAAGACCTTAAATGCAACATGCAAGTGGCCATCTCTTTGAGGGATCTATTATTCTTCTCAACTACTATGTTATGTTACGGAGTGTATGACACTGTATGTTGTAGTTGTATACCATCCTCTAAAAAAAATTTCGAACATTCTTGTTCACATATCCCCCCCCCATTATTTTTGCAAAGTATTTTGATCTTTCTCCTAGACTAATTCTCTACAAGTGCTTTGAAGTCTTTGAGATGCTCAAAAACTTCAAACTTCTTCCTGAGAAAATACACCAAAGTGTATCATGAGAAATCATCAATAAATGTAAACACCTACCTCACCTTACTATTGGATGGATGAGGAAGGGATCCCATCAAATCATTGTGGATGAGCTCCAAAGGAGAGGAGGCTCTCCATGCCTTCCCTTTTTCAAACTTCTCTTGAGGATGTTTACCAAGAACGCATCCTTGACAAACTCCTTCGGAAAAGTGTATCTCGGGAAAGCTAGTGAACATTCCCTACTTTTACAATTGTTGTATGTATTTGAAATTTAGATGACCAAACCTCTTGTGACAGAGTCTACTATCATCATTAACATGAGTCAGTAGTAAGTAGAATCAGATTTAGCAATAAACCTATTGATTGTTTAAAAATGAGACTGATGATTTTCTCACCAACAGCAATCTTGCAATTATCATGCATGTCATATATGGTTGCAAAATCAAATGTATTTTCTTGTGCTTGAATGCATTATTGGATATTAAATAGAGAGTATATTCATAGAGAGTTTTGGAATATGCAAGTTGTTCTCAAAAATTTCATGTTGAAGTTATACTCTCCTGTAACATCCCTAATATGTCAATAAGAAAATTAACAAGTCAAAAACATCTTATACCTACTTGCAAAGGCTCCTCTAAGTTCAGATTTTGCTTATCAAAAATATATATGTACCCTTCTGATTTTTTTCTTGACACACGCATTTATATAACTCCATTATCCATGGCATAGTTTTATGCATTAACACTTTTCTAATAGTCCTTTAGATTTTAGTCATCAAATGAAGGCCTTACCTGGTAATTATAACGTAGGACTCCTCCAGTTGGCACTACAATCCTAACCTTAATATTAATATAAATGGTGTGATCAAAACATCATACAATAATGCGTAAATATTTTTGGTGTCAGTAGAGGACTACTTATTTTATACATACTCAAATTCCACATTTCAACATATAATCCCTTGCGACTAGCATATGGACTTCTTAATTGATTTAATTCATTATTTCAAAAGTTAAACTTTAGCCATAAAGGATCCACCCTCAAAATACCGAGTTATAGAATTATCCTTCTTTTAAGCAAACATGTCCTATTTGAAAGACTACTCATTATTTTATTTATGACTAGTGAATCAAAGAGGTACACTTTCATTCAAATCCATAGCCTACCTCTATAATCGTCTTTATACTCAAGGCTTGCATGGCCTTACATCTCAGTAAGTCTTAAATTCCTAGATAAGCAATAGGATTGTAACAAACCCATATACCCTTCATGGCATTATCCATGAAAAAGAAAAATGGACAGTCCAACTGTTACTTTCAGGACTGTCAATGGATTCATATCAGATAGCAAGACACCTTACGACATTATTTATTAATTCGTTAGTGAAATTCAAACCTTAATTGTATCCATGTAGTTCTACCTCAAGAATCGGCCTGTTCACTGTTTTCTCACTTAACATTATATGTATCTTAATATCTAGCAAAACTCAATCTCACATAAACGCAAATCGAACAAAACAAAGATACATCAAATATGCCAGTAAGAGAGAGAGATACGCCAATATTTGTGGTTTGCCCAATCCATGGGCTACGATCAAAATAAAAATATATGCTAGGTTGGGTCTTCAAACAAATTTTAGTCCACAATAGATGCAACATAAGATCTAACATATTAGGTGCACACAATTTGATGCATAAGTCGCAACATAAGACATAACATTTCATGCGCACAAAAGATAAGCGTGGAAGACATAAGATTCAGCATAAGATGTAACACATTAGGCGCACATAAATCTGATAACAAGACCACATAAGATGCAACATGAAAGACATAGATATACGTGGTTCACCCCACCCAAGGGTTACGTCCACCAAAGTTTAGTCATCTTTTTATTAACACAAATTCGACATAAGAAGGTATACAACACACATCATATCTGCTGTGTTATTCTTTTTCTTTTCCCGGTTTCTCATATGCTCAGAGAGAGAACCTTTACATCAGGTTTTAGTATAATATTTTAACATTAATCTCCTAAATTACATCAATTGCCATCAATAACAATGGTATTTTTAGAAGCCATTACGAATTTTTCTCTCAAAGAGTCCATTCCTTTTTCTTAAAGATAATTTCTTATTCACTAAGACAATTATTACTACCAGACTGTCAGGAAGGAAAATATCATATTTTCAAGAGGTTATTTCTAGACTAAGCCCTCCAACCATTGTAAGAAAATAGTTGAGGCTATTACCAAGTGCATACTAAGCAAAAACCTGCAGCACTGGAAAACATGGAAGTCACTGCTCAAATAAAATCGCATTCATAGAGCTTTCCCCGTAGACCACAAATACGATACCCTATCAGTATACTAAAGGCATATGCTTATAATGACTCAAAAATATGCCTAATGCAGATCTGAATCCGTTTGCAGCATTTGGATCAGGGAATCATATATTAAAAATAGAGGTCATGATGAATGGAAAGGGTCAAACTATCTATCCATCAGAGCATTACTATTCATAAGTCAATCCTACAAGAAGTATCTAAAGCAAGGCAACAGATTTGATCTAAACAAAATTGGAAAATATTCGAATGTTATATCGACTCCAATTCCATACGCAAGAAGTTCAATTTTACCCTTGCAACTCAGATCACATACAACCGTGTTGGTATTTTCCATACTCACACCAATCAAAATAGCAGCCTTTCGTAAATAAAAGACCTTCAGTAATTAAAAAAAACCACACAGCCTTCAGTAAATAAAATGGCTGATCAAAATAGCAGCCTTGAGTAAATAAAAGAACCACGCAGCCTTCAGTAAATGAAATGGCCGATCAAAATAGCAGCCTTCATTAAATAAAAACCATTCAGTAAATAAAAAGAACCACACATCCTTCAACAGCCTTCATTAAATAAAATGGTTGAAAAACATTACATATCGGTTTTCTAAAGAAAACAATATAGCACGTTCTATACAACAAGATGGAGTTTCATACAACGTTGTTACACTAAGGATGGAGTTTCATATCCATAAAAAAATGCTAACAAACCACTCAGGCTGAAAAACATTACATATCAAATTTTCTAAAAAACAATACAGCGCATTCTATATAAAAGGATGGAGTTTCATACAATGCTGCTACACTAAGGATGGAGTTTCATATCCATAAAAAATGCTAACAGGCCACGTAGGATGAAAACATTAAATATCGATTTTTTGAAAAAACAATACAGTGCGTTCTATACAAAAAGATGGATTTTCATACAACGCTGCTAAAATAAGGATGGAGTTTCATATCCATAAAAAATGCTAACAGACCACGCAGGCTAAAAAACATTACATATTGGTGTTTTCAAAAAAACAATACAGCGTGTTCTATGCAAAAGGATGGAGTTTCATACAATGCTGTTACACTAAGGGTGGAGTTTTATATCCATAAAAAAAATGCAAACAGACCATGCAGGCTGAAAATCCCCCCCTTTTCAATGAAATCCCAACATAGTTATAAGATCTGAACGGTCCCATGCCATTCCGGAATAAAATAAAATAAAATAAACGTCGTAAAGAAAATCTCCACCAAGGAGATAGAAGTATGAAATCAAAATGTTTTTCGCGATCTCATACCATTCCAGAATAAAATAAAATATAATGCCATAAGGTAACTCTCCAGCCAGGAAATCAAAACGCAGTGCCCCAAATCAAACACCTCTGTGTTAGCGCATACTTGGAATGCTTAAGTCTACTACAAAGAGTGAGTTGGGTCTACAATTTTCCCCACTCCTCTCTAAAAATGCCGATCTCGTCCAAAAATCGCAGAGATCCATTCTCTATCAGCAATAGCGCATATCCAATCTCTTAGAGATGTAGAGAGATCTCCTCCAAAAAACGCAGAGCTCCCCTCGTATGGGGAGAGTGGATCCCCCCTTCTTTCCCCCACTTGTTGAGCTCACCTCACAATTAAATAATACAAAAAAAGGATATTCCTCCACGAGGAAATGAACTAAATGCTTTCCTCTAATTGCTCTTCCTCACGAAGGAAAGAAATTGAATACTTTCATTTTTTCTCTTCCCCATGACAAAAAGAAATAAATACTTTCCTCTACTCGCTCTTCCCACGAAGGAAAAGGTAATTACCTTTCTTTATTCATTCTTTTCCATGAAGGAAAGAAAATAATTACTTTGTTTTATTCGCTCTTTCCCATGAAGGAAAGAGATATTCTTCAATCCCTCATTTTATCCATGATATACAAATACAGACAAAAATTAGGCTTTTAGCATTCTTCATTATATTCAATAAAATAACTTTTCTTAGGTATTGTTTTAGCCTTCTTGAATCCCCGTGACCACTAGTCCGTAGGTATTGATTTTTCTATAACTCGCTTGGTCGCTAATATATCTCAACATATATATTAGTCAAGGGTAACTTGTATATCATTATCTAAATTAATCTAGGTATGCTGATATAGTTATCCAGGTATGGCTTTTTAACAAATTAATCCCTAGAGTGTTCCTCCTTTATGTCGCAATTTAAAGTAACCTACTTTAAAATTTTAAATTAACCAGGCTATTATTTCGTAGTTGGAATTGTTGTGTCTTAGCTGGGGTAATTATGGTGAAAACGGACCTTGAACCTTACCCCTAGCACTACCATAACTAAGATGGTATTTACGACTACGACATCTAAATATCTCCCAAAACATTTCTCTTTTAGCCCCAGTGGGTTTAGCCACCCATCATTAAGTTGCCTCAGAGTTTTAAGTCTCCTAAGTTTACCCCTTAGATAATTTTACTCGTATAGGTTTCCTGGTCTTGTTTCTGGTGGGGCCTTGGCCTTGGGCTCCTCACCATAACAATTACAATAAACATTTTCACGATTTACAAAGTATTTAGGAAATGGAAAGTGGGATATTACTTTCTTTATGCGTGTAAGTATTTTAATGTCATTCTGACCATCGTTTGACCACTAAGCAATCCACCATTATTACGGTAGCTAGTTTTCTCGCCGTTGTATTGTAACCAATTGTAAGTAAACTAGGTTAAATTTCACTATATCCCTAAGGCATTTTTAACCACTAGCCTCTCTCTCTAGTGGATTCGGTTATGTGTCGAAGGGTGGGTCACGGCCTTAAGTCCCCTAAGTCTGCCACTATTGGGAGTTTCACTTATACAAATGATAACGTATTTCTGGTGGGGCCTTGGCCTTGAGCTCCTCACCAAAGATACGTACAATATACAGTTCATAATTATCAAAATTTTAGGGCATACAAGAGGTATGTTACATCTCCCTTTCCCAATGACCTCTACTGGAGTATCAGCACCCTGAAATGAGGATGTGAGGAACCGTGCATGCAACAACAAAAGACAAAACATTTTTGTGGATGTCATATGATAGGATGCACTTGAATCCATGATCCATGCATCAAGAGAAGAATAAATATAAACTAAAGCATGAGAATTACCTCTTTTGTCTTGCAGTTGATCTACCATTTTCTTATTGGCATTCTCGACAATGTGGTCCCCAAGATTGTTCTCTTAATGCGCCTTAGCCATGAGATATATTGTCTTCTTATGGAATGATTATTCAAGATGATAGTCGTGGTTGTAGTCACTGGATTTTGACTTCCCTTTCTTTCTCTTTCCACCATTGGAGCTGGACGAATTATCAAGGGGTTTGGAATTTCCTTCCTTCTTTTGTTCAAAATGCACCTTACCCTTTCCTTTCTGTTTGGACTTTGAAATAAATGTGTTGTGGCTCTCATGCATAGCAAGTGCATGTGCATTGGAACCCTTGAATTTCCCCATTTTGATTATCTTATCTTGCTCATGCATTAGAGATTCAATAAACTTATCCAATGTTGGCATTTTCCATGCTACTCCTGAAATGAATCCCACTGTATGGAATGTTGAAACAAGTAAAATATACTATGGACCAAGTTTTTCCAAAATAGAAAGGATCAATTGACTATGTTGATTTGATTTTTCAATACCACAATTCCACATCCCTTTATATGAAGTCGAAGAGACTTGAACTTCGTAAACAAGTATTGGATGTCTTCAAAGATTCTCAAATGCAAGGAATTCAACTCTACCTTGATCATGTAGCTTCTCAATTTGCCCTTCTTTCCAAAGACATATTCCAACTTTGTCCAAATATAATTTGGATTGGTACAAGATTCAATGTGAAGCAATAGCTATAGGGATATTGACATGCAAATAAGGTTGTAGGCCTCATCCATGCATTTGAAATACTTTTTTTTCTTAATAGTGGATGTTGTCTCAACTTATATAGCCACTGGTATTCGGTACAAGCTCTTGCATCTAAGCTAATGCAAAAGTTTTAGCTTCCACTCATAATTATTATGTAGTTGTCACATCCCCACCTGTCTACTTGGTGGATAGGACGTGACCATGACATAGCTGCTATATAATGCAAGAAAAGTAAGCCCCATGAACACAATATAAAATGCAATGAAATAAAATACATATGCATATGTCTAATTCATTAAACAATGGAAGAAATTCGTTCATTCACAGCATTTAACAGGTTCATCTGAGTTATAAAACAAAACACAGTTGCTGCAAGGATTTAAACACAAGAGATACTTATCTGAGTAGAAGCTTGTCCCGCAACCAGCTATGTCGCTGCAACGTTCCACCCAACCATAGGCCAGTGTGCTCATCAATATATTAGTATCATTTCCACCCCCGATCTGGGCATGATTCGCATAAGGAATAAGGGAACACTGGCCGGCTCACAGGTAGCCAAGGATACTCAAAACTCATCCAAACCAACATAGTTGGGTTTATCATGCTATGAAGGAGTTGGAAAGGCTGACTACTAAGCTAGTGAGCTTAATTAGAGCCATGTACATTTGCACCAGATCTAGCCTAACTTCTAAAACATACACAATCCCAACACAAGAAAGCATCCCCTTCTCTGCTACGTAATCCCTCAGGCCATGCCTTCCCTTCCAGTGCTATTCAGGGTGTGCAAGGAAGAAATCTAGCCCTCTAGATCTGTCTGTGAGGTTTCTTCTTCCACTAGGTTTATCAAGCTAGCTTAGACCCCATTTCCACTCCAAATATATCTCAAATCCATATAGGAGAGGCATACACAACAAGTTACACAATTCTGGGTCAAGGAAAATAGTTGGGAAACAAAAACAAATCGTCAAGAAGGGTGATAACAACCCTTTACAGCAATTCGATCCCCAGGGACGTTTCAGCCCTAACGTGGCCAAAATGGACTCAACAACACCCAGAAGAGCAAATTTAATTTCCCATGGACTTTTTGGCCCTAACATGGCCAAAATGGACTCAACACCCTCAAAAAATTGTGGGTCTCTTCTCCCACTCCCTGGCCTCACCAAAAAAAGGCAAGTCTATATGCAACTAGCCCTATCCTTTCAAGCACTTCAAACAACCCACAATATCTAGGTGATATCTTGGCACAACTTCCAAGCTTCAAGGAACTCTTCCTTGCCCTCACTCTGAGGTAAACATGATCCCCAACACTAAATTCTTTGTTCACCCTATGCTTATCTCCATATCTCTTCTGTCTGTCCTAGGATACTTTCAGATTCTGCCTGATCTTTAGAACCTCTTGCTTCATTTCTTTGAGCAATTCTGGCCCAAGCATAACCTTGTTCACTGGATTATCCCAGGTCACTCGTGTCTTAAACCCCCTACCATACAAAGCTTCATATGGAATCATCCCCAAGGATGCTTGTTGTCCATTGTTATAACAAAACTCTACCAAGTGTAAGTAATCTTTCCACTTGGTTGGTTTCTCCACCACATACATGTGAAGCATGTCTTCAAGCAGCTAATTCACTTTCTCTATCTTCCCATCAGTCTGAGGATGCTAGGTAGTGCTGAAGTTCAACTTCATAACCAAATCTACAAACAAACCCTTCCAAAAATTGGAAGTGAACTTGACACCTCAGTCAGAGACTATTTCCTTAGGCAATCCATGCAATTTGAAAATCTCCTTTGTGAAGATCTTTGCAATGTCATTAGTCTTATGCGTAGAATTAACCGATATGAAATGTGTTTCCATTGTCAACTTTTCCACCACAACCATGATGGAATCACATTTTCTCCAAGTCATTGGCAATCCTGTAATAAAATCCATGGAAATAACTTCCCATTTCCATTATGGAACCGACAAAGGTTGCAACAAACCTGCAGGGTGTCGATGCTCAACCTTTACCTGCTGACATTTCATGCACCTTGAAATGTACTTAGCCATGTCCTTTTTCATTCCTGGCCAAAAATACTACTTTCTAGCTGTAGCAACTGTCTTCTGATATCCTGGATGGCCAGAATATGGATCTTAATGGATCTTATCCATAACCATTCTCCTCAAATATGCTACATTTGGAATATAGACTCTATTATTATAAGTAAGAAGTCCATCTTCTTCCAATTTATATGCCTCATACCTCTTCTCAAGACTTTTCTACTGTAATTTATCTTTTACCTTCTCATACAATTCATCTCCAGTAGTATGATTAACAATTTGTTGTCTCAAAGCTGATTGGAAAATACTAAGAGATGCCACATGCATTCCCTGCACCTTCCTGCTAAGTGCATCAGCTACCTTATTCTCCTTTCCTTTTATGTGCTTGATTTTGAAATCAAACTCACATAAAAAATCCAGCCATCTAGCTTTCCTAGAATTTAGAGTAGGCTGATCAAACAAGTACTTCAAACCATGGTTTGTCCTTAGCTCAAATATTATACCCATCAAGTAATGCCTCACATCTTGAGAGCATGTACTATGGCTTCAAGTTCGAGATCATGATTGTCATATTTCTTCTCATGCTCCTTCAACTTTCTTGACTCATAACATATTACGTTGTTGTCTTGCATAAGGATTCCTCCAAGCCCTTGCTTGCATGCATCAGTACACACCACAAAGTCTTTTTCTAGGCCTACAATCTTCAATACTTGTGCACTTGTGAGAATATTCTTCAACTGCTGGAAGCTTTCTTCACACCTCGGTGTCCATTCAAACTTTATTCCCTTCTTTTGCAAAGAAGTGATTGGATGTGCAACCTTGGAGAATACTTCAATCAATCTCCTACAGTATCCTGCAAGTCCCATAAAAGATCATACATCTGTCACATTTCTTAGAGTAGGCCGATTCAAAATGGCTTCAATCTTCTCTAGGTCTACAGATATGCCCTCATCTAAGATAATGTGACCCAAATAATGAATCCTATCTCTATAAAAGTCACACTTACTCAACTTTGCATACAACTAATGCTCCCTGAGAAATTATGATGTCAATCTCATATGCTCTTCATGCTCTTCCTCGTTCTTAGAATAGATAAGAATGTCATCAAGGAAAAAAATAATAAACTTGTCCAAATACCTACTGAAGACACTATCCATAAGGCACATAAATGTAGCTGGTGCATTTGTGAGACCAAATAGTACCACTATAAACTCATAATGTCCATGCCTTGTCCTTAAGACTGTCTTATGAATGTCTTCATCCTTGATTCTTACTTTATGGTAACCAGACCTCAAGTCAATCTTGGAAAATACCTTTGCTCCTCTCATTTGATCAAAGAGGTCATAAATCCTAGGAAAAGGATATATGTTCTTCATGGTGACTTTGTTCAATTGTCTGTAATCAATACACAACCTGAGTGTACCATCTTTTTTTTCACAAACAGAACTGGTGCTCCCCAAGGAGAAACACTTGGCCAGATATACTTCTTCTCCAACAATTCTTGCAGTTGCATATTCAACTCTAGCATTTTTGGTGTACTCATTCTGTAGGGTGTCTTGGACACTGGTGTTGCTCCTGGCACAAATTCAATTGTGAAATCAATGTCTCTCTTTGGAGGAAGCCCTGGAATCTCATCCAGAAACACATCCCTGAATTCCTGCAACCCATGAAATTCCTCCAATGTAGGAGTTTCATTTTCTGTTTCCTCCAAACTATGAGCTGCATACAACTGAAAACCTTTCCTACATAACTTCTTGAACTACATTGCTAAAATCTACCTCACAGAAATCACCTTTGGAATGCCTCTTACAACACTTGGGTTCCCTTCTTCATCCATGCATCCAAAAGTCTTATTATAACTATTATGGAGAAAATTTCCTATGGCTTGGGGTACCACAACAGATAGAGTAACCACAGAAATCAATCCCTTCCCAATATGCAAGAGAAATAAACATCTAACACTAAAGGATCTCGAAACATACCTTATTCCGGATGGTTGATGTAGATCCTCATTGAGCTTTTCCAATCTCTCTTGTCTTAGCAATTTTCTCTCTCAACAATAANATGGTGTTAGACCTACTCTAGCATATATAATCAATAACATATAAGCATTTAAAAGCATCCATGGATTCAATATTCATTTAAATACACATTATTGGACAAGAATGGGTTTAAAAGTCGCATATAGAAAATAATGCATGTTTTTAGGGATGATCTTGGAAACATAAAAGGTACAAAAATGGTCCATGGGGTCCAAAGAGTATGCAAAGGGATAGGGAAGGCCATAAATGTGTGATCCACCATGTGTGGTAAAATCAGTTGTAACGGATGCCCCCTAATGTGTGAGGTCAGAGGGGTGACACGATGGCTGAAATACATTATAAGTTCATCCCAAAAGTGGAGTGATAAAGAACCAAGTGGAAGAAGCAGCCATCCAAGAATATAATACAATAATCAAACTTTGCACATGACTGCAAGTACATATAGTAGTCCCAGATACATAAGAGTATAATGGCCATGAATAGGCATGATACAAAATATGACATGTGTTGTCATCGCCACGTACAATATAGATAGATCAAAATCTTCATGATGAAGATATATAAAGGATCATGATCTCCATGAAAGCTGAAGATATACAATGGATCAAGATCTCCATAATAGTTGAAGATATCTAACATACACTAGAATCAATTCACGAGAGCTAAAATCTCATGAACACTGGCACGATCAAGGAGGTATCATATATGAAATGCCACCAATCTGGAAGGTCTTCTACACAATCCACTACGAATATATGTCCTACTATCTGAATAGAGGTGTCGAGGCTGAACATAGTAGTCCATCGTCTAATTACCAGTCATTGATGTATAACGTTAACAAACGCGATATCACCCACCGATAATGAAAATGGGAATCAAGGTACTAGAGTGCAAACTAACAATTGTGAATAAATGTGTTGAGGTCGAACACTTGAAAGAATCCATCGATTAGGGAACATTGATGTATTCCCAAAACTGTCGATGGTGAGAGAACCTGCCACTGATGACTGCAAGTCTCAAGGCACTCAAAATGACTCTAGACTCCTATCCCAGAATAAATGATTTGAATTCGATGGGATGAAATCCACTGGAAGGAGGGCATTAAGGCATTCCCCCATCATCCAACACGAGGTAATCAACAAAGCTATATAATGTGGAACCACTCAATCATAATCTGCATGAACTAGTACCAGTATCGGGAATGGTCGACATGCAAAGTCAAGAGAACTGAGGAATGGCCGACTCAAGTTTCAAATTCCTTTGAACAATAGCATAAAGGCGAATGGTGTCTAAATGTAGGAAGCATAGACTCAATATACAAAATTGGGACATCTCTGCAACATAGGAGGCATCGACAGAGGCTCCATAGGGACTGGAAGCTTAACCAATCAGTGGAGATAAACTCAGAGAAATGAGTACAGCTCCTAAAGTCAAACTATTAACCCAACCAACGGATGTGATATACAGTTCTCTATTCGAAGGAGATATGACTCAACTGCTGCCAAAGATAACATATTTTCCTATCCGGTTTTTTGGTTTTTTTTATTTTTTAATTTTTTGACTTTTTCAAACATTTTGAAAAGCTTGAAAAAGAATAAAAGTAATTTATAGTTACAGACTAGGAGGAAATGAGTGTCCAGGCACAAACAAACTAGTTCCAAGCAGTGGAACATACCTATGCTCAATGCAAGGAAACATGTGTAGGATAACGACACTCAAGGGAAGGTCCCCTCCTAGTAAAAAATGGGGAATCAAGCTGCAAAAGATATATAAAATGGCTCTACATGGCTAGACATGAGACAAGCTCAGGCTATATGGCTGATAATAAAAGTCAGGGAAGTCGGCATAAGGCTCAATAAGGCAAGAAAAACTCATGATAATGCAATTACAACTCGACATAAGGGAGTCCTGGGGAAAAGGCCAGCAAAAAGATCAAGAAGAGTATGAGGCTCTTGCGCAAAGTCATGTTGATACTATATAAAGGACTCCCACATTCTAAAGAAAACATTTCAGCATGGGCACCAAATGCTAAACAATAGCTAACTAGGGTACCCATGTATGGTCAAGCTCTACCATTCACATCATCTCACTTCTAAACACAACAAGAAGGTTCCGTGACAAGATAGAATGGATTCGTACCTAAGTTTATAATGAAACGGTCATAAGTTCATGCAAAGTGCAAATGGATGTGGAACCTAACCTATATGTCAGTTTAGACATAATACCTAAAATCGGCACGAACAGGTCAAAACCACAGTCAAATTGTGCTCAAAACGGACTCCTACATGATCAAATTAGTCCGAAATGGTCAGAAACGGTCCAAAACTATAAAAAGTGGGTAAAAATTTCAAAAATTTCAAAAAAATTCTATAAATAGTAAAAAAATTAAAAATTCCATATCATTTGAAATTTTTACCCATTTGAGCTCAAAACTTCCAACGCGAATTCCGAGAGCATCATCTGGTGAAATTCAACACTGTTTGTTCCAGGTAACTCCTCATGTCCTCCTCTTCCCATTTCATGCAAATTTTTCAAGTTTCCATGGTTAATTTCATTTTCTAGGCCAATCTAAAGTATGCATTTCGGTCCATGCAGATATCGAAGTTTTTTCCGCGTATAGGGCTGGCCATACGTGGAAAAACCGCCCAAAACCACGTACATACGTGGTTGTTTTGCAAACAGTCGCGTATGCGGCCGCAAATGAGGATTTCTAAGGCAAATAACAACCAAAAATCATGTTTTCTGTGCAGGATGGTTCTAGAATGGAGGGAGAGGGAACATGGTGATGTAGAAGAGGCTGTACAAGGTGACTTAATGGCCCAACAAGCTCTATGTGCATGCATTTTATATAAGTTTTGATGTCTTGGTAGCCTGAGGGCCAAACCAAGACTCCTGCAGATGCTAGTGGATTACTGGGATGCAGACTCTGAGTCTTTCCACATTGACATGATTTCACTCAGTATAGAGATTGAGGACATATACTTTATCACTAGATTATCCTGATGAGGAGAGGTGGTAAATCTCTGATCTCACTGGCCAGGAGGTGGCTTGACTATTGATGATTACATTGCGGTGTATTGCTTTCTGGAAATGAAAAAGGTTGGGAGTCAAATCCTGACAAACACGATCTAGGTGCTGGGACTGAAGGCCATACTATTGGCACTCGGCAAGATAGTCGAACTAGCTTCACTCCAGCAAGCCTCGCAGCCATTGATGTTCTATGTGGTGGAGTGTATGAAACCCACAGTGTATGACTAAAGCGATGCGTTGTTGAGTAACATGAAACAATAGCTCAGTGACTGCAAGATGGGTAGGGTGAGAAACTTTAGTTTCGGCAGCATACTGAGCACGTTCTTCTTTGAGCGTGTACTGGGGCTAAGCCCTAGAGAGGACATTCCTCCACACGGAGTTCAAGATCTGGCCCAACGACATTGGGAAAATGTTATGTGTAGACTAGGAGGAGGTATGGTGGCTAACCCCTACCCAGCGGACTTGTTTCCATGGTGGCGAAGGCACATCATTTCCATCGATGACTACCCCTATGCAGGGACATATTTTCGGGGAGATCCAGACATGCCCTTATAGAAAATAGGGGCATGGGTTTATACACGAGAATGGGTTTAAAAGCTGCATATAGAAAATAATGCATGTTTTTAGGGATGATCTTGGAAACATAAAAGGTACGAAAATGGTCCACGGGGTCCAAAGAATCTGCGGAGGGACAGGGAAGGCCATAAATGTGTGATCCACCATGTGTGGTAAAATCAGCTGTAACAAATGCCCCCTAATGTGTGAGGTCAGAGGGGTGATACGATGGCCGAAATACATTATAAGTTCATCCCATAAGTGGAGTGATGAAGAACCAGGTGGAAGAACCAGCCATCCAACAATATAATACAACAATTAAACTCTACACATGACTGCAAGTACATATAGCAGTCCCAGATACATAAGAGTACAATGGCCATGAATAGGCATGATACAAAATATGACATGTGTGGTCATCGCCACGTACAATATAGATAGATTGAAATCTCCATGATGAAGATATACAAAGGATCATGATCTCCATGAAAGCTGAAGATATACAATGGATCAAGATCTCCATAATGGCTTAAGATATCTGACATACACTGGAATCAAGTCACGAGAGCTAAAATCTCATGAACACTGGCACAATCAAGGAGGTAGCATATATAATAATGCCACCAATCTGGAAGGTCTTCTATGCAATCCGCTATGAGTACATGTCCTCCTATGTGAATAGAGGTGTCGAGGTCGAACATAGTAGTCCATCGTCTGATTACCGGTCATTGATGTATACCGTTAACAGACGCGAGATCACCCACCAATAATGAAAATGGGAATCAAGGTACTGGAGTGCAAACTAACAAGTGTGAATAAATGTGTTGAGGTTGAACACTTGAAAGAATCCATCGATCAGGGAACATTGATGCATTCCCAAAACTATCGATGGCAAGAGAACCTGCCACTGATGACTGCAAGTCTCAAGGCACTCAAAATGACTCTAGACTCCTATCCCAGAATAAATGATCTGAAGTCGATGGGATGAAATACACTGGAAGGAGGGCATTAAGGAATCCCCCATCATCCAACACAAGGTACTCAGCAAAGCTATATAATGTGGAAGGACTCGATCATAATGTGCACGAACCAGTACCAGTATCGAGAGTGGCCGACATGCAAAGTCAAGAGAACTAAGGAATGGCCAACTCAAGTTTCAAATTCCTTTGAACAAGAGCATAAAGGCGAATGGTGACTGAATGTAGGAAGCATAGACTCAATATACAAAATTGGACATCTCTGCGACACAGGAGACATCGAGAGAGGCTCCATAGGGACTGGAAGCTTAACCAATCAATGGAGATAAACTCAGAGAAATGAGTACGGATCCTAAATTCAAACTATTAACCCAACCAACAGATGTGATATATAGTTCTCTGTTCGAAGGAGACATGACTCAACTGCTGCCAAAGATAACATATTTTTCTGTTCGGCTTTTTTATTTTTTTATTTTTTGACTTTTTCAAATATTTTGAAAAGCTTGAAAAAGAATCAAAGTACTTTATAGTTACATACTAGGAGGAAACGAGTGTCCAGGGGCAAACAAACTAGTTCCAAGCAGTGGAACATACCTATGCTCAATGCAAGGAAACATGTGTAAGATAACGACACATAGGGGAAGGTCCCCTCCTAGTAAAAAATGGGGAATCAAGCTACAAAAGATATATAAAATGGCTCTATGTGGCTAGAAATGAGACAAGCTTGGGCTATATGGTTGATAATCAAAGTCAGGGAAGCCGGCATAAGGCTCAATAAGGAAAGAAAAACTCATGATAATGCAATTACAACTCAACATAAGGGAGTCCTAGGGAAAAGGCCAGCAAAAAGATCAAGAGGAGTATGAGGCTCTTGTGCAAAGTCATGGCGATACTATACAAAGGACTCCCACACCCTAAAGGAAAAATGTCATCATGGGCACCAAATGCAAAACAGGAGATAACTAGGGTACCCATGTATGGTCAAGCTCTACCATTCACATCATGTCACTTTTAAATGCAACAAGAAGGTTTCGTGAAAAGATAGAATGGATTCACACCTAAGTTTATAATGAAACAGTCATAAGGTCATGCAAAGTTCAAACAGATGTGAAACCTAACCTATATGCCAGTTTAGACATAATACCTGAAATCAGCATGAACAGGTCAAAACCATGGTCAAACTATGCTCAAAACGGACTCCTACATCATCAAATTAGTGCAAAATGGTCCAAATGGTCAGACTCGGTCCAAAACAATAAAAAGTGGGTAAAATTTTTCAAAAATTTCAAAAAATTTGTATAAATAGTAAATTAAAAATTCCATATCATTTGAAATTTTTACCCATTTGAGCTCAAAACTTCCAACACGAATTCCGGGAGCATCGTCCAGCGAAATTCGACACCGTTTGTTCCAGGTAACTCCTCATGTACTCCTCTTCCCATTTCATGCAAATTTTTTAAGTTTCCATGGTCAATTTTATTTTCTAAGCCAATCTAAAGTATGTGTTTTGGTCCACGCAGATATCAGGGTTTTTTCCACGTATAGGGCTGGCCATACACGGAAAAACTGCCCAAAACCGCGTACATACATGGTTGTTTTGTAAACAGTCACGTATGCAGCCGTAAATGAGGATTTCTAAGGCAAATAATAACCAAAAATCATGTTTTCTGTGTAGGATGGTTCTATAATGGAGGGAGAGGGAACATGGTGATGTAGAAGAGGTTGTACAAGGTAACTTAATATCCCAACAGGCTCTACATGCATGCGATTTGTATAAGTTTTGATGTATTGGCAGCCTGAGGGCCAAACCAAGGCTCCTGCAAATGCTAGTGGATTACTGGGATGCAGACTCTGAGTCTTTTCACATTGATGGGATGTCGCTCAATATAGAGATTGAGGACATATACTTTATCACTGGATTATCCTGATGAGGAGAGGTGGTAAATCTCCGATCTCGCAGGCCTGGAGGTGGCTTGACTATTGATGAGTACATTATGATGTATTACTTTCTAGACATGGAAAAGTTTGGGAGTCAAATCCCGACAAACACAATCTAGGCGTTGGGACTGAAGGCCATACTATTGGCACTCGGCAAGATAGCCGGACTAGATTCACTCCACCAGGCCTTGTGGCCATTGATGTTCTATGTGGTAGAGTGTATGAGACCCACAGTGTACGACTAGAGCGATGCACTATTGAGTAACATGAAACAATAGATCAGTGACTGCAAGATGGGCAGGGTGAGAAACTTCAGTTTCGGTAGCATACTGAGCACGTTCTTCTTTGAGCATGTACCGGGGCTAAGCCCTAGAGTGGACATTCCTCCACACGGAGTTCGAGATCCGGCCCAACGACGTTGGTAAAATGTTATGCGCAGACTAGGAGGAGGTATGGTGGCTAACCCCTACCCAACAGACTTCTTTCCATGGTGACGGAGGCAGATCATTGCCATCAATGACTACCCCTATGCAAGGATATATTTCCAGGGAGATTCGGACATGCCCCTACCACCAGGAACGGCACATGGCGACATAGGGAACGAATCCAAAACCCTCTTTTTAAGTTTTTTGAATTATTAAATTTTCTTGATATATTGACTCAAAAGACATGTTTTGGTGTGACGACACATAGTGAAAATCTATCATGTGTATGCAGATGTTGGACCATAGTGACCGGATGGTTTCCCTCGTCATAGACGGAGGGGAAGAGGAGACGACATCATGGGTGTGAATGGAAAGCAGATGCTCCAAACCATCCACACAAACTTTGTACGCTTGACACACAGGGTACCCATGGTGCAAGTCGAGGACTTGCCTAAGGCCATGCAGCGCCATGTGGTTGGTGTACCATGGGCATGGGTTTGATTATTTCAATGGCTAGCTAGAGCCATGATGTGCTACCACGATCAGAACCCCCCTCCTCCTCCTCAAGCTTAGAGACCTGACAGTATTTTTTTTGTACTACCATGTATTATATTTTAGTGGCTGGAAGCCCCAATTTTGTATTATGACACTTATGTATTATGATGTCACAATTTGGATGTTTAATGAAAAACTTTTATGATGATCTATTTTATTTATTTACATGTGTGTAAAAATGTATGTTTGTGATATGCTTATGGTCTATGAAACAAATGCCAATCTAACACATAGTTAGCATATGAGTCAGCAATTTGATTAAAAATTCTTGAAATATGTATGTATGCTATATTCTCAAATTGTCATTCTAGCAATCTCACACGTAAGAATATTCATAATAATATTGGATCCCTAATACGATACGAGCCATTAAGCTGTGAAACCAATAACTGCAAATCAAGACGTACCTCAAGAGAGAGAACACCATGTGAAATGGCATCCCGCAATAACTCGATAACGGCACCATATTCAGCAACATTGTTCAAAGAAGGTCGTAAACATACACCTCCTGAAGACAATACTTGACCCATGGGAGTATAAATCACCCAAGCAGTCGAAGCTAAGTTTTGAGTGTGAAGGCTAGCACCATCAGTGAATCCTATGTAAGTGGAAGACTCCATCGACAACTACCATAAGAAACAAAAGCTAATAAACAAACCCGATCACCATAAGAAAACCTAACTATGAAATTCAAAAAATGTACAATAATATACACCAATCATCCCTGGCTGAAGATCATGCATAGTATTTTTTAAGATAGAGCCCATTTCTAGGTTCTTCCAAGGCTATCCCTTCATAATCCACCAGCTCATAAGTGCCCTTCTCTAACACATGTTTGACTACGTAAGGACCATGCCACATGGGATTAAACTTCCTTGCCACCAAAGGTTCTTTAGCTTGATCCCACAACAAGACCAAATCACCTTCACTAAACTTCCTCGGACAAACAGACATATCATATTGGACCTTAACGCGACGTTTATTTACTTCTAGAGCCACTAAGGCATCTCGGTGTTGCTCATCAAGCTGCTCTAAGTGGACCAAACGTTCTTCTAATGCGGAAGTGTCTAATAAAATCTCTATAGCTAGCTTCAACGAAAGGATTTCACATTCAACTAGAAAGACAGGCTCCACCCCATTTACGAGCTGATATGGAGAGAAACCAATGGCAATCTTAATCGCGGTTCTATAGGCCCACAAAGCATGATATAACATGATATGCCAATTCGTCTTACTTTGTGCGATGGTTCATTGGAGAATAGACTTAAGTGATTTATTCACTGCTTCAACCTGTCCATTCGCTTGAGGGTAATAAGAAGAGGAGTGCTCCTGCTTATACCCTAACTTTGAATCCAACTCCTCATCATTTTATTCTGGAAGTGCCTACCATGGTCAGTCACAAGCTCTTTCGGAATGCTGGACCGAGTAATAATTTGGTTGAAAACAAAATGCGCAGCTGTCTCACCATCGTATTTAATCGTGGGCATAGCCTCTACCCATTTCATGAAGAAATCGACAACCACTATAATGTGATGATGCCCCCCAGCTGAAGCTGGGTTGCAATCCATGAAGTCAAGGCCCCACTTGGTGAAGGGGTCAGCAATGATAATAGGATGTAACAGGGCAGGATACGAGTGCATATTGTGTGCAAACACCTGGCAAGGGTGACACTTCTTGACCGCATTGACACAATCTTTGAAGATCGACAGCCAAAAATATCTCACTGTCAAGATTTTTTGGGCTGTAGAAAGCCCAGATAAATGACCACCACACGCCCCTCTATGGAAATCATTCAGCACAACCTCAGCCTCATCATGGGTTAAACAATGACGTAAAAAGGAATCTACTCCATGGCAGTACAAAGTGTTATCCACTATAAGGTAGTTCTTAGCTACATGACGTAATCGTCATCGCTCATCCTATGAAAGGTGAGTAGGGACCTTTAACATTTGCAAATATACAATGATATCCCTGTACCATGGGTCCAAAGTTGAGATAAGGAAAATATGCTCATCGACAAATGTATCCTCATAAACCTCCTCCTCCTCCACACTTGGAAAATCATATATGAGCTCCGCAAAGATCAACGATTTCTTTGATTTCACCGAAACAAATTCGAGATCGAACTCTTGCAAAATAAAAATACATTTATTGTATTTTCCCCCAATCATCCTTCTAGTGAGGACGAACTGAAACGGATTGACATGAGCTACCACCAAGGTCTGGCGAAGGAGAATGTAATGTCTCAATCTATGAACCGCATGAACAGTGGCCAAGGAAAGTTTCTCCACATGGGAATAATAGATTTCTGCATCAACAAGGTTTCATCTCAAATAATATATGACATGCTCGTGGAGCTCCTCATCCTCCTGAACCAAAACCATACCAACCGTCTCCATGGACGCGGCCACATAAATCAAAAAATCGTGGCTATAGTCAGGTGGACTAAGCATGGGGGTCGATGCTAAGGCTCGCTTAAGAGCATCAAAGGACTCCTAGGATCGCTCATCCCAGCAAAAAGTAGTGTCCTTCTTTAAAAGATGCATAAAGCCTTTAGTCAAATTGGAAAAATTAACCACGAATCCTCGCAAGAAATTTTCCATGCCTTGCAAACACTGAAGATGTCTAATATTATGCAGGGGAGGCAATTGAAGTATTTCCTCAACCTTTAAGGGATCGACTCTTATACCCTCCTTGGATACAATGAACCCTAGCAAGCGACCAACAATCACGCAAAAGATGCACTTATGAGGATTTAACCTAACCTGGTAATGGAGGCATATTTCGAATACTAATCTCAAATGGTATGGATGATGCACTCTAAGATGAGAATGAGTAGCAAGGTCATCCAAATACACTTCGATAATCATTTTGAGATCATGAAAAATTAAGGTCATAGCCCGCTGAAATGTAGCTTCGGCGTTTTTAAGACCGAAAGGCATCTTTCGATATTCAAAAGTACCCCAAGGACAAATAAATGCAGTTTAATGTTGATCCTCAAGTTTTATCTGAATCTGATTATATCCAGAAAAACCATCCATGAAGGATAATACCTCACTTCCCGCACACTCATCCAAAATCTGATCAATAAATGGTGTGGAAAAATTATCCTTAGGACAAGCACGATTTAAATCATGAAAATTAGTGCATATACCGATCACTCCCTACTTCTTATCAATCAAAACGGGATTTGAAACCCACTCTTTCAGTAGAACGGGATAGATAAAACCATCTTTTAATAGCTTCTCTATCTCATCCTTAATAGCAGGTGCTTTTCTAGGATTCACCGCACACAAACATTGTCAAACCAGCTTCGCATTCGGATAGGTCTTAATCTCATGTTCGACAATACGAGGGTCAATACCTAGAATTTCTTCGTATGACCAAGAAAAGATGTCATGAAACTCTTTAAATAGCTCGGTATACTCCTTGATCTCATCAGGGGAACAATCCACCCCAATGTAGATGTTCTCAACTTCGCCAGGATCGTGAGAAATATTGATAGGAATAGTAGGTGATAAATTTTCCATGTTCCCATCGGCCACCTGACTAGGAGAGCTCAATGGAACCACGGGACTACCAATCTTCTCACTAAGAATCTCCCTAAATTCCTCACTCTCCATACAGTCAAGCTTGGGAAGAAAATATGATCGATGATGTAACTCTTCCCAAGGTAGCTCAACCCCAGACATGGCCTCAATAATGGCTTCATCTGATGAAAAAATATCGTCGAGGAAATCATGTGTGTGAGAGGACTCAACTGCCCATGTAGGCAGCACATACAGGTCTTCCTCCTCCACCCGCGAAGAGGAAGGACCAGGCTCTGCAACACAATTAAGATTCACTTGATATGCTATCATCGTTGCAGGCAATGGCACATCCATTTCGATAGGTCCATTCCAAGGACTCGGTGAAGGAAGAATCCAAGGATCTTCCATATGGGTAGTGCAAAAAGACACCAAATTTAACGAGGACAAAGCCCCACCAAAACAAGATCCGATCATAAGAACGGGCACCGGACAGCTAAAGGTTCCCATAAAAGATGGATACATACCCACACCCACACTCCCAGTTGCCAGCTGAGAATGATCGATAATCGGGATAGAAGCTCCCGATGATGCACTAACACTTGGATTAAGGAATGATGTCTGATCAATTGTAATGATCTTCCCATTAAATGGAAAGCATACCACTCGAAAGAGAGAAGAGGCTATGACTTGCATACTATACATCCAATTTTTTCCATGCAAAATATTGTAGTCAAGGGGTGCATCAACCACCTCGACCTCGATTGCGACAGTCTTCCCTCCCAATTGGACCTTAAGAGAAGGAAGAATCCTGTGCAACCGAAATGATCTACCATCAAAGGCAGTCAACATAGTAGTGGATTGAGACAACTCGGGAGAACCCAAACCCTTCCAACATGACAAATACATCATGGAAGCAGCAGTGCCTTCATCAATCATAGTGCGTTTGATGGTCATATTACGACACTCTACATGAATCAAAAGAGACATGTAGTAAGGCAAGCGAGGCTGCAGTCCCATGGTTTCAAATTTGATAATGGAAGAAGAGTTATCATCATTAACCCCAAGAGCAGAAAGCAAGGATTTCCTTTGCGGAGGACAACTCTGAAGTACTTCAAGCGCGGACATCGCACAAGGAGTTTTCCCCAAATCCTTGACAACGAAATAGTTCTGGGTGGCTTGGGAATTAGGATTGTGCCCCGAACGCTTTAGGACTCCCTTAGAAATGCGAGGTGCAACTTCAGTTTTATCCATATGGTTTTTGATATGCAAAGGGCTCTCGGGTGGAGCAGGTTCTTTTCCAAGGTTTGGTTGTGACGAACCATAATCCTTCTCATGAGTCACAACCTTAGTAGCACGTACCATGTTGATGCAACCATGACCAGTATTGGCTTTTGGAAGATTTTGATCTCCACCTGATGCACAATGAGGATCAATGGTCCTCGAGTTAATATTTTGATTATGGGTTAAAGGATTACTTAGCACAGTTGGGACCTGTGCTATGAATCTCGAGGCATCTTCCATATGAGGGCACAAGTGAGTGAGGTGGTCCTCCTTACACAACTTACAAGGAAACTTTACCTTACATTTAGACTACTTGTCCCCCCAGCATTACGAGCATTCTTGTCATTATAATTAGCATTTTCATTCTTGTTCCCACCCTTACGATTATTTTTACATTTTTTCTTATTCCTTCCAGGCTGCTGGTTGCCCTTCTGGTCCGACGATTGCACGGAAAGTACACTCGTCGTTTGGGTGGGTTGAGATGAAGTTGTGGCTTGTCCCGATGCGGATTGATTAATATGCAATTGGCTCACTTGTTTCACAACCGAATCCGTAGGTTTGGCACTTGTACAACCCACAATGCCATCGGCATGTGGTCCAGGCTTGATCTTGGGATCAACACTAGATCACGGAGCGTTAGCATTAGGTATAATCTCATACAAAAGTCTAGATTGAGCATATATTAAATCCAACTCTTGCCCCCTAAATATTGCTTGTTCCTCATTTTGGACTCCAGATGTAGAAACATCCTTCGTGATGTAAGGTAACAATGACTTGAGGAACCACTCAAGGATAAATTCTGGTGGTATAAAGGCTTTAATCAACCGCTTCCATCTACGCCACTCTTGAATATGATCCAAGATATGTGTGGCTTTGTCTTTTCAAAATGTCGACAAGAGTTCTGTACTAACATCATAATGCACGGGTAGCTGAAAGTGATTGAGGAAAGACATGGCAAGGTCATCAAATAAAATGAATGCCCCGCTTGGTAACTCTATATACCATTTCGCTTCAGGCCCGGTGAGGGTGCGTTGAAATAGCCTCAAATGGATTGAATCATCATGTAAGGAATTGGAAGAGCACCAAAGGTAAAAAGTAGTGACATTCTCACTAGGATCTTGTCCATCTTTGCCCTCGAACTTGGTAATGTTTGAAGGAATCTTGTTAGGGACAGTCGGCCAGGCCGGGTCATGAGATATCGGATCATTCATAAGTCTCGATAAGTTAGGTAAGTTCAAAATTTAAAGGAAAGGGAGCCTAGGTTGAGACAGTCTATGCCATGCTCCCTAATAGTTCTAGTTCATGTAAGGTTGATTTCTATAAATACCATGGCCTTGGCCATAATATCCCCCTCCCATTTGACTCGTATAGGGCTACATGGAAGCATTATGATGTGGTGTACCTTGACTATGCGGTGCTACAAAGCCATAATTGGAAGAGTAAGCAGGTTGTTGATACCCATACCCATAGGGTTGATAGTTCTATCCATATTGCAGCCCATAAGACTATCCATGAGAAGCTCCATAAGGTGTCCCATGGGATGTCCCATGAGAAGCTCCATAGTTAGGGATATGGGGAACTCCTTGCGATGGACCATTAGATGATCTAGAAACAGGAATATGACCTCTCAACACAATGAGAGGTACTTGACTCTGAGATACTATCATGCAAGCAGTTGCAGTAAGAACATGGCTAGTAGTGATATTCTGGCCCAAAGGACCACGTGAATGAGGGGGAGGAAGGGTTGTCAAAAATGCATTCGAAGGAGTATGTTTTGAGGACGAAGGGACATGTGAAGGGATGTAAGTGGTGTTCCCTATGGTCACTCGTCTCGGTTCTGGTATCCGCATATGAGTACTAACACTAGGTCTAGGACGGACATGTGAGGTAGCTTCCACCACTGGGATGGAATGTACAATGTGACTAGTGCTCCCAAATCTCTTTGCATGGAAAGGTATAGGAGTTCCCCCAGGTGTAGTGCTAGGCTCAACTTCTGACTCGACATGATGTTCTGGATAAGGTGCAGGGATATCAAACATGCCATAACGAACATGACTAGTGCTTGTGGGATTATAATGAGTCTCGTCGCCTGGTACCCAATACCAACGACTTGTGAATGAGGGATCATAGCCAGAATGTGAAGGTATTTTCAGTGAAGGATCATATACAGGAGTAGAATCTACATCCCCAACCTCATGAGGTGGAGAAGACATCTCAGGAATCTCATCCTCATGATCTCCCATCGTGTGTGAATCAACGTGAGAAGTAGTCTGCTCGGACTGTCTGTTTCTCTCTCCCAAAGGAGGAGGAGACATGGAAGGCGGAAGTCCTGCTAAACGACGAGAACGGTGAAGTTCCATGCCCAAATCCACAATAACTCAAAAATGAAAAAGACTCAATCTAATTACACAAACCCTAGGAAAACTAGCGTGCACATAAGATACACCTATAAAATGTAAAGCCAAATCACAAGCAAACAAGAGTAGGATATGTGAGCTCCCGAATGAAGTCGGTATGTCTCTCCTAGGAAAGGCTTGAGACTCCCATACACAATAAGCGAAGGTTCGTAACCAATTATATTGGCCCTCATCTTCAACGCTTATAGCGACTGTGCTGTCTGACCCCTACCTGGCCAGGACACCTACAGAATAACCTGTTCGAATTACCCCATTGATAACCTAGGTATGGAAACTAAGGTCACCTTAATATAATCAATGCTCAGGCGGACAGTCGTAGGTAGGATTGACTGTATGGGCAGGGTAGCAAAGCCTAAAACTCTCAAAAGAGCCCCCAGATATGAATACAATCCTGGAAATATCTCCGGTGCTACTCAGTTATGACCAGGGGTCATCCCAATCAATAACCACTTGCACTTCCTTGTGCTTAACTCCCTTATAAGAGGAGGATCCTGAGAAACACTAATTATATAAAGGAATTTCACACTCTCACTTGGACAAACACATAAATGTTTCATTTAGTGGTCTTAGAGAATTTACTCACAATGAACTATTCCAAGATCCTAAAACCTAATATTGTTGGTGCACCCTATAAAAGAAAAGAGTGTAATTCATTTTATTATGCGTTGATTTTAATTGGCTTATTACTCAAAAGGGCAAATGGTCGTGCAACTAATGATGTTATGACGCAACAAGAATTAAAATGGAGACCTAACAATCAATGCAAATGCACTGTGTCAAATGAAAAATGGGGTATGCTACTACGTGAAGTGCAAAATTTTCCTTCAAATGAATATGCAATCATTCCTATAAGAAAATTTGACTAATACTCTCCAAGCAAACCTAATGCAAGTACCATGCAAAATGAAAAATGCAACAATGCATAATGATGCAAGAAGCAAATGTTTTTGTATTTTTTGAATTAAAATGAGATAATAATAAAAAAAAGTATGACTCTACAACCCCTAGACTCTGCAAGCACTACTAGACAACACCCAAGCAAAGAACTAATGCAAAAGAGACCTAATGCACTAATCCCAAAACAAAAAATAGAAAATGAAATAACAAGAACATTTCAAAAATTTAAACTAAAAAGCGTCTCTGGTCATAAACAGAGGTGTATACAGACTCCAGAAGCATCTAAGAAGACTCAGAAATCATCCAAACTCACCCAGCAACACTTAATCTTCCCCAAAAAGGAAAAACTCAGGGAATACGTGACTGTGTGCACAAAATATGCATATATACGTGGCTATTCCAGGAAAAACCGCGTGTACACATGACTGTGAAGACAAAACTCGCATACAGGAAGAAAAAGAGATAAAAAAAAAGGTAAACAGACAATTTGAGACAAAATTTACTCCTAACAGACACTACTAGGCAAAAATGCCCCCAGACCTAACTCAGAAACAGAGAAATCAAAGCAATTCAAGAACATTGAATGCTGATAAAACCCCCAAAGGAAATGACTAGAAACTCCCCAGTATGGTCGCCAATTCTGTTACGGAGAAAACTTCCTATGTCTTGGAGTACCACAATAGATAGAGTAACCATAGAAATCAATCCCTTCCCAATATGTAAGAGAAATAAACATCTAACACTAAAGGATCTCGAAACATACCTTATTCTGGATGGTTGATGTAGATCCCCGTTGAGCTTTTCCAATCTTGCTTGTGTTAGCAATTTTCTCTCTCAACAATCAGCAAACAAGACAAGCATGCTATATAATGGTGTTAGACCTACTCTAGCATATATAATCAATAACATATAAGCATTTAAAAACATCCATAGATTCAATATTCATTTAAATACACATTATTGGACAGAAAAATATATTTCTATTAATATAAATAAGAGATTACAAGAATGACAACCTCTATTGGCACGTCTGCAAACTAGAGAAACTGAGTCCTCCACCTGGGCCTCCATCTCTCGATAGCAATCTCACAAGCAAAGGCAAGATTGCGAAGAACACAAAGTTCTCCAAGGGACAAAGGGATGCAAACTCAAGTATAAGCTTCAGCAACAATGGACTATAGTTTTCTTGCTCTTCAATTCCTTCTCCTTTAATGTATCCAAAGGGTTCCCTATATAGTGCTTCAATGGGGTAATGGAAGGTCAAATCCAAGTGATCTCAAGGCATATGGAAGGCCAAGAGACAAGCGACTCAGCTCCACATCAAGGGAAACTCCAAAACTATTTGGACTTTTGCACACATCTCGATGTACGCAGGTTTAAGGGTCATATCCGCGTATATACGCGAGAATGGGTTTAAAAGTCACGTATAGAAAATAATGCATGTTTTTAGGGATGATCTTGGAAACATCAAAGGTAAAAAAATGGTCCATCGGGTCCAAAGAGTTTGTAGAGAGATAGGAAATGCCATAAATGTGTGATCCACCATGTGTGGTAAAATCAACTGTAACAATAACAGTGAAACTTTACCTATGAGCTTCTATCCAATCCATTCCAATGAGAACATCATAGGAACCAAGTGGTAGAACATTTAGATCAACACAAGTGACCAATCCATTCATAACCAAGGGACATTTCTCTACCACTTCACTAACCTTTCTCTTAGTTCCAATGGCTAGTTGAACTAACCAAGATTTGTTATGCTTTACTTTCTTAAAAGCACAAATCTCCACTACTCTAGGAGTAATGTAACTGTGAGTAGAACCAGGGTCAATCAAAATAGAAACAAATTGCTCAACAATATTACCTGCAACTTCAACCACAGTTGACTGGTGATCTTCCTAATGGTCCTTCATTGCTGCATAAATCCTAGGGACTGCCCTTGCTACTTGACCCACTGTTCTACCTCTTGAATGTTGTAAGTTGGCCTTGCATTCTCATTCTCAAGTGGAAAATTCTTGTGTATGTGGGGTCCTCCACATTTCCAAGATTTGAGTGGTCCTCTATCCTGCTATGGTTCTTTGGGATTTTCTCCCACCACTTTGGTTGGCTGCTTCTCAACTTGGCATGGATGCTTCTGCTGATTCATCAAGTTAGAAGGTCTGAAACCTTTCTTCCTTTGGCCAGACTTATTATTCTTTTTGTCCTTCCATGTCTTATGGTAATCAGGTTTTCCTCTTATTTTCTCATAGCAATACTTAGCTTTCCTTATTGCTTCTTCAAAAGTTCTAGGTTCGTCAAACTCAATTCCGTCCTTGTAAAACTGAGGCAATCCACTTAGGAAATGTTGGATCTTCACGTTTTCATCTTTGATGTACCTGACATACCTCAAAAGTTCCAGGAACTTGTTTGCATACTCTTCCATAGTTTGTTGTCCCAATCTCAGCTCATGGAACTCTTTGATCTTATCATCATAGTACCTGTCAGAGAGGTACTTCTTCTTGAAATACTTCTGGAAATACTTCCACAGAATCTATATTTAATTAAGATTTTCACTTTTCTAAAGTGCTCCCACCATATGGATTCTTTTCCAATCAAATTGAATATGGTTACCCTAGCCTTCATATTTCTAGAGTAGTCTTGGACTTGGACATATTTTCTCATCCCAAGAAGCCAAGCTTCATATTCTTGACCATTCTTTATCTCACCATTAAAGGTAGGATGCCTTGCCTTTTTAAATTCATCACATGAATGGTTCTTGTAACACCTCTTCCTCTCATTCCCGTGAAATGAAGAGCTTGATTCCCCAATGGATCCTTATGATTCAGATGACTCACTAGGATATCTTTTCCTTCTTCTAATGCCACTCTTACTACCTTCTGGTCTTACTGTCCAATCCCTTGAGTTCATCTGCCTCTGGATGTCTGTTAAAATTTGCAGAATGGTTGCATTCAACTAATTTTGCTCCTCTCGAGCCTTAACCAATCTTTCATTATATGCCCTGTAAATTTGCATCTCCACCCTTAGGGGAGTATATTGAAATCTTCTCCCATTAGACTATGTCCCGGCATTTCCAACTCGAACATATTCTCCCATAACATCTTCCTAGTACTCATTGGGGTTTTGTGCATCACCATACATGTAGTAGGTTCTCATCATAGGAACTACAACCCAACTGTACTGATTTGCACTATGTGGAATGCTGCTCTTTGAAGGTGACTATAATTCTGCAAAATGTGTTAAAAACAAAATTTATTAGCTGCATAAGATTCACATGAATTCATAATTACTTACCTTCATCTGGAAAAATATCATATTGACAACTTTCTCAAAAACAGACTTTTCTTTCACAACAACAACTGTTTAAAGGGGACGACCAAGGTCAAAAGCACCCTCATTTTTTTTTTGTAAATCCTTCAATTTCACGCAATCTGGCACACAAACTCGCTGCCATTTTTCCATTTTTCTGACTCTGTAGATCTCACTGAAGAACCTGCTAAAAATCCTTGTTTCGGAAAAAATTTTATTTTCCTTCCGATGTGTTGGCTCCATTTCCCAATTTCGCCTGATACGTGTCAGCAAACATCACCGATTCCTTCTGACGTCTCCTTCCACTACGTCGGAAAGATTTTTGAATTTCACCCACTGCGTTGGAAGAATTTTCGATTTTCGCCCGCTGCAAACCTTCCACCATTGTGGAAAAATTCCTGACTTCCATCCGTCGCATCGAAGAAGTCTTCACCTTCCATCCACCGCATTGTGGATCCATTTTTCCTTTCTTTCCACCTTCGTCGCGGCTCCATCTTCTTCTCCCTTCCACCATCGTTGCGGCTCATTCTTCATTTTCTTTCCGCCACTTCGTCGGCTCTTTCTTCCTTTTCTTTCCATTGTCGTTGCGACTCATTCTTCCTTTTCTTTCCGTTGTCATTGCGACTCATTCTTCCTTTTCTTTCTGTTGCTTTATCGGTTCCTTCTTGCTTTTATTTATGCCACTTCATCAGCTCTTTCTTCCTTTTCTTTCCGCCGTTTTTGTGGTTCATTCTTCCTTTTATTTTCGTCACCTCGTTGGCTCTTTCTTCCTTTTCTTTGCGGCTCCCTTTCCAAGATCCAGCCACCACTGGAGCTCTCTTTGATGCTTCTCATCGACGCCATCAGTGCATTCCTAGAAACCCAGCCGCCATTGCTGCTTTCCTTCAACCATCTCAATCGTCGTTGCTCGCCAGCCCATCGACTCCTTCTTTCCAATGCAACCACTGAATCGGCTCGCTTCTTGACATCCCAGCCGACATGCCCATACTTAGAAAAAATTTAGAAATTTTTTTTGTCTATGCTTATTTTTCCTACTGACCGCAGAGATAATTCTACCCTCTTTTAGCTGGCCTCCTTGGTCCATTGAGGCCCAATGCTGCAACCAGGGTTGCTCTGATACCACACTGTCATGTCCCCACCCCTCTACTCGGCGGAGAGGACATGACCATGACATAGCTGCTAGCTAATCTTGGAAAACTAAGCCCCATGAACACAATATAAAATGCAATGAAATAAAATACATATGCAGATGTCTAATTCATTAAACAACAAAAGTAATCCGTTCGTTCACAGCATTTAACAGGTTCATCTAAGTTATAAAACAAAACACAGTTGCAAGGATTTAAACACAATGTTGGAGACATTTACCACCATACACACTCTTTTTGGTCAAATTGGCCTAGTTAAACCACTATCCTAAGTATAATTGACATTAATTGACATCAGTGGAGCATTAATTGACATCATCCAGTCACACCCATGCCTACCTACAGTCAAGGAGGCTAACTTAGCCTTCTCCTACATTCGGGGAGGCTAACTGGAGCACTACGGGGGTTATCTGAGTGATATTAATTCACCTAATTGCTAACTAGTGGTTACAATCAGTTCAACAAGTTAGTTAAGGAACCTCCTCTCATTAAATATATTATTTAATGATTATTTAATGATCTGGAGTCAACAGGGGCACCTCCACCAACTTCTCATGATTAGTTCATCTTCAGTTAACCTCATCGGGGTTCATTGAAGTCATGGAGCACTAGCACTTGATGGTTGGCTTGCTATGACATTTGTTTGATCTCCTTCAGTTGAGATTCAGTCATTTATTGCACTCCGACTTCAGTTAGGGTTTGGTGAGTCAATTAGGGTTTTGGTCAAGTGGTTAACTGAGTGTAAACCAATGGCTTACAGTCAGTTAAGCCAGACTCACTCATTGAATTCGAATGACCTCCTAAGGTACTCGAATTCCTCATTGATTCAAGCTATTGCTTGACATCGTTATTGTAACTATTCATTGTTTATTAAATATACACAGAGGAAACCATTCTGGTTTCGATTAAAACCATTTCTGAGTTATTTGTTGATTATTTCTTAATGAGATTGATTATTTTTTCCTAGATCAATGTGCAAAAATAATATGGTATCAGAGCATACGGCAGGACGAATATCTATCTCTCAAAAACAAGATTTTTGACAGATTTCTCCATGAAAAGTGAGCAATAGCTCAAAATTCCAACACTGCACCAGAAGCCAAGGCTTACCACTCAATATCCCAAGTAAAGAACTTGTTGTTCAAGCTTGCTTGATTGACTATGCTGGGTGTAATGAAATTCTAGAATGTGCAGGTTGTCTGACCTTATTTTTCCCTTTCTATTTTGATTTTCAGGTTTCTACAGGTGAAGCATTCGCTACAGCACATCCAGATGGCCTCCTCAGCAAATCTCTTGACTCCATACAATTTCCACTCATGGAAAAGTGATATGGAGATTCAATTGCGCTCTAAAGGACATTTTAGAGTCACCATGGACACTGAAGTTGAGCCTGGATCCACCGTAGAAAAATCAAGATTCTTGAACAAGAAGGATGAAGCCTTCGCTTTCTTGTGCCTCTCTATTTCCCAAGACCTTTTCTTCCATCTTACGGATTTGAAGACACCGAAATAAATATGGGACAAATTGGAATCTCTATATGGAAAGCATGATGACTTGAGAGTTTACCAGCTTGAAAATGAACTCATGTCTCTCCAACCTTCCAATTTCAAGACTCTGAATGATTTCTTTACAAAGTTCAAGCATATTGTTTTACTCTTGAAGCAATGCAACATGGAGAAGGAGGATGATCAGCTCATCCTTGTCATTCTCTCCAAACTCGGGGCTGATTATTCAGTTTTTCTTTCTACATTCTGTGCAGGGAAGCTCACAACCCCTGGATGGAAGATGCCTACACTCAATGCCTTCATTGAGTCCCTAACAAATGAACATGACAAGATTTTCCAGATGGGGATCATCTAATCTTCCCGTGATCAAGCCCTCCATGTCATAGGGCCCAAAGATCTGAAGGGTAAAGGAAAGCAGCAAAAAAATCAGAAAACTAAATTTGATGCTCCCAAGCCTAGAGTTGAAAACCAGCAGCATGATGAATCTTCCGGCTCAAGGAAGAACAAAGGAAAATGGCATAATGGGAAATAAAAAGTCAAGTGTTCTTACTGCGGGAAGGGTTTTCACCATGAACATGCATACATGAAGAAAAAACTTGATGAAGCAACCTCTCTCCTTGAAATGAATCACATCAATCTTCCGGAGAGCTTTCGGAGGAGAGATCACCAAGATCGGGAACCACAGCATGAGAAAGGTCATGCCCTCATGGAAAGCACTTCGAAGTCCAAAGCACTGCTGATTGACTCTGGAGTTTCAAATCACATGATGGCTGAAAAATACTCATTTTCATCCTTGGAGACCGGAAAATCCATCCCCATCCATATGGGAGATGACTCCACCATCATTTCCGAATGACAAGGTACTGTCGATCTTGAAAATGGTTTTTTCTCTAATGTTTTGTATGTACCGTCTCTAGCAGCAAATATCCTTAGTGTCTATTAGATGAAACATATAGGAATGCCTAAGAGAGTCTCTTTCAGCCCAAATGAGGTTGAGATAACAGAAATTGCATCCGGGAAACTCATTGCAAAAGGCCTTGCAAATCATCATGCAAAAGCCTATGAGTTCTCTCACTTTGTTGCGGATGCAAAGCCCACTGCTCTGCTAACTCATGGAAATGAGGTTAGTAGGTTGTGGCATGAGAGGTTTGGCCATCTTAATTTCAAATATTTGCAGCAATTACAGAAAAACTCCATGGTTGAAGGCCTCCCGGTTATCAAGGCAACCACAGGAGTTTGCAAGGGCTATGTGATTGGAAAACACCCTAAGCACAAGTTCGATCGGGGGAAGGCAAACCGAGCCACAAGCATATTGGGGCTAATACATTCTAATATCAACGTTCCAAT